>BSBM01000303.1:13790000-14242500 GCA_027924585.1 Larix kaempferi
GTACACCCTTGAAAGACTCATATTGTAAATTGCTTCTAATTAAAGTTTCAATGCCTAGCTCAGGCATTGACCATATCTTGTGTTGAAGTTTACTTTTGATGGGATGTTGCAAAGTATTATTTTTTCATGCCTGAGTAGTAGACTTGCATTATTTGTGATGCTTAGGAATCAATTATTGGAGGCTTCCTCCTTTGTTAGACTTGGTTGTATAACTTATAACATTAATTGGGAATATTGTGTTGGGTCCTATAGAAGAAGGCATAGTTTGGGTGAGATTAGTTTAAGGTAACCAAGTCATTGGATTGTCGCTTGCCTATGTCACACATCTCAAGAATGCTAAAGGAAAAAATGGGCATGATATTTGGGGCTATGAAAAAATGATCTAAGGGGTTTTGTTGAGTTCTAAATCAATGCCAATGCCACACATCTCAAGAACGCGACAGAAGAAAAAAAAAAAATAGGCATATTATTTGGGGCTATGAAAAATGATCCAAGGAGTTTTGCTCAATCTAAATCAACCCAGATCCTAGAAAGATCGATGAAAGTTTCTTCATATTGATAAAATAAGACAAATTTACTACAATTATTTTATACATAAACACTATTTACATGTTTTCAGATTTGTCTTAAAAACCATGACTAAAGGAATTATCGAATATGTATACTTTTGCTTGTATATCATATTAATTATTATTATGAATTAAGTATAAAGTATCAAACACCACCTAAAACGTAAATGAATCACACAATTTTCAAAAATGCTACCCACTTATGACTTATAACTATGACACAATTGACTTGAAAGGAAAAATGTTAAATTTATTGGTGTCCTTGCCAAAGGTCTAAACCCTAGCAAGCGAATATGTTTGCGTTGCACATACAGGTCTCCTCAAGCCAAGGGGGAGGCAAAAAAAACTTTGCAGAGATAGGGCATGGAAAACTCGCGAGTACAATCTGAACCGAGTCTTTGCAGAGATAGGGCAATCCATGAAAAACAAATGGGCGATCTGCTCACATCATTGTCCACGGCCTGAACTGTCTTTGATCAATCCATCGCCGACTGCATCTTCTCGTTTTGGGCTTTGTTTTAACGACACGTCAATGCTTGCCCACACACAGATATGATTAACTTTGTGAACATAAAAATGAATCCAGGCAACCAGTGTCATATGCAATATCAATGCCAAAGTAGCCAGGACATGCCACAATAATTCATAGACAGGTATGATCAAAAGTTGACATAAAAAAACTAGAACATGGCTATGAAAGTGTCCTCACAAACTGACAGGATCAAGGACCAACCCATCAGGAGTACCACTAGTAGCTTTGAGTCAATTGAAGTTTGCATTTTTCATCCATTGGTTGAGTGCATTCTCTCCTTTGTCCTGTTCAGGTTTATGCTTCTGTCCTGCTTCAACGTTAGGAGCCATATTGCAGTGATGTGCCATACCACCTTCTTCAACTTGGCATCGTTTGTTTTGACAGAATTACAGAGCATCATAGTTTCAGATATTTAGTTGTATAGTTGCCCATTCTGAGATTGACATTGATACACTTTGAATTGCAGATGGCACCATGGAGACCACCCATGTCAACACTGATGTGATAGACCAAACAGTCTGATCATGATGGCACTGATTAATGGAATACTAAAGGTTCAATATCTGTCACAATATCAGACCTACCGTAGATTGAGCAACAGCCACCCTAGAACAATCCATTCAGCCACCCTATAACAATCCATTGAGCAACAGCCATCCTATAACAATCCAACATCCATTCTATAACAATCCATTCAGCTAGTGACCATGGAGTTGCCCAGGACATAGTCAGTTTCATGGCATGGCAGACAACATCAGCATCACAGGATTCTACCAGGGATAGTTGTACTTGGAAGGAGAAATCCCTTGCCTGGCCATATCCATCATGTCTTGGCATGCCAGGGCTGTCACCTCCATAGAGTGTTCATTTTTTATAAGATTCGGTGCTTGGATTCAAATCATGTATTGGTCTTTCATATATGTCAGGGCTGTCACCTCCATAGAGTATTCATTTGTAAGATCCAATGCTTGGTTTCAAATCATATTATCTTTCATATAGTTGGGATTACTTTTTAGATGAGTTCAGGAAAAGTATTGTTTTCTGGCAAAGAAAAATGATTTGCTATAAGCACAGCATCAGTCAAGGAGAGAAAGTGGAATGACTAGTTTAAGTGGAAGATATTTTGAGAAATGTATAATCTATTTTTTTCCACTGCCATTTCTAAATCCTAAGATGTGACCAGTCTAGCCATCATTCTGCATGAAAAACCACTAAGTCCCATGACCCCACATCTCAGTTGTAATAGTTAAGATCAAACACAAATGACTGCCAATAGAAGCTACAGTTGGGAGGCTATCATCACTTGCAGATTGAAGTAAACTCCGTTGATGATTGGATAATTCAGCATTTTAGAAATGGGAGAAAGAGGTTGATGTGGCGATTAGGCATATCTTCCAGAGCCAATGGACTTCTTGAAGATCCATTTTCAGCCTAACTGTGGTCTCAACAATGGACAGCACCGCGGACCCAGAGCCAAGAGACAGTCGCACATTTTAAAATGACAATAGCCACCAATATCGACTTAAAATAGAAACAATATTTAGTGATTTGCTCGAGTGGCGATCTTGATAATATTTTGACTGTTGTATCGTGGAGCCTGGATTTGATTTTGACCGGTTGTTTTGCTGGAGTCGAGCAGGTTTTAATTGTACTTGGGGATCTGTTCTGCCATTTTGCTGGGAAAAATTATCTTTTCTGTTTGAAAATGTTTCCTTCTTTTCTATGAAAAATAATTTTTTTAAGATAAATGCTTTATTTTTCTTCAAACTCAATTGTCTCATTTGAATCTAGTTAAAACTTTCTAAATAAAAAACAAAAATTGGACTATTTTGGTTTGAAAATGTTTCCTTCTTTTCCATGAAAAATAATTTTTTAAGATAAATGCTTTTATTTTTCTTCAAAACTCAATGGTCTCATTTGAATCTACTTAAAACTTTCCAAATAAAAAACAGAAATTGGACTTATTGGAGTTCAGGTTTTTTTGGTTATTATTTTTGGAAAGGTTGTACAATATTTGAAACAAATTGCATTTTTTTATTATTATATCTAAATTGTACAAATTCAATAATTTATATTCGCAACTCTAACAATTTTTTTTAATTTTATTGTATTTGGGAGAAAAATTATCGAAAAAATATAACCAAAAAATATCCAAGATCATAAATTGTTAGGTTCTCAATAGGGCAAATGGGCATAAATCCAACCAAGAGAAAAAGACAGGCATCAAAGTACAAATTTCTCATTAATCAATGTACAATATATACATGAGAATGACCCTTGGTTTTGTCTTCCAAATGGTCTCTTGGACTCCTTTCGACTTTTTCTATTCACCTATGACTCTTGGTCTTCTTCTCACGTGAATAGGGAGATAATAACATAATAATATTCCTAACACCAAGGATTAGGTTCCCAACAATTCCCCCCTTAATCCAAAGGGGTGTTTGTGAGTCCAAGAAAAGAGAGATGAATAACTGGAAGTGGACAGCTACAAACTACTGAACATTTCCAACTTGAAAATCTGAATTTGCCAAGTAAGTTAACAGAAGCTGACATCTCCTTCTAAATACAAGTGTTGTTCTTCGAAGTGGTGGTTTTGGCTAACCAAAAACGAAAAGGGCTAGCAGAAACTCAAAAGTTCTACTAAGTGGGTGGTTTAAGGATGACCACAAACTCTTGCACATGGCTCTGAATATGTTTTGGCTCGCTTGTTTCTTATTGTTTATCATTACCCCTGGAAAGAACAAAACGGGGACTGAAAAGTCTTATGGTAGTCATGAATGTCAAAACTAGACACGAAATACCACGAACTCATGAGTACTCACAATAGTAGAATTTGGAAAATAAATGACTACATGACTAAAAAAGTTAGTCACGACAGTGTTTTTAAGCTAAATACTACTAAATTTGAGTAACACAACTAAAAATTACTAATTTAGTCACAACTAAATAATAAGTGTACAAATATAAAATAAATTAAAAAAAATATTGGAAATTGGAAAAAGAGAAGGAAAGCAAAGTTGGGAAAAATGAATTTCACTGCGTGTTGTTGGGTCTAGTTCAAACCCTCATACAATTTTTTTCCCAAAAAGGGATCCTTCCCTTCCTGATTCTTAAATGAATAAAGTTTTTTAACTTTCAGAATCGAGAATCCACTGCCAATGTGGAGGGTTTTAACATGAATCCCAACTCCATATCCTCTGAATGCTTAGGGTATCAAGGTGCTCAATTTCTTATTTAGCTCCAAATTTTGTTTGCTCAGTTGTTTCCTTGCTTGAATCAAGTAAACCCATTCGCTTGTCATCATCGAGATACGTAGCTTCTAGGATTTGTTGGATCTAAGCATACAGAGGAAGGGAGATATGGGGATTTTTGCCAGTGCCAAACATCGGGACAACCAACCAGAATGATTTAGGCCTACAATCCAACTCACCAAAGGCAAGTTTTGTCACCAACTCAAAGCCGAGACACCAAACAAACATGGATGTGGTCCAACATTGGTAAAAATGGGGAATTCCTCAGTAATCAACAAGTCAAGAAAGGAAAGTCAAAGGTGAAATCCAAATCGGGAAGGTCATGGATGGACGGAGTCAAATGAATGTGTTGCCTAAGCTAGCACACAAATAATGTCAAAAAATACCATATCTGTGCATAGGAGGGTAGTAAAACCGATGGGTTTTGTCAAGAAACCTAAATGTGCAAGTAATACATCCATTAATAGTTATAACATCATCCAATATATTCAATTTTAGTTTTAAATAATATTGCCATGTCCTGAATCATATACCAAGCTAATGTTGTGAAGATGACTAAAACAACAAGATAATAATTCATAGTCAATAATCAAAAGTCCATAAGTCATATCACATCATAATCATAATCATCATAAATCATCAAAAACACTGCTGCAATAATATCACTGGGAAATGAACTGAAACTGTATGGAATAAAGGGTCACATCGGTCATCAAATCTAAGCTCCCAAGGCTCAGCCTTGGCACAAGGTCTAACAAAATTATGATATAATATACTGCTCTGATCATGAGTGATCTCAAAATACAATCTCTACACAAGCAAAGCTCTGAAATGTGCAAATATCTGCTCAGCAAGGATAGTAGCCCTGCTACTATGGTGTGATAACAGGCACCAACCTGGAAGATTTTCTAGTATTACAGGAATATGCAAATGTGTTTGAAGAAATACCTAGGTTACCACTAAAAAGAGATATTGAATTTTGCATTGACTTGGTGCCTGGAGTTTCCACAGTTTCCAAAATACCATATAGAATGAGTACACTTGAGTTGAAATAATTATAGATGCAGCTTGAATAGTTATTGAAGAGATAGATACGACCAAGTGTGTCTCCTTAGGGACCACAAGTACTTTTTGTAAAGAAGAAATATGTAAGGTTGATATTGTGTATTGACTTCAGGAAATTAAACGAAGTTGATGTGAAGAATAAATACCCTCTTCCTGGAATTGATGACTTTTTTTATCAACTGAAAAGACCAAGGATTTACTCCAAGATAGACTTGATATTTACATGAGAAATAGGATTCTCCATCATAGAAAGAATATAAATCATCATAATTCTGAATGGAAGGATCTCTAATCTCTGCAACAAATTGTAATTTCACTATATCATACTTCAGGACTTGCAATAAACTTAATGATGAATATTGGATTTCATCATCCACTCAGAAGAAGCAGGGGCACATCTCCCAAGTCACAGAGGCACAATTGCACTCAATTCAATTCTCAAATTGTTAAAAGATGGGCTAGTGGTGTGCACTCCTTCTTTTATAGATTAAAGGTGACTTGTGGAGCAATTAAGCTAGACTAACACACCCTCATGGAGTGGATAATATTGGCTTGCTTTCTGCTTTAGATTTTTCCTTTGATTTCTGCTTTTGCCTTTGCTTTTTGCTTTTGTTTTTTCTTTTGCTTTTGCTTTATCCTACTTTTGCGTTTCTATCCTGCTTTTCTGCTTTTTCCTGCTTTTTCCTGCTTTTTCCCTGCTTTTCTGCCGTATCCTGTTTTTTTGCTTTGTCCTTATTTTTCTTGCTTTTCTGCCTCATCCTCCTTTCTTCTTTTATCTGCTTTATTTTTTTTTTCCTAAGTTTAGTTGTGTTTTTTCCTTGTGCTATCTTTTCTTTCTTTTTCTTGAATTTCCTAGCTTTGGTTGCTTTCATATTTTCTTCTCTTGCAAGTTACCTCTTGGTCAACCTTATCTTCTAATGCGCCCTTGTGGAGCATTATCCACTTATTCTATTGAAATAAAATATCTATTAATGAAAAATAATTCTCATCAAGTGCACTTCAAACTTTAGGAAAAAATAAAATCAACAACTTCTAATTAATTAATTCCTGTAATCTCAAAATTAACCCCAAGTAAATGAGATTTTCTCCTCAACCCAAGGGAATTATTGGGTTAGGAACTCAATCCAATGATCATCAATGAGGGGATATGACAATGAAGTGCAATTCGGCTACACAAGGTTCTAGGTGTTACAGAAGGATGACACCATGCCCCAACTAACCCCAACAGAGGTGTTCCCTCAACGTATTCCTTCATTACCCTTATAGGATTCTTCAATAAAGACTTTACAATTTGCAAGTAGCGCAACCCAGAGGAGGGATAAAATAGGTCCAAGTGAGAAAATAAGGTTTTCTATATAGGTTACAAATCCCTTTACAAGTGTTGTCACCTTTTACATGGCAAATAAATGTGTGGTCATGCATCGAAGTGATTATCCCCCCAAGGGAAACAAACCCTATAGGAAGAGCACCGCTTGGAAGTGGAAATCAAGAAGACCATCCATGACATGATTAGGGGTATTTATCCCTAAATAAACACTCTATGCTTCAAAGTCGGCCTTTACATCAAAATTTTGTAAACCCTTGCTCTGGTGGAACTATAAGGAACGTTGCAGATACTCTCAGGCGTAGCACTTCCCATCAAGGATACTTGGACATGACAAGGTAAGGTTCAATCTTAAGAGACATGGAGAGATTTTAGACAACGATAATTAAATGACCTGCCAATAATAATTGAAGATGGTACTGAATAGGATGATGAAATGGAATTCTACAAACCAGCCAAGATACGTGAAATTTTTAAGGTTTACAGAAAATGGTTTTCCAAAAAAAGAGCAAGGCAATGGACTTGAGAAATAATTGGTTTTTAATGGAAGAATATACGAGGGAGCAATGTGATAATTTCCATGTTATGAAAGCAACGATGGGTGTCCTAACAAAATGATGTACTATCAAGCTACAACTTGGTGGAAAATATTGTTGGGATATATCCAAATCCAAGGGACTATTTTGAGACTTTGTATATTTCTTTAAATGGACTTATAATAATCGTAAATGGGACAGGTTGCATATTACCATCCAGCAAGATGCCAAGCCCATAAAGCAGCTTTATCTATGAATGTTTTCGCAATTAAAATCCCACCAAAAATGCTAAGGTGCGTAAGTTACTGCAATAAACACAAAAATAGTTGATTACTTCTTGTTGGGATTATCAAGACTATGCAATTAATCAAATCGGTTGGCCCACTAGTCGTGTTCCACAACAACAAAAAATCATAAGCTAAGAATCAAAATTTCCGAATGAAATGAACAAAGATCATTTCCCAAATATGACATGAACACCTTGGTTCATAAACTGAATATCCAATGTAAAAAAGACAAGTTAAAATCCATAAAAGACTAAAATATAATAATTTTGAATGCTTTACAATGCCATGGGACAGTATACTTATATTCATTGACTGGTCACCATGGTTTGATAGGTCATGTCCTTTAGTTATGTCATATCGTGCTTCATTAATTGTTTTATTATTATTACTACATTATATATATATGGGTTAACTTGATTGGTTGATTGTTGTAGACTGCAAGTAGGAGGCCATGAGATCAAGTCCCTGAGATGGATATATATGTGAATGTTGAGGGCCTCACTCGATGTCCCTATCGAATTAGACTCCAAAATCAGGGCTAAAAATTTACCTTGTTTAACATCCATGAATCATGGGGAAGTACTCGAAGGGATTTCCATGAGGTTGTTCCTTGAAATATGCATGTATGTATGTTCATTCATGGATGGGTTTTAGGGAACAACCAAGTTCATATTGTTGAAGAAGATCAAACGAAAAGCACTTTCATGATGGGATGGGGAGCATTTTGTTATGTTGAGTCGCCCTTAAAATTAGAATGTGCCATTTTTAGTTGATTCATTACATATATGGTTTGTGATTATATCCAAAAATTATCGAGATTTACTGAAACAATTGGATCCTTTAAAAATTGTTGAGAGACCATTTGCATTCCTTATGAGCAAAGTTTCAATGATGTCAAGAATGTTAAGAATGTGGATTTTTGTTCAACCAACAAAAATGTCAATTCTTGACTCCTTCAAGAATTTTATTAAGACACGAGATCTACAAGGAAGGAAGTAGACTCTACAAAAGTAGTTATTCTTAGTCTTGCAAATCCAAAAGTTGTGATGCAAGTGAAATCTAGGGCATACTACAAATGAGTTGAGGTTGGTGCAAGAGAAACCGAGTTGCTAATATACTCTTTGGAGAAAGAAATTAAGTCATTAAATAAAAATGACTAATAACGATTAGTAAATCCTCTACAATGGCAACAAGTTTCCAAGTGCAAGTGGGTATTCAAGAAGAAATTTAGAACAAAGGGGCTTTGTAGAGAAGCACAGAACCCAATTAGTTTCAAAAGGGGATTTGTAGAGAAGCACAGAACCCAATTAGTTTCAAAAGGGTATTATAGCTTCAAGTAAATCAACTAGTAAACAACATTTTCCAATATTACACATATGGCGTCGTCATATTTACAACATACCCAAAGGTCCAGCAAATGAATCTAATGCTATGTTGCGTGGAAGCGCCCCCAAGACCCCATGAGAGTACATTTTAAGCTTGATGTAGTGGAACTGGAAAATATTTTGACAAGTGTGTGATGAGACTCAGACCCCAAGCTCCTAGTAGACTTAGTCAAACTATGTATTTTAATTGTACTTTACATTTTGCACTTTATCTTTCTTCTATCTGATTGAAAATAAGTCATAGGTGATTTCATCAAAATCCATCACTCACCTTTTATTGTATTGTATTGAAAACATGGTCAAACTTGATCACCCTACCACATTTTTACTCCTAAATATAGTTGATCAAATGAGTGCAAAACATATAAGTACAATGTGTACTCTACTATTTTCTTGTACTTGCAAACTTGTTCTCTTGTAGTCTCTTGTGTGTGAGTATTCGCATTGTTATGTGACCATATCAATTGGTATCAAAACCTAACATTAGGGATTTTGGAATTCTACAATTTCAATCATTTGAAGGTTGTCCCTACTGGTAATTCTTCTCAAACCCACATTTGTTAATGCTCAATTAAATCACAAACCAGCAACACCTCCTCTTCTTTTCAAGTAGCTAGCGCATGGGTTACACCCTATCACTTTCTACATTGTCCATTTTATGCATTGTTCTCCAATTTCCAATATCATATATTTCATTTACCACATCATATATGTAATTTGTGGCATTCAATTTGTGATTCTTGGCATCAGATCTTTGATTTCAAGCATTACATCCATGATTCCAAACATCATGAACAATTTCTAGCATCAAATATGCAATTTTAGGCATCATAACTGCAATTACCAACATCAAATCTGCAATTTCTAGCATCAAAGTTGGCAATTCCTAACATCAGGCCAGCAATTTTTAACATTAAACTTAAAATTCCCAATATCATATCTGCAATTCCCAAAATCAAATTTGTAATTTTTGGATAAAATATATGATCGAGTTCATATCTATTTCCAGTATCCTATTTGCAATTTTGAGCACCACATTTGCATAATTTATGTCTCAATGTTATGTCATGGCTCCTAATGAAACCTCCCAAGACTCCAACCTTGCCCAAATATTGACCAAACAAATGTAGGAACTTCTCTTGTTGAAAACCCTTGTTACTCAACAAGGGTAGCGATCCCAACAACAACAGGGGTTTCAAACAAAAATGATGCAAGATATGATGAGTATGTTCCAATGGTGCATCAAGACTCAGCAACAAGCCCTCAAGCCAACCCTACAACAACAATCGTGGCCTCAAACTAATATTCCCACAAGTATCCTGATGGACAGAAAACTCATGTTGGACACAAATATTTCCATCCCTAAATTTGACATATCCCTAAATGGGAACATGCTAGAGTCCTCAATTCACAGTTTGGAATCCTACTTCAAAACTTAGCCTACTCTCAAAGACGTTTTGAAGAACATTCCAGTTGAATTTCACATGGAAGAACAAACCCTCACATCATAGAAGACACAGTGAACCCCACATAACCTTCACCCAACCTTTGGTTAGCATTTGGGATACCTTAAAAGACATCCCAAGCGATTATACTCAGGGAAAAGATGCAATGTTGGCATAGTAGTTGCAACATTGGCACAATGGTTACAAATTCACTTGATTCTTGAATCATCAAACCAACAACATCAATAAATTCAACAGACTCTCCATCAAACTTGAGGTAAGGAATTTTGCAGGTGCCCTCCATGTCAAGTTCATTTCTAATTTGCTTCCTCACATTGAATAAAAAAAATAGAACTCTTCCCCATCTCTTCATTATATCATGGCTTCCAAATAGCTTCCAAAATTAAAGTTAAGGCTACTAAACCCACCTAGGATCATCCACAACCTTCCCACAAAAAGGAATTTGATTCCCCTACTCTCTCAACCACCATTAGTTATGCTCCAATGATAACCAATTTCATCTCCCAATGTAAGCAAAAGCATTGTCCTTGTCACCAATGGTACAAACATTTTGATGATGAATGACACACCTTACAAACCAAATAAGGCCAAGCTTTCTTTATTGAACTATATGGAGTAATTGAAGAACATTCCCTCTAGGAAAAATTGAGGAAGCTAAGTTCCATGATCCCAATGCCTCCAATCCTTTGTTAGTGCTCCTAGCTCAACAAGACATGCATCCCAAGTGAGCAATGATCTTCACTCACCCTTTCCAAAATCGAGCAAATGCACAGACAACTCATCATGGTAGTGGCAACCAAATTTGAAAACTTGAAATTAGCAATCCTTCGAGCTTCAACCCTAGCGAAATTTCAAGCCAAATTTCAAGCTTTTCCCATGGCTATCTAACATGTTTTTAAATTTTGACAAGATATCATCTTTTTGAAAGATATATTTAATGATTGAATGTAATTTTCATTTTTATCATATATGTTTAATGAGTGCATGGAATTTTATTTCTGTATTTTTAAAATTTAAAAATTATGAATCATATACGTTTTTGAACTTAATGTTGAATTTTATTACATAGTTTTGCAGCATCAAACTCAAACACAAACTCAAACCAATTGATTAGGATCAAATTCATCATGATATTACACCATTGAATTGTTGTGACATGCTTCTTGGAAACCCATACAAGTTTAAAAGAATGGTATATATTGACGAGTTATTCAACACCTACAAACTTCAGAAGGGCGACACAAGCTACTAGATCACTCTTCTCCATCTCAGTCAAGGAAACAAGATGTTAAGAAAGTTGATCTTCACAAATTCATAACTCTATGTTATGCTCTTATGCTCATCCCTCCTTCACTACCACAAACTTCAAACTTTCACATGGAGGTGCTACTCCAAGCATAGAATCTATATCCCACAGACTTGCACCTTATGCTAGTATATCCCAAATTACAAAAACTTCAACTTTAAGGCATCTGGCATTGAATTTTTCTCAGCAACCCAATATTCTTAGTTCCCCTTCCTACATAGATCAATAGGCTATAACTTTTGCACCCACCCTTCAACAACCCATGGTAATCACAACTCTTTATCAAGGAAAACATTTCTTCTTTTTTCCAAACACTAGTGGTTACACTAGGTCACATTGCAACAAAGATTTTCCTCCTAGCATTCTGTTGCGACATTCTAGCCAATAAATAGCTCCTACTGATAATGTTTTCCATCGCTAGAAAAAGAGTACCGTCAACAAAAATCAAGGGAAGTTTCCTCTATGCATGGAGGAATTGATGACACTTAGTCCCTAAATTTAAGGTAGAATTCAAACTATGTATTTTAACTATAATGTACACTTTATATTGTTGAATATATCGGTATATTTGTACACACCTTGCAAAAAAAAATGAATTTTTTTGGGCGTCGATTTTTTGGCCCAAAAAAATTACGATTTTTCCTTAAACATTGGATTTTGCATGGTTAAGAAAAAAACATGATGTTTTGTGAAAAACTAAGCCACGACCCCAAATTTTTCCCAAGCACCGGAATGAGAGGGTTTTTGCCTCATTTCACTTAGCAGTTGTGGGGGAATGAGAGGGAGAGTGCTTGCAGCCATCAACAGAGAGATCTAGAGGACCTAATCCTTGCTTTCATCACCATCAAGAGTTTTTAATTGGAGCAAAAATCAATTTGCAAGCTGTCTACGGTGTTGGTCATCTCAAATCCTAAGTATGTAGTCAAATCTCATTCTCATGCATTGTTTTTTCATAGGTCATTTTAGGGGTTCCAAAGCCCATCTTTTCTTGCCTCTTATCATCATTTTTTTGGCTAAGCAAACAGATTGAGGGAATTTTTTCCTTTAACGGCCCTCTTACCTTCATTTTTTTGTTATATTTTATTAGGGTTTTCAAAATCATTTTTTTCTTGCCTCCTGTCATAATTTTCCATGGTTAGAAAAACATTTTAGATGGTTTCTTTTTCTTTAAAAGCATATTGTTTTTTAAGTAATTTTTAATGTTAGTTTTGTTCCATTTTTTGGCCCTAGGGTTCAAGATGAAGGTTTATATTGCATTTCCAAAATGCCAAAGGTCTTGGCTCCAATGTGGGAGTATGGTAAGCCCAAGGCTGGGACAAGACAAACCATCAAAGGTTGTCTTGTAAACTATCTGGCAAAACTATGATAGGGGGGACTAGTCAATTGAAATACCACTTGGTTGAAATTATAGGGCATGATCTTCTAATTTGCACCAAATAAACCCCAAAAATTATGCAGATGGCCCGTGATGTTATTTTTGAGAAAGATAGAAAGAAGGAAGTGGTATCTTCTAATAGAGTTGAAATTGCTTCAGGTGGAGTGGCTAGATCCTCAAGAATCATCAGCACCAGCAGATTTGGGAGTGGGACACATGACAATGAGGGGCTCCAAAAATGGAAATTCATATTCCACAAGGGCCTCACCTTTCTTTGTTCCAAGAATCGTAGATGGAGCTCAACCTTCCATCCAATCAATGGTTAAAAAAAAGGAGAAGCAAGAATCGGATAGGCTTATGGGGAGAATGATTTTTTGGAGCGATTTACTTGAGCATCACAAAGACCAATCCATTTTTCCATCCAATATATGATGCTATCATTTTTTTTGGCTCAAGTTATAGGGCCCCTACCTACAAGGAGTTGTGGGGGGCAATTTTGCAAGAAGAAAAAAATGACATCAACAGTAGATTGGAAGAGCTAAAGAAGTCATGGGAGTACTGGATGTACAGTGATGTCTGATGGTTGGACAGATGGGAAGGGTAGGACCCTTCTAAACTTCTTGGTACATTGTCCTAGGGGTATCATGTTTCTTAAATCCATTGATTCCTCGGCCCATGTTAACGATGCAGCATTAATGTGTGAGTTGTTGGATGCATTTATGATATGAAAATTTAGCTGAGAACTTTCTCTAACATAAATATTCGACAAACAAAATCTTTACTGACACTTATTTGCTTGTGAATTCATGAGTATTTCAATTCTTATGCATCATTAAACATGAGTAATTTGTCATAAATAACAAAGTGAGAATATAATCAAAATTCACACATACAAAATGACAAATACCAACTGATAATGGAGTTAATCAGGCCTCCTGACTACGTCTCCAGGTTCGTCAAAGCTTTGAACCGTTCTTATTAATCTTCCTTAACAACATCCATGCATTTTACATTGACAGGATCATGTGGCATTCTCTCCCATCTTGGGCAGCCTTCTCCTAAGGCTCTCACATGAAATTTCATAAGCAAGACCTCCTTGCTTAAACTCTCCAATGCGAAGGAAAGATTACAAAGAATGCTCTCCAACCAAGCTTACTTCCTTCTCCATATGAGAGGTTTTTATAGATTTTTCATGGATGATTAGTCATCACTAATGTTAAGGATAAAATCTCTCCCATGATCCCCTAAATTAGTATCAAGAGACACCTTAAGGGAGTATGTGGAGAAAAGGTCTCATCTTCCTCCATGAAGATCTCAACACCCATTAGGACTAGGAAACCAATTGATGAGGTGGATTCTCATACCTTTTTAATTTCCTTTTAACTAATTAAATGAGAATTTATGTGAGCATCTTCATCTAATTTCCTTTTACATAGTTTGTTCATTGAATTTCGAATGAAACACTTTATGAACTTTTTATTGGAGAAACCTCCTTCCTTGTCGTAACTTCAACTTGGAATTTCTCCCACGTATGAAGTCCATTTGACCATGTTCAAGTTGTGTTAGAAATATCTTTGTCAGCTCTTCGTCGACTGACCACCTGCAAAGAAAATGAAGACCTTCTGCATTCTTCGACTAAGACGTCCTCCTGGATCAAATATCCCCACTGAAAAACACTTTTTGTACCTCCAAAAATTTTTGATTCATGATCAAAAAAGAGTCTTTTCCTTTTCCTCCTTCAAAGCTTTGTCCATTGCTGTCATTTTTCTTACTTGCAAGTATGGCCAGTTTTTGGGTGTTGGGTATAGCGGATCATAAACCCAAAAATTGTAATTACAATGATTTTGAAGACCTTTAGGAAAATAAATAATGACTTCCTCAACAATGATTATAAAATCATTACAATGAAGCCAACAATGCCTCTTCACTCAACAACTCCTAAGAGTGGCTAAACAAACGCTTTACAATATTCCAAATTTACAAGGCAATCTTTAATATTTCAACCAAATGGAAATTTCATCAACTTTATGGTCAAAATATCAAACTTTATGTTTTTAAAATTGTGCCAATCTCATATGATTTTATCAAGATATACGATAACTGCAATTTATGTCTTGATGCTTCTTCTTAACTGCAATTTTTGTCTCGATTCCCATTCGCTACTTGATCAATAACTACGTTGATAACCCAGTATGGATCCTTTATCATGTGGACAGTTCTAGCTGCGTGTAGATGGATGAAAAAGATCTCATTCTTTTACACTTCATCTATAGCTCTGGAAGTTTTTCCTTTCACGGCCTCCATCATTCTGCGTGGACCTATGATTTGGCTCGATTTTATAACCATCAGCCTCCTCATTCTTTTGTACAAGTCATATCAACCATTTCATGCTGATTTGGACCTACATTTGCATTGGAGAATGAACTGACATGAAGGCTTAAGTGTTATGTACAATGAGATGACCTGAAAGCCAAAGTTTCTGTGCACTTTTCCAAAGAATCCCAACCTATGAACTTCGAAGACTTCTATCAACGAATGGAACGAACCAAGTGTCGGTTTATTGTTGAGGAATGTGTAGATGGCCAATCATTGAAGTCGTTGATAAATTCAAGAAATGATTTGATCTCTTCTGGAAAACTTAAGGAAGAAATTCTAATACCACATGTTGTTAAGAGAGTGACTTGAAGGCGTTCCAACATAAGAAACTTTGCAGGTATATCAAATGGTATTGATATGACAAGCACAATGTTCCAGAAACATCTCCAGGGATTTTCTTTGACTACACTTGAGAAAATTTTAAAGAGTGAGATCAAAGACAAATGAACTTACTGGCAATATGGCACTGCACAATATTTGAGAGCTTCTCTTCTACAAACAGGTACACTAAAAACTGAGGAAAAAAGAGGAGGACAGTTGAATACCGTGTGGGATCTATTCTCCATGGTAACAAAACTGTGCAAACATCTGCAGTTCGAGCATGGCCTTCCACCAGATCGTGGCTCCTTTTCCAAAGAGGCTACGTTCTCAGCTCTTGGCCCTGTCATGGCCGAAGCTACTCCACACGCCCTAATTTTCCCCGCGTGATGTGTTTCTCGGTCCTTTGACTCTGAGAACATAACTTGATCCGAACAGGTTTCAAGTCCCATAAATCCGACGACCCAATCCTTTAGAAAAATATTGTATTCTTCTGCTTGATCAGGTAAATAAATCTTTGCAGAAAAAGGCGATTTTCGGATTATAATCCATCACATGGAATTCTGCTACTGCAGGGCCTTGAGATGAAGATCCTCCTCTTCCTTTTTGGAGATTTAGTGGGACAAACAGACTTACCCAATTGAACATGTAACACCCAGAAATTGGTTCCCACCACGTGAATCAATATTCTCACACCTGTCATTGATTTTGCATTGGCGGATACAATTGGAGGAATGGCTGATTTACTTCGCATAATGGGTGGCTCAACGATCCATATGCTCGACATACGCCGGTCTCTTTAATCAACAAATACAAGTGGAATTTTTTTGTGATAACTACCACTGTAAGATCCACCGCCTCTCTGCTCCACGTCGTCAGCGACTCCTTCAACACAGTTATTATCTTCCACGATATGCCATATAGAAGTGAAATCGTGAAGTTTGAGCAATCATGTTGGTGATGAAAACTTAGGTGGGCAAATTTCCAGAATGGATCTGCATTGAAATCGTGAAGTTTTTTTTAGCTGCTCATCAAGTAACAGGCGGTGCTAATGTTCACGATGAAGGCAAGGGAAATATGGAGATGTCGATACTCCTGCAAAGTCTGCATGTTCTCGGAATTCAAGCTCTTGATTCTCCATGTATATGTGCACAGTGCGTCCCTGTCCATGAATTGGCACGATACCACGGCCTCGTCTGCACTTAACACGATTTTTTCATGCATGAAATTCGACCACAACAATTTGGGCTCTCTGCACAATTCGGCGTTTATTATTAATTGATCATCAACGAATTTCAATCATGTTGTAGATATTTCTTCACGTGATCGATCTTTGCAGCTGCAGAACATGTTAACAGCAATTTATTTACAGAGAATACTCCACCAATGAGTCATCTCACAGTTGTATACATTTATCACATTTGATCATACAACTTCATCATATGAGTCACTCTAATACTCTGATCCAATGGAAGAGGCTCCTCTCCAAGTATGTCGTGTCAAGTCGGGTTGGACGCTGACCTTGCTACCATCTCGGAATCACCTATTCCTCGGCCAATAGTCTGTCTATTAGTTGGGAATCACCTATTTATGTTAGGAACCCGTGTCAACCCTTCTCTTTACTTTGTTAGTATATTGTTGTTGGACGCATATGCTTTGTAAGTCGTCCCGTAGTATTTGTTGATCCATAGTTTATATTAACCCATAGTATTGGATGCATATGCTTTGTAAGTCGTCCCGTAGTATTATATGTCCCATGGTTTTGACTCATAGTATTGGGCATAAACTTAGTATATAAGTGTGTGTTGAGGTCATTGAAGGCACCGTGAAATTAATTGTATTGAGCTTGCTCAAAGGAGGTTGCCCCCTCGAAGTGGCCCGTGATCAATATAAAAATGATTCTGAGTTCTATTATTTTTGAGATCTCGTGTATATGCATTAATTACTTATTGCAGGTTCATCACATTTGGTATCAGAGCACTTTCTTGGGCTCGTTGGGTGGAATTTCTGCCAAATTTTTTTTTCACGCTGTTGCAAGTTCGGATCTGGGGATAACCCCTATCTGTTTAACTATGGGAAGTACTTGGGCATAAGCCCTAAAACTCATTATGAGAAGTACCACAGGAACCCCAAAGTAGCTGGCCCATTGAGAGGACCTAACCTGCCAGCGAAAAGGGCAACGACCCCTCCCTGATTGACTAATTCCCACCCGTGAGGTAAACCAAGAGTTGTCGTTTGTGGCAAAGCAGTTATCAGTTTTACCTGAGCCATGGAGTGAGGGGTACTGCCCCAATACGCAAGCCGTCAGACAACATTGGTGGCTGAGTGAATCCCCTGAACCGATAGGAAGCCGCACATACCTAGGATCCATATATATTTTCAGCTGAACTGTTGCCGATCACTTCCGCTCCAGATCCAGCCATTTCAAATCCATTCTGAAAGTCATTCCAGATCTAGTCGTTGTTTCAAATCCAACCGTTTTCGATCTCTTCCGCGCCGTTGCAGATCCATTTGTTGCGGATCCATTCCGCGCCGCTATTGCCGATCCATTTCGGAAAAAAATAATAATAATAATAAAATAAAATAAATAAATAAATAAATCTGTTTTTCGGCTATATCTCTCTTGTTTCAACTCTGTTTTCCCTAAAACTTCACTGACATCCCTGCAATCCCATTCTGCATATTTCATTCCTGAAGACCATATCCCAAATTCCACTTCCCAAGACCAGAAATCCCACATTTGTCTATTTTTAGGGTTTGCCATAACTCCTACAATTTTCACCCAAACGCCTTCAACTTTTGCCACTGTGTTCCTTTCCTAATTCTGCTTCCTTGTCCCTCTCTACCAAATTTTCTCATTCTTTCACCCCACTTCTGAAATCCCCATTTTTAGCTTCCCTGTCCATAAGAAAGTGTCCAAAACCTAGTCAAACCCCAATTACCTATCCGAGTTTTTCCTAAATCCAAATCTTCCTTTACTAAATAAGCTTTTGTTTGTGTTTTTCTATCCATTTCAAAAAAAAAAAAAAAACTCTTGGTTGTGGGTGTCACCTTCGCAGGAGCAAAAACCATGGAGGAAGCACTTGCAGCCATCCAAACCAAACTCCAAGATCTAGATAAAAAATTTCTCAGCCTCCATCTTTAGCATTCAGCCATGAATAATAACCGATAGCCAGAGTCTTTTGCAGCCACCGGGTTCTCTTCTTCCAGCAATTTTCGTGGGCCGAAGCTTGATTTTCCTCGCTTCAATGGTACTGATCTAACTGGATGGGTATACCGAGCAGAACAATATTTCAGTCTGCATAATACTTTTGATGTCCAGAAAGTTCCACTTGCATCCTTTCATTTGGAACAGGAAGCCCTTCAATGGTACCGTTGATACATCAAAGCTCATCCCGAGCCAAACTGGACAGATTTTTGCCACAATTTGGTCCTAGTGCTTTTGATGACTTCACAGGAGCACTCACTAAACTTCACCAAACTGGCATAGTGAGAGTATCAGACGGAATTTGAGAAACTAGCCAATCACACAGAAGGATTATCTGATGAATTCTACAGGAGTTGTTTTATCAATGGTCTCAAGGATGAAATCTGCTCAGAGGTCAAAATGTTCTATCCCAACACAATGATGGAAGTCCTAGGGTTGGCTAAGCTGGCCGACGACAAGATCGCAGCTCAACAACGCTCCAAACCCACCTTTGTTCCCTTCAGAAATATGGGTTCCCAATGACCTCCCATCACGCTTGATCCTCGACCAACTCCTATCAAGCATTTGTCTGAAACCGAGATGCAGGAACGCCGAGAAAAATGGATTTGTTATAATTGTGATGAGAAATTCACTCGGGGACATAGATGTGTTCAACAAAAGCTTTATCTCTTGGATGTGGATTCTCCGCCTGCCTCTGAACTTGGTGAAGAAGCTCTAGATACAGTAGATTATTAGGTTGACATTTAGCACTCGCCTGTTGACACCCCATCTCAGGATGACCCACCCGAGATCTCTCTCCATGCTATAACCGGCGTCACCACCCCACAAATAATGTGGGTCAGGGGATACTTCAAGAAGCTCCCTCTTACCATACTCATTGATTCTGGTAGCACTCATAACTTCATTGACCCTCTGATTATCAAACAGGTTGATTGTTTTGTCCATCCTTACTCCCACTTTGAAATCATGGTTGCCAATGGGGGCATCTTACCTTGCAAGGGGAAGTGTCACAATGTGCGTATCTCTATGGAAGATTATAACTTGCGCTCTGACATGTTTTCCTTGTCCTTAGGCGGATGTGATGTGGTTTTGGGTGTTCAATGGTTATGCACACTTGGCCCCATCTTATGGGATTTTGCTGAACTTTGGATGCAGTTTTCAATCAATGGGGCACAACACAAATTTATGGGCTTACAACCAGGGTCTCTCTACATTATCAGTTCACATCGCTTGGAAAAAATCCTTAAGAAGAATTCACATGGTGTCATCACTCAGCTCCATTCCATTCAGATGCACCCATCAACAGTCTCCACTACTTACTTGGATAGATATGCAGGTGTTTTTGATGAACCAATGAGCTTGTTGCCTTCAAGAGACCTTTCCGGTAAGAATTTAACCGCATCTACCTCTCAGCAGGAAATGATGGCTATTTTGCATGCAATATAGAAGTGGAAGCCATACCTATTAGGGAATTATTTCTGCATCAAGACTGATCTCCAGGGTCTGGAAAATTTCCTAGATCAATGGGTTTCCTCCCCAACACACCTGAAATGGGTTATACCTATGCGATCACTTACAATAGGGGTAAGGACAATATGGTGGCAGATGCTCCTTCTCGCACAATTGATGACCCAGTTTCTATTACAGTTATTTCTCTGCTTGTTCCAAATTGGTTGCAATATGTTCAACAGGGCTATCTCTTCTATGAACTCCATGCTTCTTCATCAGCAAGGCACTCTGGGTTCTTCAAAATGTATGACCGAGAACAATGTAACTTCTTTTGGCAGGGACTAAAAATGACAATTCAACAGATGGTGGCTAACTGTGATACTTTCCAAGTCAACAAGGGTGAAATGACACTCCTTTCGGGACTACTCAAACCCTTGCCCATCCCTACACAGATTTGGCCAACTATTTCTATGGATTTCTTAGAAGCGCTCTGGTGGTACAATACCACATCTACAAGGACACCATATGAAGCAGTCTATGGACAGACACCGCCAGTTCTTCTTCCATACACCATTAGCAGCTCCCCAGTTCAGGAAATTGACTCGGTTCTTCAAAACCGCGATCAGATTCTTCTCATTCTGCAGGACAATCTTCATATGGCCAAAATTCGACTGCAACAACAAGCCGATCAGCACCATTCTGAGTGCACTTTTCACGCAGTTGATATGGTTCTTCTTTGTCTACAGCCTTCCAAGCAATCCTCCTTGAAACTCCAAAGGCATCAGTGGCCCGAAATGCAACTCGAGGATGCTACCGAGTTACCAATCATTCAGATTCTGCATCAATTTCCCCAACCAAAGCTTTGAGGACAAATATTTTTCTAAGGGAGAGGGGATGTTAGGAACCTGTGTCAACCTTTCTCTTTACTTTGTTAGTTTATTGTTGTTGGACACATATGCTTTGTAAGTCGTCCTGCAGTATTTGTTGATCCATAGTTTATATTAGCCCATAGTATTGACCCATAGTATTGGACGCATATGCTTTGTAAGTCATCCCATAGTATTATATGTCCCATGGTTTTGACTCATATTATTGGGCATAGACTTAGTATATAAGTGTGTGTTGAGGTCATTGAAGGCACCGTGAATTTAATTGTATTGAGCTTGCTCAAAGGAGGTTGCCCCCTCGAAGTGGCCTGTGATCAATATAAAAGTGATTCTGAGTTCTATTATTTCTGATATCTCGTGTATTTGCATTAATTAATTATTGCAAGTTCATCACAGTTCATCGTTATTTTTCATGATTCATATAATAGCAGTTGCATTCTCCTTTTGTTGGTAGTTCTGCCCTATAAATGATCGTAGCTCCTTGCACTAGGGGCTTAGTCTTCTTATTATGTAGCACACCCAAATAGATCACAACAGTAGTTAGGGATCATCCGGATCTAACAGTCCGATGACTTCCACAATGGATTCAAATTACCTAGGCTTGACTGCAATATGCACAATGGCATCTCTTCATCATCACCCAAATCAAATGTCATGGGCTGTCTCTACCACTGACCTTCACACGAATATGCAGAAAATTTATTTCATGCCTTCATAGAAAACAAATATAAACTTGTTAACATAATAATTTCAATAATGAAAATATTTTAACCATTCTTTACCGAACCAACTAAAAAAACCTTCTTTATGTTGTTTTTCTTCAACGACTAGCTCAAAAATACTAATTGCATATTCGATCGTGTTGACACAGCGACTATCGACAAGGGTTCACTGCACATTGTCATCAACAAACACCAACCCAAACTCCCTTACGCATCGGCCCAGAAAGGTGTTAACCTTTCCAACAACACTGACACAGTGAGTGAAGTCTCACCCGAGATGCACAAGGGGGCTGCAGGAACCAAGTTTCCGCAGTGGAGTTGAGGACATGTATCAAACACAATTCGTAACCGCAGAAACCAAAGATTATGTCATTCACACTATACTAACATTTCATTATTCACAAATCCATCAACTGCAGTATTACAAGTATTCGCATTAACATGATCTGATTACTCATTAGCATAACCAGTGATTACTAAACCCACAAAGTATTAAACATCTCATCAGACATTCGCATTCATCATTCGACAAAAACAAAGACAGATATAAAACCATAATCGAACATCTTCATGCATTCATTAAAACCTTTGGAATGACCTTCGTAGAAACAGTTAATACATCATATTGCGGATACAAAACAGATCAAAACTCATAAAGTCGATCGCTCTATTCATAATTTGATTCCTAGATGCCCTTAGGATTACAATCATACTTCTATTTATACCAAACTAAGTGGTTACAAAATGATCCATATGACCCTTCTCTAACAAACTAACTACTTATGCGCTTCCGCATTCTCTGCAAATGACCCTTTCTTCCGCGGATTCTTCCTTTCGCAGCTGTCGGCTTCTGCACTTCCTGGGGACTAATCCCGTGCCAACAGGCCCCCAACACAAACTTGTGGCTCGCCCTCGAGCCACCTCAGCTGGACACCACTGGTATTGATCTCATCTGTCATTGTAGTTAACTTTTGAAGTTGTTCTTGGCGTCTGGAGCTCACTGTCATGTAATTCTCGAAGTCATCCTCCAATCTCTTGCAACCTTGGTCATCTACCTCGTATGCGCCACTTCATGTCAGCTGCGACCTGTGGACAAGTTCATTGTCGTTGCCAAATTGTGAAATAGGCCAGCTGCTCTGGCACATCTGTTTCACACATTTGACAATCCACTGTTGGAGCCAGCAGGCCTCTGCCCCTGGTGTTCTGGTGGTCGGGGAAACCCTGACCGTTCTAACTACTACCGCACTCTTAGACATCTCGAGTGAGACCTTGTCTCTATTCCTCCCAAGTGTCCGCACTACTTCCTTCACTGGTTGTTCATGCACAGTCGTCGTTCTTGCTTTTAACACACCTGGGGTGCTTCCGCTCGAAATGAAGTGCTCCATTGCAACTATCTCACCACCCTTTTCCACAGCTTCCTTGGGCTTTCCTACGAAACTTCCTAACGTTCCGCATCTAACTTACAGACTCACATCAGACAACGCACTATTTCCCTTCTTGGATTTCCTATACTTCGACTTGCATTCTTTAACCCTAACGTCGGTATTTATGCTTGCTTCTTGAAACTTGCTCATTATCTACAAAATATTATCCACAACTTAGTCAAATATTTCATCATACTCCTCTGTCGTCTTCAAGTGATGTCGATCTGCAGTAATCATACTCGGATTTGACTCCCACGTGTTAAACCATGCGAAGCATCGGCGAGCGACTTGGTTGGCCATGCTTCCCGCATGCTTCCCACTTTTTTTCATCATTGGTTTTTTTTTTTTGCATTTCTCAACCACTATGCACCTGATCATGGAGATAGGGTTTCAATTGATTCTCGTTTACTAGCTTAGGCAATAGCGTGCCATCTAAGCTCTTCAGTTGCACCGCACCTCCATCAATAACAAAATCTATAACTTAGTGACCTAACCAATGCATCTGTAACTTACCTGGATGCTTAGCAAACTTACTGTCATATAGCAAAACTGTATCCCCGCGCTGAAAGTGATTTTGTTTAATATGGCGATCCTTCCAAGCCTTCTGTCGATCCTTTTCCACCTTCTAATGAAAGCCTGCAATGAACCTATCCTCATTGAGCTGCACCAATTGGCCCAATCATTCCTCCAATGCTCCATCGTCGCTCATGCCAATGATAACTGCAATCCGCAAACTGGGGACAATGTACTCCATTGGCATTATGGCTTTCGATATGTAGACGAGTTTGAACGGTGTTTGGCCAATCTAACGTTTGCAAGTTGTGAGATACACCCATAGTATCGCAGGGATCTTCAAATTCCAATCATCCTGATTCGTGTTGCATACCTTTGTGAGTGCATGCTTCAGGATTTTGTTAAATGCTTTCACTATTCCATTTGTTTGTGGATGGTAGCGGGTGCTTTTTCTGTGTTGTATCTGAAATTTCGCTATCATTGTTGCGATTGTCTGATTAAAAAAATGGGTCCCTTGGTCACTCATCAGTATTTTGGGGCACCTAAACCTGGTGATTACATTTTCGAAGAGGAATCTTGTTGTTGTTGCAGTGGCGCAATCCTTCACTGGCGCTGCTTCTGCCCATAGCGCCAAGTAGTCCGTTGCAGTAATTATGTAGCGTGACCCTGTTCTTTTTCTTGGTGGGTTTATGGGTCCCACGAAGTCAACTGCCCACTTCTCGAAAACTTGCAACGTCAATTGAAGTACTAGTGGCATTTCGTCCCTTCTCAATAGCTTCCCTATCCGTTGACATACATCGTAGATTTTAGCATAGTCCACAACATCCCCATGCATCGTCGGCCACCATAGTCCTGCTCGCAAAATATTCCTCCCAATGGCGTGTCCTCTGTAGTTTCCCCCGGTGATCCCCTCATGAGCTTCCGCAACAATTCGCTCCTGTTGATGCAGAAGGCAAATCATCCCAATATCTTGTCTGGCCCCATTTTATACAATTGTCTGGCAATCAACTAAAAATCTACAGCTCTTACGACTAGTTGCTTCTTTTGGTTGGTCGTGAAGCCTGTCGGTGCCTCCCCAATTGCCAAAAAATGAATGATTTGTTCGTAATGGTCATCGACCATTCCAACCCTGAACAACTGAGCATCCGACAATCCTTCGTTGATGCTCCTCATCTCTTCCTCTGACTCAATTCATGACAAGTGATCTGGTCCTGCATCAGTCATCCTAGTTTGACAATTATCTCAAAATCAAATTCCTGGAATAGTAATAACTAGCGACAAATATTCCCCTCCAACACAGGCTTGCTCACCAGGTATTTTAATGCGGAGTGATCAGTGAACATTTTAAAGTGCCCCCCAAGTAGGTAGTGTCGGAATTTCTGTAAGGTGTACACCATCGCCAACCTCTCTCGTTCTGTGGTTGTATAATTCTTCTTCGCAGTAGACAGCTTCCTACTTGTGAAGTCTATCGAGTGGTCGATCTCACCTTCTCCTGGTTGGGCCAAGATGACTCCTAATGTGACTGATGATGCGTCGATGTGGAAGTGGAACTCCTTTGTCCAATCTGGAAATGCCAATATAGGGGCAACAACCATCTTCGCTTTTAATATGTCTAGACTCTTCCAGCACTCAACATTCCACTCAAATTTGGCGTCTTTCTTCAATAACTTCTCCATTGGTGCTGTGATTGCTGCATACCCTCTGATAAAATTCCGGTAGTATCCTATGTGGCCCAGCATGGCTCTCAATTTTTTGACTGTCTTCGATGGTGGGAGGTCAACAATAATGGCAATCTTCCCGAGTCTACCAGCCCTCCTTCCCTGCAGACAATGTGCCCTAGTAAAATCTCGAACGGAGCACGGAAGTTGCACTTTTTCAAGTTCAATGAAATATGGTATTGTTGACATCATTCCAACATCAGTGTCAGGTTTGCGACATGATTTTTGACCAACCCATATACTATCCAATCGTCCATATTGACGGCAAGAAATTTATGAATGTAATCTTTGAACGCCGAAACTACTAGTCTTGAAAAAATTGTTGGAGCATTCTTCAATCCAAATGGCATCACTGTATACTAAAAGCAGCCCCATTCGGTGACAAATGTGGTCTTATGTCGGTCTTCCTTCACAATTTTGATCTGATGATAGCCTAAAAACCCATCGGTAAATGAGTAGATCTCCTGACCTCCGACTCCTTCGAGCACCTCATCTGTGAAAGGTGTCGGGAATGGGTCGTGCAAACATGCATCGTTTAATTTCCGCAAGTCGACACAGATTCGGACCTCGCCAATCTTCTTGTCCTGAACCACCATCGAGCTAATCCACTCGGATTCTTCTACTGGTTCTATAATGTTGGCTACCAACATCCTTTCAATCTCGGCCTGCACTCTCTCTTTGTGCCTGGGGTTCAACCGGTAGGGCCGCTGCTTGACTAGCTTCGCATCGAGTTTAAGGGGGATCTTCATTTCGCCTAAGTCCCTAGAAATTCCTTTCATCTCTGATAATTTCATTGGGAACAAATCCTGAAACTTGTGCAGCAGATCTGTCATCTTCGCAATGGTGGACTCATCCCAATAATCCCCAATGCTTGCAAACTTTGGGTTCTCCTCCGACCAAATGTTTACTTACTTGATCTTCAGCGGTTGCTGGAATTTGTCGGAAGAAATTTCTGGTGCCTCGACACTGCGACTACCTTCGGATTTTGGCACATGCGTAGCCCTTGGATCGTCCTCATCATCCAACTCTCCTGTGATGTTATAACACTCCATCATCATTTCTGGTGTCGCAATCCACCGAAGTTCTAATGGTTGCTTTGTCGGTACTGCTTCAAATATCTTCTCGCGTATCACTTGTAGCGCACTATGGATGAAGGGGTTCTCATCTGAGAAACAAAACGTTTGGCTGAAGCCAAGTGTTAGCTGCTCCCAATAATTCGTCCCGCGTCGCAGTTCTACTACGACATACCAACTCCACGGTACTTCATCCAATGTGTGAATGAATGCATGGACCCACTCCTCTTTTGCTCGTAATCCCCATTTGCTTTCGCACTCAGCCAAATGCACCTCCGGGTCGCTTCTGCCATCAAAATTTCTTCCGTTATATCCTTCTGCATTGCCGAACTTAACCGTCATTAGGTGGCGACATAGTGGCCAGGTTGTGATATTACACTTGTGTGCTTCCCACCAACGCGTAGAAGTAGCCTTCAAGGCTTCCTCCAAGGCCAATAAACGTTGCAGTTCCACCACCTTTTCCTCGAAGTCAGTGAGAAAGGTGCTCAAATTGGGAAAACCTTCATATGTTGGTAACGTGCACTCCTCTGTGGCTACCCATCATAGTGACTGTGTGATCCTTACCATCTCCTAAATGACACTTCATGCATCTGGTTCTGCTAATTCTCGAGCACCTCATCCAAATCCGACAACGCTAAACTGACACTACGCCAACCCAATTCACCGTCTGCGGTAGGATTAATGTAATCCTCAAATATATTGTATATACTATCCCATCGCTCCGTAAATTCATCTCTCGCCGATTCAACGTATCACTTCCCTTCCGCAGGATCCAGAGGTGCCACAACCCTCATTTCGTGATTCTCAAATGACATAGTTCGCTTCTTAAAATTGATAACGGCCAGGTTGTCGATTTCCCAATCAATCCCTAGCAGTGCTGGGTAGGGGCTGGTATTGTCCACAATTTCAATTACATTGAAGTCGACATAAGACTTGAGGCCCTCAATCTCAATGGGAAGTTGGTACACCCGACCAAGTGGAGTAACCTTACTCTTGTTTGCTAATCACAACTGTACTAGTGACCAGGCCAACTGCGGTTTCCCCATGGTCTCCCATGTTTGCTTGGTTAGAATGGTGACATCCGACCCTAGGTCTAAGATAATTGAGTTGACATCAAAAGCTCCAATTTGTGTCGATATTCACATCTCTCTCCCTGTCTTCCTCTTGTGTATGCGATTAACTCTTTGTTCCTGGTGTACACCCTCTCGTTGAGTCAACAGATTGGATATCTCCTCCAGTGCATCCTGATCCTTTTCCAACTCCAGGAAACTCTTTAAGAAGGATTTTAAGGTATTTTCCTTTCCCTGCGACTTTGTCTTGTCGAACGTCGGTGGCATATCGTAGATAAATTCTTCCTGAAGAGGTAATTGCCTCCGCTGTCTCATCACCTCCTGCGCTTCCAAGAAGATATCCCTTTCAACCTCTGCATCAAAAGTGACATGTTTCCATACTGTTGGTTGGACAGTATTTCGTGGCCCGTCGGCTCCTATCATCACTCCTCCTCATGTTACTACCCCAACAATCGCATGTTGTCTTCGAGCCTCCGTTGATATCATCTGTATAGCTGGTGGATTCTGATTATGGTTCTGTGGAGGTGGTGGCAGATTCTTGGTTTTCCATTTCGCAATAAGTTGTAGACCATCTTCAACACCATGATCCACAGCGTTGCAATAATTGCACTGTTGTGGTGTTGGATTTAGGAAATCCCTCTGATAGTGCCCTTGCTTCCCACAATTATAACATATAATCGGTCCTCTCCCTCATCCAACAGCTCCTCCTCGCCCTGCGCCAGCACCTCGACCTCTGCGGAATCCTCCCCCGGCCCCTCCACACGTTGGGCCATATGGTTGGTACTGTGGTTTCCCATACTACGGCTGTTGCGATGGTCCATATGGTGGGTACTGTAGTGTTGGATACTACGGTGTCGGATACTTCGGTGCCGGATACTGCGTTTTCCCATACTGCCCCTAATCATACTACTGTGGTTGCTGATTATACTGGGTTGGAGCTTGGTTATACTGTTGTTGTTGCTGACCCAGTGCTTGTTCTTCTCCTGCCATGAAGAATGCAGCTACAGTCCTCTCTTGGAGTAGGCCATAAGCTCTACAGTTTTTTTCATCATGACCAACCGATTTGTAGAACTTGCAATACAAGTTTTCTAGTTTCAACACCATCTTTTGCAGATATACACACTCTTCTAGTCGATGGCCTCTCGTTTGGAAGATACGACACCAAGGAAACCCCCCCTGATTGAGGGGGTTTGGTGCACCTGATTGCAAATACTCTCAGAATTCTGGGCACTAATCCTTGGGGTGTCCCTCCGTCCTACACCTAGTACACCAAATCTCTTCGCGAGTCTCTTTCCCTTTCTTCATGTCTTGAAGTTGGATCGTTAATTTTTCCAGCTGTGCTTGTATGCGATCCATACCCAACCCCGTTTCACCGATTGGTGAATCCTCCAGCTTCATCGTAATCTCCAATGCTTCCACCTGCGTCGCAACCTTCTCTTGCATTAGTGGTCCATGGATGTGTGGTACCAGTCCTGCGATGAACCACTCCTTGTGCTGCATATCATTTATCCCAAAACTCACCTTCACTACCAATGTCTTGTATCGCTGATCGAATCCCCATACCGGCTCATTTGGGTATTGCTTGATTACTTTGAGCTCGGTTACATACTGCGATTCTGACTTTGGCTTCCTAAATTCATAGATCATTCCTGCTTTGATCTGTGCCAACGACTTGGCTGGTGTTCCCGTTGGAACCCTCATAAACTTCATAAACCAATCCAGCACATGGCCCCTAAGGGTCGTCGCTAGCTATCCCTGTTTAATAGCTTCGTCCTGGACTTGCTTCATGGTCCATACTGCTTCGCACAGAAACCAAAACTGCTCAGGATCCTCGGTCTCGTTTCCCTGGAAAGTGGGCATTTTTGTGTTGTCTACCATTCTAACGCTCCTAGTGTTATTGTTTACTGATGCACTACTTTTACCGTTGCATGTAGGGAAACTTTGGGAATAGCTTCGGTTTCTTCATGTGAAATTATGGGTAGTGGGCGGGGTTGAAGGTATGTTGTAACTTACGATCTGTGTCTCTTCTACTTCTCGGGTATCCTGGTCACCGTCTTCATTGCAATAGGGTCGCTTTCTCCCTTGTGGTCTTGTTTCGCAGTCTTATGTTTCGGTCCTCTTAGGAGACTCTCTCTCATTCCTCCTCTTCTTCTCAGGATGTCGGAATATTGCTCCACTCCTCAAGGTACCACACTCTTTGTCAGCTTCCCATACAAACTCATTGTCTCTCATGTCCATCTACCCCGCATCTTTATATCGAATCCGCATTCACGCGACACCTACAATATATGCACACTGATCTTTCTACTCATCAGAATTCATCCTAAAAATGCCCTTTTCACACACGAGCATCTTAATCCACAGTTTTAGCAATAGCAGGAACCTTCCCCTTGGTCCCCTGAAGAAATTCCTCTTCGTGTCGCTGTATGACTTGATCGTGTCTACTGTGAACTCAGTAATATATCCCTCTAGGATACTATCCACCTAGAAATCGACAGCCCTTGATATTGTGTTGTCGACACATTTTAGTTGTCGAATCAGTTCTGGTGTCCACTGTTCAGGCTCAGTCCTTTGGAAGTGGTGCTTCTGGAATGTTAGCTGCGCTAACCACTCATGCAGCAATACTGGGAACTCGCAGAAGAATATCTCATGGATATCTGAGTAAATGTATTTCTGCAACCAACTACTTACCATATGTTTAGGGTTTTGCTTCTCTCCTTCTGCTAATTCTTCTATTTTTCTATCAAACCACTCCTGAATCTCCGGTTTCATCGGGTGCCACAGCATATCCTCTTCTTTTCCTCTTCAAGGTCCCGGCAACGGAACCATTTGTTGACACAATGATTATCGACAGGGTTTCACTGCACACTATCGTCAACAAACACCAACCCAAACTCCCTTACGCACCGGCCCATAAAGGTGTTAACCTTTCTAGCAACACTCGCAGAGTGAGTGAAGTCTCACCCGAGATGCACAAGGGGGCTGCAGGAACCAAGTTTCCATAGTGGAGTTGAGGACATGCATCAAACACACTTCGCAACCACGGAAACTAGAGATATGTCATTCACACTATACTAACATTTCATTATTCACATATCCATCAACCACAGTATTACAAGTATTCTCATTAACATGATCTGATTACTCATTAGCATAAACAACGATTACTAAACCCACAGAGCATTAAACATCTCATCAGACATTCGCATTCATCATTCTACAAAAACAAAGATAGAGATAAAACCATAATAAAACATCTTCATGCATTCATTAAAACTTGCAGAATGACCTTCACAGAAACAGTCAATACATCATATTGCGGATACAAAACGGATCAAAACTCACAAAGTCGATCACTATATTCATCATTCGATTCCTAGATTCCCTTAGGCTTACAATCATACTTCTATTTATACCAAAATAAGTGGTTACAAAATGGTCCATATGACCCTTGTATAACAAACTAACTACTTCTGTGCTTCCTCATTCTCCGCGAATGACGCTTTCTTCCGCGGATTCTTCCTTTCGCAGCTGTCGGCTTCTGCACTTCCTGTGGACAAATCCCATTCCAACTGATCGTCTATTTTTCATCCTCCTTCTACATAGGTTCTTGCACAGGTTTCCTGACTGAATTACAATGTAACTATGGGTGGAGTTTCCAGCATTTCTCCTCCCAATGCCCACTCAAATTACAGTGGGTGCAGAAATTCTGCAAATGCGGCTCTCTTATGATATTTTCCTTCTTTAGTCGAAGAGTATGGTCATCTTATTGGGGCTTGCTACGAGTTGCTGTAACTCTTCTGCAATAAAAATTTTGCTTCCAAAATTTTGAAACACAATGGTTATCCTTGCCACAGAAGGTACAAGTAATCACATTCTTTTCACTATCAGAAAAATCAGAATAGTCATTTGAATGATTTGATTTATACCTTGGAAATTTCTTCTTCTACGAATACCACCTCTCAACTGGATCTCTTTTTGGTGATTCGCTTTCAAATTTGGAATCACTATTTGCACACACTTTATGTTTTCCTTCCCGAATTTGATACAACCTTGGCTTCAATTCTAGATTCAATTCCTAACAGTATGCTTCATCATGTCCTTGTTTCTGACAATATGAGCAAGTCACCCAATGACTTTCATATGATGCTTCTTCATGATAACCCAATCCTTGGTATCGAGGTTGTTCTTCAACCTCGGTAGGTTTTGTAATCCCTTGACCATGTATGCCCACGCCTTTCCCTTCATAACCCATTTTCAACAATGTCGCGATCCAATCCCTTGAGTATGTTTCTCGAAAGATCCTAAACTAGTATTGTCAAATGAAGAATTTGAACTTGAATGATTACTGCTTACCTCATCTTCCTTTGACTGAGGAACAAACATGCACATATGGTCCTTCTCGATTTTCAAGGTATCCTCATTCTGCTTTCTTTGACTTGTTGCAGATGAGGTCTCCAGAAGATCATCTTCTGAATGTGGACAGAATGAGAAAATTTCTTCATTTTCTATCTTAGGAGGACTCTTTGTAGAAAAGATTTCTCCAACTTGTTCTCCTCTAATCTCCTGCAACAACTATTGTAGCCTTTACTTCTCATCTTTGGAAGCTGCTAACAATCTTCTAAGTTCAGTATTTTCCACTTGGATACACTAATTGATCTCCTTCAACTCTTGAACCCCTTCCCACTTGAATATTTTACCCATGATGTAATTCACAATCTGCAAAACTGGTCAGACCATCTCTTATACCACTTGATCTAAAAATTTAGCTGAGAAATTTCTCTAACATAAATCTTAGACAAACAAAATCTTTACTGACACTTATTTGCTTGTGAATTCATGAGTATTTCAATTCTTATGCATCATTAAACATGAGTAATTTTTCATAACTAACAAAGTGAGAATATAATCAAAATTCACACATACAAAATGACAAATACCAAGTGATAACGGAGTTCATCAGGCCTCCTGACTACGTCTCTGGGTTCGTTCAAAGCTCTGAACCGTTCTTATTAATCTTCCTTCACAACATGCATGCAGTTTAGATTGATAGGATCATGTGGCATTCTCTCCCATATTGGGAAGCCTTCTCCTAAGGCTCTCACATGAAATTTCATAAGCAAGACATCCTTGCTTAAACTCTCCAATGCAAAGGAAAGATTACAAAGAATGCTCTCCAACCAAGCTTACTTCCTTCTCCATATGAGAATTTTTATAGATTTTTCATGGATGATTAGTCATCACTCATGTTAAGGAGAAAATCTCTCCCATGATCCCCTAAATTAGGATCAAGAGACACCTTAAGGGGGTATGTGGAGAAAAGGTCTCATATTCCTCCATGAAGATCTCAACACCCCTTAGGACTAGGAAACCAATTGATGAGGTGGATTCTCACACTTTTTTAATTTCCTTTAAACTAATTAAATGAGAATTTATGTGAGCATCTTCATCTAATTCCCTTTTACATGGTTTGTTCATTGAATTTCGAATGAAACAATTTATGAACTTTTTATTGGAGAAACCTCCTTTCTTGTCGTAACTTCAACCTGGAATTTCACTCACATACGAAATCCATTTGACCCCGTTCAAGTTGTGTTAGAAATATCTCTGCGAGCTCTTCGTCGACTGGCCATCTACAAAGAAAATGAAGACCTTCTGCATTCTTCGACTAAGACGATCCTCCTGGATCAATTCATCAGATATATTGGTTTGGAACATGTTGTCCAAATCATAACAAATAATGCAGTTAATTATGTGGCTTCCACCAGGATGCTAATGGAGAGGCATCCCACATTGTTCTAGTGGAATCCATGTGTGGCCCATTGCCTCGATATGATGCTTAAGGATATGGGAAAAATACCCTTCTTCAAGGAGGTTGTTTATCAAGGTAAGACCATCACAAAATTCATATATAACCATGCATTTTTCCTTAGCTTCATGAAGAGATTGAAAACAATAGGGATTTGTTGCGTCCCACAATTACACATTTTGCTAGTATCTTCATCTCTCTTCATTCTATTCTCCAATGTAAGTTTGATTTGAAGCATATTTTTGTTTGTGATGAGTGGTGTGACTACAAATTTAGCAGAAGACAAGATGGGACAACCATTGCTAAACTAGTGTACAGCGATTCCTTTTGGGATGGAATGCTAGAAGTGTGCACAATTAGCGAACCTTTGGTAAAGGTTCTTCCCTTTGTAAATGGATAGAATCCTGCAATTGGCTACTTGTATGAGGCCATGGATAGGGATAAAGAGACTATTTGATCTTATTATGCAGGAAAGGGAACCCCCGGACATAACAGATACATGATGATTTGGGATTTGATTGATAGTAGATGGACAAGGATGCTCCATCGTCCCATTCATGTATAAACTCTTTTCCTCAACCCCTCTTATGCTTACTCATCCATCTTTAGTTTCGATGTTGAGGTGATGGAAGGGCTCTTGACATGTCTTGAAAGGATGTTACCTGATATGATATTCACATAACTATTTTGTGGATATGAAGATCTATCGAGAGGCTAGCGAACTATTTGGGCCCCCCCAATGCGATTGCCAACAAGAGCATTTTTTATGCCACCAAAGCCACTAGACTTTAAAATTAATTTTTTAATTATTTGTTTTATAATTTATTTGAAAGTTGGATTATGTTTTGAAGAAAATAATTTTACATATTTTTTTCTTATTTGTAATTGTTATAGATGTTTGGTGGAAAAATTATGTTTCAAGAGCACCAAATTTACGGAATTTTCCCATCCGTGTCCTTAGCCAAACATGTAGCGCTTCAAGATGTGAGCGCAATTGGAGTGTGTTTGAAAAGATACACTCAAAAAACGCAATAGGTTAGAACTTCAACTAACCAATTACAAGTATTATAATTTATTCATATTTTCCTTTGACATGTTTATGGCCCTTAAGAATCAAGACTTATTAAATTTATTTATGGCCCTCTTACAGGTTGGAGTTCCCACGGCTCAATGATTTGGTATATGTCCACTACAATATTCGACTGTGGATGAAGTAGATGGATAAGGTTCCTAATGTGGAATCCATTTACTTGGACAATATTAACATATTGTCTGAGTGGAGGGTTGATTATGAGGCCCCTATTATGGAGGAGGCACCTACATGGTTGGAGGAGATGCGGCAGGGGGCAGAGGAGGAAGGGAAGGAGCAAGTAGAGTTGGTTGATGCGGCATTGAGGACCTTGACATCATCAAGGTTAATGTGCCAAAATCAACACCACTACCACCTTCTACATAGGATGATACATATACACCCTCTAGTTGGCATTAGGATGTAGGGCCTTCTAATAGAAAACAAGCCATGACCTTTTCCCGTAAAAGGGGGAGAGGTCATTGATAGCTAGATACTAGATAGCCTATATTTATCATTGTAGATGACTCATGATGATGAGATACATTTATATATTTGATGTCATTTTGTATTGATTTTGCACTTTTGAGTCCTTTATTTGACTACTATCATGTTTCAAGATTTAATAGTGACTCTGACGTATCATTTTGATTTGGCATCTACTACATCATATATATCGATGTTTTTCCTATATTTATGTGGAAATGTGCTTATTTGATGTTGTTGTTGGTTTATATGTTTAAAATTTTGAAAAAAAAAAGAATTTATTTTGTATTTTTTAATTATCGTCGCGGTTTGTCAATTTTTTTCCGAGTTTTTCCCCGATGTTTCCTAGAAATTGTATTTGGACCCCTGCCATTTTTTTGTCGTTGTCGATGTTTTCAACAATGCTTTGCACTTTATCTTTCTTCTATCTCACTATAAATAATTCATAGGTGACTTTGTCGAACTTAATCACTTTTTATTGTATTTTATTGGAGACGTGACCAAACTTATTACACTCTTGCAATTTCATATTTGCATATATAGTGAATACAAATGAGTACATCATAAGTGTACACTGCAGCAATACACTCTCTTCTTATACTTGCATACTTTCTCCATTGTATTCTCTTGTGTGATTATTTGCATTTTTTTGTTGTTGATTTTGGGGAAACTTAGAGATCCATTCTCCAGGAGATTGGCATCATCCTAGGACTGAGGACCTAGTCAGGGACTGGGATGTTGATGTTATTGAAGGAGATTGCATCAACATGAATAAACCTTTATTATGAAGATTCTAGAAGACAAGTTGACCATTGAATAGTGTAGAGGACCCAGTGAAAAGTACTTAATGGTTGAGTCACAAGGACTCAAGACAGAAGCCATTGAAATGTTGAAAAAGTACTAAGGAAGTGTTTTTCCACCTTGTGATTCCTAGGGGTGGATAAAACATTAAAAGTGGTAGGCTAGTCACTTTATTAAAGTGAGAAGCACTGTACAATTTTAAAGTCACTTTATAAAAAAATTTCATGGTTCTATTTTTTAATTGACTTTATGAGAAATAAAGTGGGTGAGGAATTAAAAGCGTCATTAATGTACTTAAGTGAAAAGTGAATTAAATTCATTTATTAAATAATTAATGATCCTTTTATGTGAGCCTTGGATCTCATTGATCGAAGATTTAATCTTGGCCATTGAATCTCAAGAAGAAGTTACCATGAACAAAAAGGAGAGAAACTAGGGATTGAGGCAAGAGAAACTAGGGATTGAAGCATTCATCCATTCATTGTGATCTAAGAGATTTGGAGAGAAAGAGAGAAAAAGAGAGAGCAAGAGATAAGAGAAGAAACCCTTGAGAAAATTTTTGAGAAGGCTAAGTTACAAGATGAAAATCAAAATGGAGGGCATGAATTTCAAGAAAACCGTACAACAGTAAAGGTCGTACAGGCTCAAATTTCGAGGCAAGTCAGTTCTGCATTAATTGCAGTCCGTACAGGTCGAGTTTGGCACAATTTTTGAGGAGGTTGTACAGCATAAATTTTTGACCGCATAGCACAGAAATCAAGGAGAGTTTTGACACTATTGGAACACATTTAGAGGAGGTCGAACAGTATTAAATTTTGGTTGTACAGCACAAAAATTGAGAAGAGTGAATTATGGGCATGTTTTTCGAGGTATACAACAGCAATAAATACTTACACATGTGGGTTGTACTACCGTCAAAAGGGTACAGAATTTTGTTGAAGTTTTGGCATGCTTTTCGAGATGAAAAGTTGAGATAAGTACTGCTATTATGTTTGTAAAATTTGTCTGAAAAGAATAAAATTTATCTCTCCTGTCAAGTTTTTCCTTCGAGGTTTTTCCTGAGCCTATTTGGATAAAATTCTGAGTTTGAATTTTTATGTGTTTGGTTATTATAAATTTTTTGAATGTGGAAAAGTGAAAAGAAATTCCATGTGTTTCAAGAAAAAATATTTTTTAATGCATTGAAGCTAATATGCAGTCATGGGGTTTGGGCATTAAACTCTATGTAAAAAAATAAAACTTGAAACTCGGTTGGGGTTCCAAAATTTTCATGGTATCAGGGCAGAAGTAAAGGGTAGAAAATAAAATACTCAGAAAAATTTTGGACTTGGGAAAGAAGGGAGAATAGGTATTTTGTGAAGAAAACAGGTTCTTGAACAGTATGGAGTTATGGCCACTGGACTTAGACTTGAAGATAGGTTGGATGGGGCTGTAAATTTTAGTCCATGGAAGGCTAGAATAGTGTTGATACTAGAGGAAAATGTGTAAATATTTGATTCATAGATCACTACTCCCTCTAAGTCTCCCTGAGATCTCAAGCGGTATGAGCCTCAATATCAATATATACTCATAAAAATATAGACTCAAACAACTATATTTGCATTTACCAACTGAAATATAAATGCAATCACACACATAAACAACAGATGTACCCTGGAACCCTTTCAGGAAAAACCAACTAACTATGTGGCTATCTTCTCTCTCGAGCCCAGAGCATATATATAGAAATGACAATACAATACAGGATTACTTCAGCATGTAACTCAATCCATCTGTAACAAGACAGACTCTAGATTTGCATGCATCCAGCTGATGCATGCACTAAAATATTTATCCCTAACCGCCAAACTAGATCTGAGTGCTCTGAAGATGCCTCTGAATGATCTTCCCTCTCTGTATATCACTGCTCTGATCTGCTCGCTCTAAAGACTGCCCTCTGATGAATTCGGCCTCCTCTGCATGCACAAGTGCGCCCTCTCCTTTGGATGTCAAATGCTCCCTCTGATCATCCCTAACCTTCCTCCAATGCTAAGGAAAGGCTATCCTAGAAGTCTCAGACTCTGATTCAGTCAATCCAGCTCAAAACGAGCTTCTCCCTCCTTGGTAAATGCACCCTCCTCCAAGAGAACTCGGCCTCCTCCAAACTAATCAGAAAACACACTGATGAGTTATCTCAGCTCACAATAATGGGTGTCTAGCAACTATGGAATTGAATGTCACTGATCTAGCTCAGATCTGACCTTCATAGGTCCTGCAGCAACTCCTCTCTCTCTCTCATAAAGTCGCCCTAAATGTATAGCTACGCCCTCCTCACTATAGCAGTATCTCTCTCCGACAATGAAACTGATTAACCTCATCTGGGTACCCCCTGCCTCTATAAATAATCTCACCAATGAATTAGGTTTTCCAAAACCCTAATTCTCGGTGCATGCAAAATTCACTTTTGCATGCATGAATGCAAAAAGTCATTTTTGCGTGCATTCACTAATCGCTAACAGGTCATGCAAAACTCATGCATGCAAAGGTCAAATCTCCCCGGAAGTTCTGCATGTAGCCACCACTGGCCTCATGCCACTTAGTAGAGTGCATCTCACCCTCTACTCCATCCTAATGCCTATGCAACTAATGTACCTCCATGTAAGGCATCTGAACCATGGAGGACATCCCGAAGTTACCACAATCTAGCACTCCCTCTTAACGAGGGAAGTCCTGACACTGATGCCTGGATCCATCAAGTCCACTGCTGTTGACACTGACCTAATTGATCTTCCTGTCACTAATCTCTGACCTGAAGAACTTTGATCAATCTCCATAAGCGAGGCTTCAGAAGAATCCCTCCTATCGACCACTACTGACTCTGCCACTGCACTCTGACTCAGACTCCCTCTGAGTCTCTCCTGGTGTAACCAGTCCTGAAGACCTCTGTCAAGTGGATCTACTACTCTGTAGATTATCTTCCTATGACCCTTAGTTGACTCAACTATGTGAGTCAACTCCCTCTGTCTCTGAACTGACTTATCTCTCTCTTGAGCCAAGTCCATCTCAACCATGTCATACCAGCTCACTCTCTAACTGGTGCCTGCATGAGCAGCATGCTCATCCATCTGATATGAGCCCAAGGGCTCAATCTCCTGAGACTCATCACTGTCAAGAGCATCTCGCTCATCCATCGAAACTCCATAATCACTTCCCTGATCCTCATCATGGTGAGCCTCTCTCCCACCCACCTGCTGAATAGGGCCACTCCTCCTAGGCTCATCTCTGCTATGAGTATCCCGCTCATCATCCTCCTCTGCATCTGAAGAGGATGCACTTAGCCATCCCAATGTGCCCAAGGTAGGTGGTCCATTAACCAAATAACCACCATCGATCCTGTGACCAAATAACACTGGGTCTACTCCTCTAGGATAGGTGAAAAAACACTACAGGGTAGCCTGCTTCTGCCAAAGCTTCCACTGGGAGGACACTCCCTCTCAGTCTTGGAACAAAGGGCACTCCTAAAACCTCTAGGAGCTCCCCATGGTCAAGCATAAATCTCACTCTTCCCACTCTAGTAACCAAATGATCAACCCCCTAAACATCTCGGGTCAACTGCATGGATGTATGCCCTAGGATCAGGAATGCATCTCGCACTCCTGTCATATGACTGTTGAGAGTGTTGTCTACTCTCCACCTCTGATCAACCTGAGCCTCTGGTAGGATACTATCGTTTCCTGACTGAACTGAGGCCAGTGAGAACTCCTTCTCAAACTGAGAAGAGAACTTATCAACCTCCTCCGCTGTTGCCACTTGCTCATCCTTCGCCTACTTCCCCTTCTTATTATGCGGACATTGTCCTACATAATGTCCATAATCATTGTAGGCGAAGCATTTGATCTTGCTCAGATCCTTCTTTTGTCTGCCTCTCTGTTTCCCGCCTGCTGCGAGAGCCACATCCTCCTCCTCTGGAGTAGTAGAAACTGAACCCTGAATGTACCCTCTCCGGATCTCCTCCTGTGTGAAATCATCCCACAGGCGATCCCACTTGGGAAGGTTCTCTCGAGCTATGATAGACTGAACAAACACTGCCCATGGCACAATCAGGCCATTCAAGGCCTGTCGAACCAACTCACAATCCTCTATCTTCTCACTAACTGCACCCAACTCATCTCTCACTTGAGTTATCTTGGTGAGATAGGTCATCATGCTCTCATCCTTCCCCATCTTGATGCTTCTCAGCTTCTCCCTGAGAACCATCTTCCTATTTTCATTGGAGCTCTGGTACAGACTAGTCAATGCATCCCACATCTCAAACACATTGTCCTTGGTAGAGACATGTGGGATGATCCTTGATCGCATCAAGAAGGATCCTCTGAGCCTTCACATTTTTCTTGTCATACACTTCTTTGGCAATGGCATCAGATGGAACTCTAACGGGATTTGTCGTCGTTTTGTTCACAACATCCCATAGCTCACTCTCTTTCAGCAAGAGAGTAATATGTGCCCTCCATGCACTATAGTTGGAGGCACCATCCAACCGATCCTTCACCCTCAAATTGGTAGCCATACTCACACAACTAAAGAAACTGTAACCCATAGTGAACAAGAGTCTCTCCCGATCACAGATCCGGTAGATCTATCACAGATCTGACCACAGAACCCACTGAACTGATAGATCTGACCTCTACAACCTCATATCTGAACTGTGTTGCTCAGATCTGGTAGATCTTGTCTCTATCTCCACAGATCTATGTGTGACTGCCCACTCTAACTCTCAATAGGGCTCTGATACCATGTAAATATTTGATTCAGAGATCACTACTCCCTCTGAATCGCCCTGAGATTTCAAGCGGTATGAACCTCAATATCAATATATACTCATAAAAATATATACTCAAACAACTAGATCTGCATTTACCAACTAAAATATAAATGCAATCACACACATAAACAACAAATGTACCCTAGAACCCTTTCGGGAAAAACTAGCTATCTTCTCTCTCGAGCCTAGAGCATATATATAGAAATGACAATACAATATAGGATTACCTCAGTAGGTAACTCAATCCCTCTGTAACAGGACAGACTCTAGATTTGCATGAATCCAACCGATGCATGTACTGAAAGAGTAAGCCCTAACTTCCAAACTGTATCTGAGTGCTCTAAAGGTGCCTCTAACTGATCTTCCCTCTCTATATCTCACTGCTCTGATCTGCTCGCTCTAAAGACTGCCCTCTGATGAATTCGGCCTCCTCTGCATGCACAAGTGCACCCTCTCCTCTAGATGTCAAATGCTCGTACTGGTCCGGATCTCAGTAGATCTAAGCTCTGATCGTCCCTAACCTTACTCCAATGTTGAGGCAAGGCTATCTTGGAAGTCTCAGACTCCAAATCAGTCAATCCAGCTCAAAATGAGCTTCTCCCTCCTTGGGAAATGCACCCTCCTCTAGGAGAACTCGGCCTCCTCCAAACTAATCAAAAAACACACTGATGAGCTATCTCAACTCACAGTAATGGGTGTTTAGCAACTCTGGAATTTAAGGTCACTGATCTAGCTCAGATCTGACCTTCCTAGCTCCTGCAGCAGCTCCTCTCTCTCTCAGAAATTTTCCCTGCATGTACAGCTACGCCCTCCTCACTCTAGCAGTATCTCTCTCCGACAATGCAACTGAGTAACCTCATCTGGGGACCCCCTTCCTCTATAAATAATCTCACCGATGAATTAGGTTTTCCAAAACCCTAATTCTCGATGCATGCAAAGGTCACTTTTGCATGTATGCATGCAAAAAGTCACTTTTGTGTGCATTCACTAATCGCGGACAGGTCATGCAAAACTCATGCATGCAAAGGTCAAATAGCCCCTGAAGTTCCACATGCAGCCACCACTAGCCTCATGACACTAAGTAGAGTGCATCTCACCCTATACTCCATCCTAATGCCCATGCAACTAATGTACCTCCATGTAAGGCATCTAAAACATGGAGGACATCCCGAAGTTACCACAATCTAACAAAATGAACTATGGGAGATAGTGAACAGTACCCTAGCTAATCCAATGACATTACCTACTGATGCTACAGATAAGGATTATTTTCTTAGGAAGGATGTAAAATCGAGAAGGATCATACTTGATGTCGTGAAGGATCATGTGATCCCACATATTTCAGCAAAATACCATGCTTTTCAGATGTGGAATGCTTTAACAAATATTCACCAAATTTCGAACGAAAACAGGAAGATGGTGTTGAGAGAAAAGTTGAAGGGTGTTTGCATGAGTAAGGGTGAAAACATGGATTCCTACCTTACTAGCATCACACAGATGAGAGATGAACTTGCAACTATTGGGGAGGTTGTACAGGGCAGTGAGTTAGTGTGGACAGCATTGAATGGCGTGACAAAGTCATGGGGTATATTTTTGGAGTTCGTAGTTGCTCATGAGCATATGCCTTCCTAGGATCGTCTCTGGGACGACTTCATTCAGAAGGAGACCCAGAGAGGGTATGTACATGGTATTTCATCTCATAGTAGGGAGGATGAAGAGAACGTGGCATTGGCAGCTAAGGGAAAGAAGAATAAGTTCAAGAAGTTCATAAGGGTGGGGCCAAGCAGAAGAGTGGGGAGCAAACGAAAAACATGAGAAAAATCAAGTGATTTTCTTGCCAAAAGTTTGGACACTATGCTGGACAGTGTCCAAACAAGAAGAAGAAGAAGAAGAAGAAATTGCAGACAGTGGCAGCAGCAGCTGACATTGATGAGTTTGGTACTCGATTTGAGGGATATTTTTCTCTCTATGTTGGTTGTACAGAGAGAGCATCACCAGTAGTGATGTGTAGAATCAAACACAGTATTCCTTATTGGTTCGTCATTCGTTGAGTGCTTCTACCACTCCTTCCACTTGGTACATTGACAGTGGGGCTTCGATTCATATGACAAGTGTTCGAGACATGTTCACCAAGATGACTGAGAATGGCTTGATTCTAGAGGTAGTGTTGGGTGATGATACTATTGTGAGAGCAGTTGGGTGTGGGACTATCAGCTTTCATAGGGAGTCCATGTAGCCATGACATTGAGGGATGTCTTGTACGTCCACGGGCTGAAGAATAACCTTGTTTCAATTTCCACTATTGAGGACAAGGGATTTGGAGTGTATGTCCTAGATGGGAAAGTCTATGTTTTTACTGTAGCAACAGGACCATCTACTTCATATGCCATTGGAGTTAGATGTGGGAAATTGTACAATATTCTCTTCCATCATCATCATGCATTGGCCCACACTAGCAGTAGCAGTGATTTGTGTGGGTTGTGGCATAGGAGGATGGCCCACCTTCATATTTCATCTTTGACATTGCTGAGGGATATGTCTACAGGTTTACCATGGTTCAGCACAGAGAAGAGTGGTGTGTGCAGAGGGTGTGATTTGGGAAAGTACACCAAGACTGCTTTTCTGAGCAGTGATAGCAGATCAAGAGGAGTACTAGATTTGATACATTGATTTATGTGGACCCATGTCTTATGCTTCATTGACAGGTTTTTAGTACTATAGCATTTTCAGTGATGATTACTCTAGGAATACTTGGATCTACTTCCTGAAAAACAATAATTCTGAGGAAGTCTTGAAGAGGTTCCAAGATTTCAATGCTCTTGTGGAGAACCAAACAGGGAGGAATATTCGGGTACTCAGGTCACACAATGGGGGTGAGTGTACCTCCAAGGAGTTTGATGAGTTTTGCAGACAGGAGGGGATCAGGAGGGGATCATGAGGCAGTTGATTGTTCCATATACTCCACAGCAAAATGGAGTTGCTAAAAGGAAGAATGGAGCTATAGTGGGAGCAGTTAGAGCCATGTTGCATGATCAGAGTCTTCCTTTCTTTCTATGGGATGAGGCATGTAGTACTGATATTTATGTGCATAACAGGAGTCCACACCATTCCTTCGGGTGTAAAACTACCGAGGATATGTTCATCGGGAAGAGGCTTGAGATAGGCCACTTCCATATATTTGGATTCCTTATATATTCTCATGTCGCTTCTGAGAAGAGGACAAAGTTAGAGCCCACTACAAAGAAAGGCATATTTGTTGGCTATGATGAGACTTCGAAGGCATTCCACATATACCTTCCTCCACAAAGGAAATTTGTGGTGAGGACAAAGGTGAGATTTAAGGAGGCGTGGGCCTTCAGGAAGTCTTGTGAGTCAGAGATGGTGGAGTACTATGTTATTACTCCACATGTGACAACATCTCAGAGTTCATCTAGTCAAGGTGTAGGGTCACAGGTTTCATGGGTGACTGGTCCATAGGTTTCAGGATATTTAGGTTCAGGGACTCAGTCTACAGAGACTTCTGCTACAAGGATAGGTTCACAGGTTCCACCTTCATGTGTTTCGGGTTCACATGGTTTTGGTTCACCAGGCATAGGATCTCAGGCCATAGATACATCTTCAGGTAGATAGTTGTTAAATGAGGATGCTCATGAGGAGGTCCTACCTCAGGAATCTAATTCCAGGAAGAGAAAGCCAAGTTGGTTTAAAGAACTTGTGAAGGAAGTTGAGGATTCTTTGGGGCCACCCAAGAGGGAGGTCAGAGAGATTAAAGAACCAGAGATAATTTCAAGTTATATGGCGATGATGACTAGCTTGCGTGAGTCAGATCCTTCTACGTTTGAGGAGGCTTCCACACATCAGGTTTGGAGAGATTCCATGATGGAAGAGTACAATTCCATCATGAATAATGATGTGTGGGAGATGTAAATTTTAATTAATCCAGAGATCACTACTCCTTCTGGATGTCCTTGAGATCTCAAGTTGTTTGAGTCTTGATGTCAGTAAATACTCATAAAAACATAAACTCAACAGCTAGATCTCTTTACAACTCTAACACACATGCAATCACACAAATAACACTGCATATACCCTGGAAACCTCAACCAAGGAAAACCAGCAATGTTGTGGGGCTATCTTCTCTATTGAGCCCAGATCATATATATATAAATGAACAAATACAAAACAGTGTTACCTCAGAAGTAATTCAATCCCTGAACAGGACAAACTCTAGATCTACATGCATCAGCTAATGCATGCACTGGACGAATGTGCCCTAACTACCAAACTAGATCTGAGAATCTATGCAGGTGCCCCTGAATGATTTGCCTCTCTCTATCACACTACTATGATCTTCTCTGCAACAGAATACAACCAAATTCTCAACTAAAGAAATGATCCTTCCTCTGCATGGAGAAATGCACCCTCCCCTCTGGATGTCTAATGATCGTACTATGCTGGATCTCAACAGATCTGAGCTTTGATCGTCCCTAACCTTCCTCGAATTCTAAGGCAAGGCTATCTTAAATGTCTCAGACTCTGGATCGGTCGATCAGGCTCTGAATGAGCTCCTCTCTCCTCAGGTAATGTGCCTACCTCCTCTGTGTAACATGTCCTCCTCAAACTTAGTAGAAACCACCTCAATGAACTATCTCAGTCCACAGATCTGAGTTCCAAGTGCCTCTGGAGCTAATGGTCACTGATACAACTCAAATATGACCACCCTAGCTCCTACAGTAGCTCCTCTCTCTCATAAATTCGCTCTGGATGCACTAATGCACCCTCCTCACTCTTGAGCTATCACTCTCTAATAATTCAACTAAGAAACCTCATCCGGGGACCCCCTACCTCTATAAATAATCTCACCGATGAATTAGGTTTACCAAAAACCTAATCTCGGTGCATGCAAAAAGTCACTTTTGCATGCATCATATGATCGTTGATAGGTCATGCAAAACTCATGCATGCAAAGGTCAAAACACCCTGAAAGGTCCACATGAAGCCACCACTGGGTTCATGCCACTGAGTAGAGTGTATCTCACCCTCTAGTCCACATTGATGCCCATACTGCTGATGTACCTCCATGTTGTTAGTTTTTTAACATTTAATTCAATCTGATCTAGGATCTTAATTGAAAGAACAACATGTCCGGCATATCAAGCATAAGAGACAAGAGACAAGAGACACAAAACATTTCACCGAGGAAAACCAAGAAGGTTAAAAACCCCGCAACTTCCTCAGAGTTAGAATAAGCATCAATACAAGGATCACCATGATCAAACCCAAGAGATAGATATCTTCAGTAGCATGTTCCTCCTCCACTTTTGCGCCCTCCTCCTCTCTCTCACTAATGCGAAGTGAGTGAATAATAGGATGTGTAAAATGAGAGAGACACACTCTCTATTTATACACTAACTTTCACTTGACCTTTACTCAACTAGGTCGGCCTCAACTTAACCACTTAACATAATGCTGACTGGGCCGACCTCTACTAGCGTGGTCTAATAACCCTTTGACCCACATGACTCATACAGGGTCGACCCCATCAAGGTGGTTTAATAACCCATCAAGTATAAGTTACGACACATACAATATAACTTGCGACACATGCAAGTACAACTGACGACACTTCCAATTGGAGGAATAATACATCTCTGTTGGGGATACAATAAAGTACAAATACAATATACAAGTGAATATCTTCCGAAGTTACAAATACATCAACACTCCCTCTTAACTAGGAAGGTATTCTCTTGACACAAGTCATCAATACATATCGGCACAAGTCTTCAATTCTAGAGTTGGATCATCGTCACTGGATCACGGAGCATTATCATCATCACTACTGCTGTACTCGACATCTCGATCACTGGGCTATCTCTGAATTCTTCTCGTCATAGGAAGTTCTACAGAGCCATCCCTTTTTCATGTTGGATGTAGGCCTAGCCTCCTGTAGGTCTTCATCATCTCTGGCCATACTGTGGATCCCAGGACTAATTACATGCGTCAACAAAACCTCGAAAGAGCATCCCAGGCTATTACGATCACACAGCTCTACCTGTCTGTATCTCCGAGGATCTTTAACATGTGACATTCACAAAACCTTTAAAGAGCATCTTACAACCTGCAAGATCTCTATAGAGCATCCCAGGCTGTTACGAGCACACAGCTCTACCTGTCTAGATCTCTAGGATCTTTTCTATGTGAACTTTCACAAAACCTTTAAAGAGCATCTTGCAACCTGCAAGATCTCTATAGAGCATCCCAGGCTATTACGAGCACACAACTCTACCTGTCCGGATCTCCAGGATCTTTTCTATGCGAGACTTTCGCAAAACCTTTAAAGAGCATCTTGCAACCTACAAGATCTCTATAGAGCATCCCAGGTTGTTACAAGCTCACAGCTCTACCTATCTGGATCTCCAGGATCTTTTCTATGTGAGACTTTTGCAAAACCTTTAAAGAGCATCTTGCAACCTTCAAGATCTCTATAGAGCATCCCAGGATGTTATGAGCACACAGCCCTACCTGTCTGGATCTCTGGGATCTTTTCTATGCGAAACTGTAGCAAAACCTCGAAAGAGCATCTGTAACGTCCCCTCCATCATGCCAATGTGATGGAGAGAACGTTAAACTAAAGCCAGGGCATCTAGCCCCATGATTATTAACATAATTCCTAGAAACATGAAAATGGACATATGCAAATATATATATATATACAATAAAACACAGCGGAAGTAAATTCTATTACACATCTAGCATACATTCAAGATATTCATGGTAATCATCAATTAAATAAATACATTACAAGAGAAAGAGTGATTATCTTAAACCAAAGTAGTCCTGAGCAACTAGCTATGCAACTGCAACGTTCCACCCAACCATAGGCCAGTTGTGATCATCAATATCTCAACGCAACTGCCACCCCCGAGCTGGGCATGATCTCTACAAGGAAAAAGGGAATAGCAGACTCACACATAGCCCAAAGATACACCAAAATCAGCCAAGCCAATCTACAGTTGGGTTTATCAGGCTGCTAAGGCAATGGAAAGGGAGAATTGCTAAGCTCAAGCCTAGAGATATGGACACCCTCTACAATATCTTATCTAGCTTTCTCCCCACAATACCAACACACCTGGCACAAGGAAGTATTCCCTTCACTACTACACAGTCCCTCAGGCCATACCTTCCATTCTAGTGTTCTTCAAGGTGTGCATAGAAGAGTAACCAGCCCCTTTTGATTTCTTGAGAGGTTACCTCCTCACTAGGTTTATCAAGCCAATTCTAGTCCACTTCCACTCCTAATTCTTTGTCACAAGTTCCAACCAAAACAGGGATGCACACAACAGCAAAATCACAAGTGCTGGGTATGAAGAAAAACGTGGGCAACCAAAAACGAAGTGGTAGATTGGGAATCAACCATGGGAGAGCAAAGTAGTTTCCTGAAAACGTTCATGGGAATTACAGGGGCAGAAACGTCCTCCATAAACTCCCAAAACATGACTCCCTTTCTCCCAGCCACTATGCAATACAAAAACGAGCTCCCAACTATGGAAAATGCACGAAAATGGTAGAAAACGTGAAGGAGAAAGACCCAACTAGCTCATACTACGTGAGAGAGCGAAGGCAATGGGTGAATAATGGATTTGGGTACAATTTTGTGGGTGTTTTCTTGCCCCATAAGAAAAAGTACGTTTTTCCAAGTTGATGTCTTGCCCATGCACGAAATTGGCTGCCATACCTCTTCATTCCCAAGGCATTAACTACCTCAACCAACTCCTGGAAGAATTAAATGATTGGGTTCATAAGTCAAAATGGGTAGTTGAGGGTTTATGGGTTCACTCACTGACATTTGGATTAAATCTATTGGTTCAAGGGTTTGAATAATTTCCCTCCCTATTCCTTGTAGAATCATGCCCCCATCTCTTGTTGCATTGCATATCTAGTTGTGGGTTTTTCATTAAAATTCGTTTTTACATGATGTCTTAATTTACATTGTGCATAGCTAGCACAAGAACCATGTGCATCGATTTTTAATTGTCGATACATAAAATGCTAAATCAACTGTGGGGCCTTGGCCTTGAGCTCCTCACCATGATTAAATAACAATATTTACATCATTTACGATTTAATGCAATGGGATCAAAATGGGGACGTTACAGCATCCCAAGATGTTACGAGCACACAACTCTACCTGTCCAGATCTCCCAGGATCTTTTCTATGCTACATTCACAACCTGTCCACGGCCACGTAGTATCAACCTGATACTCATGATCATATTGATCATCATATAGTGCATCATCCTGATGCACATAATCTGGAGCATCAACCTGATGCTCATCACACATGATCATCCTAATAATCATACAGTACATCATCCTGATGTACATCATCTGGAGAATCGACCTGATGCTCATCACACATGATCAAACTGATCATACAATGCATCCACCTGATACATATCATCACATATGATCCAACTGATCATACAAATCATCCACCTGATGCATATCACCATACATGATCCAACTGATCATACAAAGAATCCAACTGATGCATATCATCATACATGATCCAACTGATCATCGTCATACAAAACATCATCCAGAGCATCGTCCTGATGTTCATCACACAGTTCTTACATCCACAGCCATGGGAGGATCCTCCTACCACCATGCTTGGAATGGCTCCTACAAATGTGTCCCATCACTTCTTCCTCGAAGTATCTTCTATCTGAAGAACACCAAGCCTCTCTCTGAAGTACTCGAACTTCACTCTGGGTAGTGGTTTCGTCAACACATTTGCAACCTGTTCATCCATTGCAACATATAGGAGCTTCAATGCTCCTCTCTGCACCATATCCTTGATATAGTGATATTTGATCTCAATGTGCTTCGACCTTTCATGGAACACCGGGTTCTCAGAAAACTTCAGACAACTCTGTTTGTCACAAAAGATACTAGTAGCATCCAACGGGAGATCAAATAACTCAAACAGTAGCTTTCTAAGCCATACTGCCTCACAACTAGCCAAACAAGCTGCGACATACTCTATTTCGACTGTACTCAGTGCTACGCATGACTGCTTCTTGCTAAACCAAGATATCACACCTGATCCCATACTGAAGCAGCACCCAGAAGTACTCTTCCTATCTGCAGCACTGCCTTCCCAATCTGAATCAACATAACCCTCTAGGTTAAACTTTTGATTCGCACCATACTTGAGCCCATAGTCAATCATACCCTTCAGGTACCTCAGAGTATGCTTTACAGCAATCGGGTGAACACCTATGGGATCCGTCAGGAACTGGCTCAATGTGTTCACCGCAAAGAAAATATCTGGTCTCGTGTTCGTCAGGTACATCAAGGACCCAATCATCTGATGATACACTGTGAGATCAATCGGATCAGATGAAGCATCACATAGAAGATTCAAGTTCGATGCCATAGGTGTGTCCACAGCCTTGCAGTCCATCATCCTGAACCGCTTCAGGTTATCTACTACATACTTCCCTTATCCAAGGAAGATTCCATCTGCACTCTACCACACCTCCATGCCTAGAAAGTAGTGCATCATCCCCAAGTCCTTCATCCCGAACTCGGCAGCAAGCTTCCTCTTCGTGTCGGCAATCAACCTATCCTCACCTATAACAAACAGTTCATCCACATACAATATTAGTATCATTGGATTGCCTTCCTCGACCTTGTAGTAAAGGTTGGAATCCGCTTTACTCTTAGTAAAGCCCAAACTGGACAGGAAGTTGTCTATCCTGCCATACCATGTCCTAGGTAGGTGCTTGCTTGAAGCCATACAAGGATTTCTTCAATCTACACACATATGACTCCCTGTCATGTGTCTCAAAACCAAGTGGCTGCTCCACATACACTTCCTCTTCGACTACACCATTCAAGAAAGTTATCTTGACATCCATCTGGTGTATCTTCCACTTCATCACTGCAGCCAGGGAAAGTACTGTTCTGATGAAAGTGTATCTGGCTACAGGAGCAAAGGTCTCTACATAATCTATCCCCTCTTTATGGGAGAAGCGACAAGCCACAAACCTCACCTTGTATTTCTGTATGCTACCATCTGCAGCATGCTTGATCTTATAGATCCACTTGGAAGTCACAACAGACTTCCCTTCTGTTCTTAGGACCACATCCCAAACATCATTCTTCATGATCGACTGGTATTCCTCGATCATGGCATCTTTTCATTACTTCATCCTGGATCTTGGGAACTTCAGATTCTTCAATATCTTCAATAGATAGTTTTCTTGAACTTCGTTGCTTGGAACAAATGTTGTAATCCTTCTTTTGTAGGTGATTGTACGCAATCTTTCCTACAAGACAATTTCAATTGCATGATTAGAAACATCTTATATATTTTAGAACAAATTCTTACTCATAAAGACAAATGTCATACATTCATGCAATTATCTTAGTCAATGCTTCAATACAACATTTATCCATATCCCGTAACTTTCTAGATGCCTTCTATCTCTACCAAAACATTGTTAAGAGTGTGCACAACTCCCAACATGTCAGCAAAGAGATTTCATTCTAGATAAGTAGCAATGGAATGTTGTATAGTACTATAGGCCACTTACCCATTACTTGCATATTAGTAGTATCTTGTTCATTAATGCAACTTTTCTAATATGCATAATATACATCATAAATCTAGGAATATAAGTATGTACATGAATGAACAACATCATTTAAGTAATCATACATATAATAAATGACAATTCAAATACTTATCTTTCTTTGGTTGTTGGGTGGACTCCCTCTTGATCTTTGCTTCCTGGAGTGCTTCCTCTTAATCTTTGCTTCCTTGCAGGAACTTTTGGAGTGTGCTCCCTCTTGATCTATGCTTCCTTGCAGGAACTTTTGGAGTGTGCTCCCTCTTAATCTTTGCTTCCTGGATTACCTGTCCTTGAACTTATATCCATCCTGGACCACTATGCATGCTTAAGTGTGCACTAGTGTCATGATTGTGTTATACTCAAGATCTCATACATAACCATACATACATTAGTATAATCTCAATACTATCAAAACATTATGATTCTAAATCATCTTAAGTATGGTCATGATCATTTCACACACAGTTAATTTATCACAAGCATTAGTATTCAAGGTTTCAGGGAGGACTTCTATTAATTATGCATATACTTATTGACCATAGGACTCTTCTGGTTAGTCATATCATTAATCAAAGTAAGAAACATAATATGCATAAATTGTTGATTACTTAAAACTTCTAACTTCAAGAATAAACATTATCATTCATACAAAAGTATAATATCCTAACACAAGGTAGGATTCTAACTTGATATAGGAAAAACATACCTGGAATATCATGTTGGCTAGTTATGTATAACATACCCAAACAATTTCTTCTTGTTCTCTTCAATGACTTGTGCTTAGTAACCTGCATAACTCATAAGTTAACCATTGTAGAAACAAATTATACAGACCTCGTAAGTGGAGCTTCTATGTGATCCGTGATTCTTTTTCTTCATGTCACCATGGTCATATGTTCTTGATCTAGAACTTGATTTGTACTTTCTTGATGTACCTTTCATGTTAGCAGACAACATCAACCTCATACAACACTACAGTGCATTAGTACAATCATAAGTGTCATAACCCTAATCAATGAATGTCTTCTATCATTCACATGCATTCATACTTTTAATGGGGTGATGAGAAAAGTCTAAGATTAATCAAGATTGTAGTAACCTCAATAATATGAAGACAAACATATCATAAACTTAATCATGAACAAATTTCAAAACATACCTGTATCTCTTCAAGTCATACTTATCGAGATTGCTTGTATCCTTCTTATGTAAAGCCTCAGCCTCATCTCCCTCTAAAATTGGAACTTCTTCACTTATGCAGGTGTCCAATTCATTCTTTTCAAGGATTAACCCAATCCACTTTGATTTGTTGAAATTGGATCTGGAGCTGGATTAGGATTTGTCAGAGAAACCCAAAAAATTCAAACTTTGAATTTCAAACTTCTGAATGGATGGAAAGATGTGGCTTGCTGAGCTAATCAAGCTAGTATACTTTCAATTTTGAAAACTGCAAAATTTGACCCCTCAAAATTGCCTTTGAAACTTTTGGATTCACTGGACAGGATGTCGAACTAGGGTTTGATAAAGCCCACCATTATGGCCAGCCAAAAAGTTCGATCCAAAGCTCTAAACTTCAATTTTTCTGAGGAGCTTCCAGCCGTGGTCACAGACTTCAAAAATTCCAACTTTTGTAGAAGCCCTAATTTTCCATCTTTCCGACCAAAATCCCAAACTAGGGTTTGATCAAGCCCGACCTTCTACCCAACCAAAAAATTCGATCTTGGTCTCTAAATTTCGATTTTTCTGAGGATCATTCAGCCGTGGTCTCCGATTCCAAAAATTCCAACTTTCTCCGAAGCCCTAAATTCCCGCAGCAGTGATAAGCCAAGAATGAAGGTGCTCAAAATCCAAATCTGTTTTGATAGAAATATGCACCTGATTGTTTCTAGTGCATCTATGAAATTACGAATCCACAGGGTCTGAAACTTCGTCCTATGGTAGCCTGACCTGTCATCTTTCCAACCCCATAGTTCTGACCTCAATTGGATTCTCTGAGAGATATTTATGCCAAGTGTCGCAAAGTGACCTGTTTATGGGATAAAACAGGAGAGCGAACTTGTACGGAGTGCCACGTGTCACTGTTTCAACTTCGGCCTCTGAAAAGAAGACCTGTGAAAGTACAATCCATGCCCTACCTGTCACGTTTTACTAAATTTCATTTGGAGCTTCCTAGCCCAAGTTGTGAGCTTTTTTCCTAGGTCACATGTTTATGACTAAGATCTGGAAGAGGCAGAAACCCTAGATTGTACAGGTCATATCTCACAAATTACAACTAATCAGATGTTCTTCGGACACAAGGTACATGGGGATGTTACCTTCGACCTGTAAAAGTTTCAAATCCTGAACCTTCTCAAAAATGGATTTATAGCGAAAGTTCTACGATGGCTGGTTTTTTCTATATCAAGCCCTAGCTTGTGATTTGTCACAAGTGCAACAAGTCTCATAAATGCCATAGCATGCCTTCCTTCAGGCTAGCTCTGATACCATGTTAGTTTTTCAACATTTAATTCAATCTGATCTAGGATCTTAATTGAAAGAACAACATGTACAGCATATCAAGCATAAGACACAAGAGACAAGAGACACAAAACATTTCACCGAGGAAAACCAAGAAGGTGAAAAACCCCGCAACTTCCTCAAATAGAATAAGCATCAATACAAGGATCACCATGATCAAACCCAAGAGATAGATATCTTCAGCAGCATGCTCCTCCTCCACTTGTGCACCCTCCTCCTCTCTCTCACTGATACGAAGTGAGTGAATAATAGAATGTGTAAAATGAGAGAGACACACTCTCTATTTATACACTAACTTTCACTTGACCTTTACTCAACTAGGTCGGCCTCAACTTAACCACTTCACATAATGCTGACTGGGCCAACCCCTACTAGGGTGGTCTAATAACCCTTTGACCCACATGACTCATACAGGGCCGACTCCATCAAGGTGGTCTAATAACCCATCAAGTATAAGTTACGACACTTACAATATAACTTGCAACACATGCAAGTACAACTGACGACACTTCCAATCGGAGGAATAATACATCTCCATTGGGGATACAATAAAGTACAAATACAATATACAAGTGAATATCTTCTGAAGTTACAAATACATCAACACATGCAAGGCATCTGAATCATGGAGGACATCCCAAGCATGAATGTTGACACATGTAAAAGAAGGTGTGAAAAGAGACTCATTAAGAAATATTGATTGTGTTCACTTTGTGAAAGATGTAAAGAATGACAACTAATATAGCATAACTAAATCCTCTTATGTTATAATTACACCTTTTGATATAATCTAGTGTTGATATAATGGATAAAAACTATGACATATCATCATATGGAAATAGAAGTGTATATCTTTGTCAACATTGAACCTATGTTGATATTAATGGTACATATGCATACTTATGATGTTTAGTTGACTCTTGTTAAGAAAACTAAGATATGACATCGAGGTCCAGACCTAACTTATTGTGCAAAAAAATTACTCTTTTATAATTTACCAAGTTCAAAGATTTGTATGGTTATTTATTACCCAAGTTTGCATATGAGGATGAGAGTGAATCTCTACCTAAATTCCACTTTATAAATAACATAAAGGGAAACTTGGTTTGCTTGCTTCTATGCTTGGTAAGGATTTTTGCAATATACCATAGAATATAACACTCCCTCTTAACAAGGGATGTCCTACCATTGATGCCTGGATCCAACAAGTCCTCTACTAACACCGAACCAACTGCCTTGTCCTTCATTGCTACCCTCTGACCTGAAGTGCCCTCATCTAGCTCCATCAAAGAATCCCCCTGATCTGCCACTAACTCTGTCATTGTACTCTAATTCAGACTCCCTCTGAATCTCTATTGTAACTAGTCCCGAAGACTGTTGTCAAGTGGATCCACTGGTATGTAGGTGGGCTCCCTCTGTCACTAAGTTGGCTCAACTCTCTCTTGAGCTAATTCCATCTCTACCATCTCATACCAACTCAGCCTCTGACTAGTGCCTGTATGAGCATCATGCTCATACATATGCTCTGACTCTAATGGCTCAATCCCTTGAGTCTCATCATCGTCTGTTAGACACAATGGTCACACTGAGAGGGGGGTGAATCAGTGTGATGGAAAATTAAACCTCCTTTTCAACTTCAACCAATTAGCAAAGTTCATTAATTCATTAGGCTACCAAGTACATGATTATTACTTAAGCATCCATTAGCTAATCAACAATGAATCATAAGCATATAATCAACTAGATCACTTAATCATAACAAGTAACACAATACAAGACAACACAACATTTGTTTGGTAAACTTGTTTTATGTATTGTACATGGAAGACAACAATCTTTGCGATTACAATCATCACCAACTGATGAAAAGAGCACCAACTCTTGTAACAAGACCCAGCCTTGTTTTCTTAGCTCCAACTAAGAAGGGTTTAAGGAGTCCAATCCTCAAGTGCAAGATTCTTCTTGCATGCAATCATATACCTCTGCTGCTCAACCAATCTCTGCTGCTCAATCAATATCTTTACTGCTGCAACACTGATCATCAAAGCAGCATCATCATCATGGAATATATGTCATCAAGGTTTGATCATTGTCAAGGTCTGTAACATAGGGTGTACATCATTATCAAGATCAACGCATTTCATCATCATCACACAATTCATCATCAAATTGAATGTGTCATGTGAATAGCGTCATCATCTTTATCCAGTACATCATCAAATCATTGTTATCAAGGTATGAACATGTCATCATCATTAATACTCCATACCACTGTACATTTACTTGCATTACTGTACCCCATCACCACTATTGAGTATCCATCATCTTTATCAAGCATACACCATCATAAGTTATCCTTCATAATATATCATCATAGATATGCACAACACTGTACTGTACATATATGTACATCATCATATGGTATAAGTATCATTGTTTCACCACATTACTTTATGTATACTGTATGTAAATACTGCTGGTCAAATACTGTATACATAACTGCTGCTCATCATCATATCTTAATTCACATCATATCATGCACATCATTACAGTAAGGTTTATATCATAAAATGTCATCCAACAAGAATACATTATCATCATCATCACTATACATACTTTCGAATACATCATTGTACCAATATTTCTTAATACAATTTACATCTATCACTGTATACCTGCCATTGTGTACATCATTGAGTATGCTTCACTGTACACACTCATTTATCTGAACACTATATTAACATGCCTGAGTGGCCACACTAGGGCAGTCAAGCCAAACATGCTTCATAGCATATCGCATCACTTCATCATCATAGTATGTCTTATCATTGTGTAAAAGCATGCACCATTATTGTGTATAAATCATTACACATCACATTCATCATACATTTTTACCACTTTACTCTTTTCAAGAGAGACAATCATCATACCTTTCATAAGCAGAGGATATGAAGGACTTACATCAATATTGTATTCATTATACATTCATCATTATACACCCATGCAGTATCATCATACATACCTTGTTTATTCAATGTCTGAGTATGTCACTGCAGAAGATCTTAAACAAACCTTAGACTGTGTAAAAACTTCAATTCTGGATTGACAATGAATTAGGGTTGTGTATGATGACCTCAAACTGTTCAACCCCAAGATGACATTGTAATAGGCTTAGTTCCATCAAAATTTGGACTTGGAAAACTCAGACTGTGAAACAGATGTAGATGTCTTCAATATTGGACTATTTAACCCCAAAACAAGTCAAAAACGGACTATCATATCACCCAAATTCGTGACTGAGTAACCACTGTTGCTGCTGAAAATTTCAGGCCTGGTGTAACCTTTGTTGCTGCTGCAAATTTTGGGCCTGGTGTTCTGTGGCAGACCTCAACAATCGTCAAATTCGGAGTAGCAAAAATTGGACTGTAGAAACCCCAAGCAAACCCAAAACTGGGCTGCCAAAAACACAAAAAAATGCCCACGGAAATTGCCCAGTCTGTTGCTGCAAATTCAGACTGTGTACTGCTGTCCGAATTTCCACAGTGGAAATTTGTCTACTACTACTGCCTCAGTGCACCAGTACACCCAAAAATCAAAGCCACTTTTATCTCATTCGTTGGTTTGTTTTGGAGTGATGATGAGCTTATATTTATACTCATTTTCATAACTTTTTAAGGAGCCAACCTTCCAACAATAATTTTTAATTTTAATTTGAATTGTCCACATATGAGGCCGACTTCTAGGGTGAGCAAGGTAAGTGTTTTATATTTTTTTTTTTTTTTTGACTTTGAATAGTGTATCGTTATTGTATTTGTCACACAACCTTCTTACCATTGCAATGGTCAACCTTCTTACCATTAGGGTGTTGCAAGTATTTTTATTTATTGCAAATACATCCTTCATTTAAAGGGTCAAACCCTACCATTGCATGTAATTCTTTATCATTATTCCTTTGCCACATCATTAAAGTTCATAGGGTGTCCACCACATCACCAAGGGTGTTGTAGGTGTCCAAGTGGCATCACTTATTAGGATTTTTAAGTCACAATACCTTCACCCCATCATCAAGTGTGTCCACCACAACATCAACCCATAACATGAAAGCAAGTGTCCAAGTGTCATCACATGTGGGTGGGTGCCAAGTCTTCCTCATGCCCTAGGACCATCTCCAAGGGTTCTAAGACCCATCAACCCACAAATGACCACATCATCTCCTTCAAGAGTACAAGAACCATCAAACCATCCAGTGTTGTTCCAAGGACTTCTTCATCATGCAAGTAGTATGTTCATGGGTTCCATAACATGTCAAAGACCATATAAGGTCATCACCATCATACAAGAGCTCCATGACCCCAATAAGGTTTGCAAGGTCATCAAACCACCAAGTGTGGGTCCAAGGACTTCTTCAAGAGCTTCTTCATCAAGCAGGAGACTTCATGGGCTTCTTCAACCACCTTAGCCACGCACGGGGACCTCTAAGGATCAAGATCCATCATGACATCACTTGTGGGGTTGCTAGGACTTCTCCTGGGGTATCATGACACCATCAGAGCATGAATGACCACAGAATGGTTCATTAATGCTTCTCCAACCCATCTAGAGATTTTGCATCATCTACAGGAGCTTTAGCACCATCTCCAGGGTCTTCAGCATCTTCAACAAGGTGGTGGCTTCAAGATCCAGCCTTGTGGGTACAGGGACCTTGTCAACTGGGTACAAGGTGCTTCAAGGCACAAACCCACTCTATAAGGGGTCCAAGTCTCAAACCCACTTTGTAAGGGGTCCAAGGCACTGCAAGTGGGACTTGGTGGCATCAATGACAACCTGTGGGGCCACTGCAAGTCCATGTTGGCATCAATGAAAATTTCATCAACATCATCATCATGAGCATCTCGCTCACCCATCTCATCACTAGAGTCACTCCTCTGACCCTCATCATCATGGTGAGAATCTCACTCACCCATCTGCTGACTGGACTCATACCTCCTGGCATCGTCTCTATTGTGAGCATCTCTCTCACCATCCTCGTCTATCTCAGAAGAGGATGCACTCAGCCAACCTGATGTGCCAGAAGTGGGTTGTCCCTTAACCAAATATTCATCATCGATCCTATGACCCATCAAGACTGGTTCTACTCCTCTAGGATAGGTGAAAATCATATCCCACTAGAACACAACTGAGTAACCAATAGTTCCCAAGGCTGCAACTGAGAGAATTCTCCCTCTCAGCCTTGGAACTAACAGAACTCCTAATACCTCCGGGAGCTCTCCAAGGTCAAGTATAAATCTCACTCTACCTACTCTGGTGACCAAGTAATCAGTCCCCTGCACATCCCTAACCATTTATCTAGGGGTGTTCTCTAGGATGAGGAATGCATCTCGCATCCTTGTCACGTGACTGTTCTGCATATAGTCAACCCTCCATCTCTAATCAACCTGATCCTCTAGCTGACTACTGTCATGCTCTGACTGATATGAGGTTAATGAGAAATCCCTCTCAAACCGAGAGGTAAACTCATCAACCTCCTTTGTTGGTGCTATCTGCTCATCCTTTGCCTGCTTCCCTTTCTTCTTATGTGTACATTGTCTCGCATAGTGACCATAATCGTTGCAGGCGAAACACTTGATCTTTCCCAGATCCTTATTCTGCTTGAACCTCTGTTTCCCCTTGGCAGAAAGTGACACATCCTCCTCCTATGGAATGTATGAAGATGATCCCTAAATATATCCTCTGTGGATCTCCTCCTGGGTGGATTCATCCCACAGACGATCCCACTTGGGAAGGTTCTCTCTAGCTATAATGGACTAGACAAATATTTCCCATGGCACAGTCACGCCATTTAAGGCTTGTCTCACCAACTCGTTTTCCTCAACCTTATCACCCACAACTCCTAACTCATCCCTCACCCGAGTGATCTTGGTGAGGTATGTGGACATGCTCTCATATTTTCCCATCTTGATGCTTCTCAATCTTTCTCTGAGAACCATCTTCCTATTGGCATTTGAACTTTGGTACAGGATAGTCAATGCATCCCACATCTCATACACATTTTCAAGACATGTGGAATGACATGATCCTTGATTGCATCAAGAAGGATCCTCTGAGCTTTCATATTCTTTTTTTCCATACGTTGCTTTAGCAGTAGCATCTGAAGGAACTGTGATTGGATTTATGACTGTACTGTTCACAACATCCCACAGTTCGCACTCTTTCAGTAAGAGTACTATGCGTGCTCTCCATGCACTGTATTTGGAGGCACCCTCCAACCGGTCCTCCACTCTCAAACTGGTAACCATACTCTTTGTACTAAAATACTGTAACCCACAGTGAAACAAGACTTACTCCTGATCACAGATCTGGTAGATCTTTCTTAGATCTAGCCACTGAACACACAGATCTGATAGATATAACCTTTACAACCTCAGATCTGAGCTCTGCTCCTGAGATCTGGTAGATATGGTCTCTATCGTCACTGATCTCTGTGTGATTTCCCTTCCTGGCCCTTACCAGGGCTCTGATACCATGTAAATTTTAATTAATCCAGAGATCACTACTCCCTCTGGATAGCCCTAAGATCTCAAGCGATTTGAGTCTCGATGTCAGTAAATACTCGTAAAAACATAATCTCAATAGCTAGATCTCTTTACAACTCTAACACACATGCAGTCACACAAATAACACTGCATAAACCCTGGAAACCCCAACAGGGAAAACCAGCAATCCTATGGAGCTATCTTCTCTCTCGAGCCCAGAGCATATATATAAATGAACAAATACAATACAGTGTTACCTCAGAAGTAACTCAATCCATGAATAGGAAAAACTCTAGATTTGCATGCATCAGCTGATGCATGCATTGGAAGAATGTGCCCTAACTGCCAAACTGGATCTGAGAATCTCTACAGGTTCCCCTGATTGATCTGTCTCTCTCTATCACACTGCTCTGATCTGGTCTGCAATAGAAGAAAACCAACTGCTCAATTGAAGAAATGTGCCTTCCTCTGCATGGAGAAATGTGCCCTCCCCTCTGGATGTCTGATGCTCGTACTGTGCTAGATCTCAACAGATCTGAGCTTTGATCATCCCTAACCTTCCTCGAATGTTGAGGCAAGGCTATCATGAACGTCTCAAACTCTGAATTGGTCGATCAGGCTCTGAATGAGTTCCTCTCTCCTCACGTAATGCACCCACATCCTCTGTGGAACACATCCTCCACAAACTCAGCAGAAACCACCTTAGTGAACTATCTTAGTCCATAGATCCGAGTGCCAAGTGCCTTTGGATCTAATGGTCACTGATCCAACTCAGATCTTACCACCCTAGCTCCTGCAGCAGCTCCTCTCTCTCTCATAAAGTCTCCCTACATGCACTAATGCGCCCTCCTCACTCTTGAGCTATCACTCTCTAATAAGTCAACTAATCAACCTCATTTGAGGACCCTCTACCTCTATAAATAATCTCACCGATGAATTAGGTTTACCAAAAACATAATCTCAGTGCATACAAAAAGTCACTTTTGCATACATCCTATGATCGCTGACAGGTCATGCAAAACTCATGCATGCAAAGGTCAAAACACCCTGGAAGGTCCGCATGCAGCCACCACTGGGCTCATGCCACTGAGTAGAGTGTATCTCTCCCTCTACTCCATGTTGATGCCCATATTTTTTATGTATCTCCATGCAAGGCATCTAAATCATGGAGGACATCCCAAGATACCATAGAATCTAACAGGAGATAGTTCAGAGACCGGAGGGGAAGTCAGTTGTGACTTCCAAGTGGCTCTACAAGATCAAACATGTTGCAGATGGTAGCATTGAGAAGTACAAGGCTCGTTTTGTGGCATGGGATTTCTCACAAACAGAGGGAGTAGACTATGATGAGACCTTTGCGTCGATTGCTCGATATTCCTCGATCAGAGCAGTGATCTCCATAGTAGCAGAGATGGGTTGGAAGATCCACCAAATGGATGTGAAGATCACATTTCTCAATGGTAATTTACAGGAGGAGGTGTACTTAGAGCAGCCATAGGTATTTGAGATTCATGGGAGATATTATCATGTGTGCAGGTTGAAAAAGGCCTTGTATGGACTGAAGCAAGCTCCTCGAGCTTGGTATTCAAGGATTGATTCTTACTTGATATAAATTGGATTTCAGAAGAGTGAGGTTGATCCCAACATGTACTTCATTGCGGTTGGAGGTGATCCACTCATTCTTTTACTATATGTTGATGACATATTTATCACAGGAGAGGAGAAATTTATTGCATCTTACAATAAGGATCTTACTTCAGAGTTTGAGATGACTGATCTTGGGCTACTGCACTATTATTTGAGATGGAGATTTGGTAGGAGGATGGACATGTTTTCCTGAGGCAAGGAAAATATGCAGTTGATGTTCTGAAGAGATTTCAGATGGAGGGTTGCAGACCGATGTCCACACCTATGATCACCAACTAGAAGAAGCTTCATGCTTCTGAGGGAAAGTTGGTGGATCCTACCTTATACCATCAACTCATAGGATCTTTGATGTATTTGGTCAACACTAGACCAGATTTGTGTTTTGCAGTGAAAACACTCAATCAGTTCATGATGGAGCCTAGGAGAGTGCATTCGATAGCCGCAAAACATGTACTGAGGTACCTTTCTAAACAGTGGACTATGGTATGGAATACGGGAGGTCATATGGAGTTGGTTTGATTGGCTTCACAGATTTAGATTGGGCAGGAAATGTAGCGGACCGGAAGAGCACTTCCAGTTGTTGCTTCAATGTGGGCTCAGTAGTAGTGTCATGGTTTAGTCAGAAGCAAAATTCAGTTGCATTGAGTTCTATAGAGGCTAAGTATATGGAATCCAATCAAGCTAGTTGTGAGGCATTGTGGATTTGCAAGTTATTGGTTGATTTATTTGATCAGGAGCTAATACCTACAGTCATTTGCTGTGACAATCAGAGTTGCATTAAGCTCTCTGAGAATCCAATATTCCATGGCAGTTCGAAGCATATAAAGATCTGATATCACTTCATCGGAAATTGTTCAGAGAGGATTTGTTGAGTTACAATACATTTCACTGAGGAGTAGGTTGCATACATCCTAACAAAATATTTGGGGTGAGGAAATCATGTTCACTTGAGAGACAAGTTGGGGGTTGTGAAGAACACCTTCCTCGGTAAGAGGGAGTGTTGAAAAAGTACCAAGGAAGTGTTTTTCCACCTTGTGATGCCTAGGGGTGGATAAAACATTAAAAGTGGTTCCTATCCACTTTATTAAAGTGAGAAGCACTTTATAATTTTAAAGTCACTTTATAAATTTTGCTCATGGTTCTATTTTTTAATTGACTTTATGAAAAATAAAGTGGGTGAGGAATTAATAGGGTCATTAATGTACTTAAATGAAAAGTGCATTAAATTCATTTATGAAATAATTAATAAGCCTTTTATGTGAGCCTTAGATCTCATTGAAAAAAGATCTAATCTTGGCCATTGAATCTCAATAAGAAGTTACCATGAACCAAAAGGGGAGAAACTAGGGATTGAGGCATTCATTCATTCATTGTGATCTAAGAGATTTGGAGAGAAAGAGAGAAAAAGAGAGAACAAGAGAGAAGAGAAGAAACCCTTGAGAATAATTTTGAGAAGGCTAAGTTACAAGATGAAAATCAAAATGGAGGGCATGAATTTTAAGACAATCATACAGTAGCAGGTACAATGATAAAGTAGGCCATACAGGATCAAATTTTGAGGCAAAACAGTTCTACATTAATTGTAGTCTGTATAGTTTGAGTTTGGCATGATTTTCGAGGAGGTCGTACAACATAAATTGTTGATCGTACAGCATAGAAATCGAGGAGAGTTTTGATACTGTTAACACACATTTCAAGGAGACTATACAGTATTAAATTATGGTCGTACAACACAAAAATTGAGAAGAGTGAATTATGGGCACATTTTTCGAGGTATACAGCAACAATAAATACTCACATGTGTGGGTCGTATTGTTGTCAGAAGGGTACAGAAGTTTGCTAAAGTTTTAACACGCTTTTCGAGATGAAAAGCTGAGATAAGTACTTTTGTTTTGTTTGTAAAATTTGTCTAAAAAGAATAAAATTTCTCTCTCCTGTCAGGTTTTCCCTTCGGGGTTTTTCCTTATCCTATTTGGCTAAAATTCTGAGTTTGAATTTTTATGTGTTTGGCTGTTATAAATTTTCTAAGTGTGAAAAAGTGAAAAGAAATTCCATGTGTTTCAAGAAAAATTAAATTTTTATGCATTGAAGCTAATATGCAATCATGGGGTTTGGGCATTAAACTCTATGTAAAAAAAATAAAACTTGAAACCGAGTTGAGGTTCCAAAATTTTCATGAAAGACCCTAAGTGTTCTAGGGCACATATGGACCATGAATACCCAGAGGGGCTAGAGTTTATCCCAAGATTATTTGTTTAAGCCTTCGTAAGAAATTAGAAGAGGAGCTTTTAATGTTTCTTCTAAGACAACACAAGAATAATCTTTGAATTGGCACCTGTAGACCATGGAGACCATGAGAAGGGTCTAAGATGACTTGGTTAAGGGGTTATGGTCATGGAACCCCAATGAAAGATAAAAATCCCCCTATTGAAGGACCAAAATCCCAAGATAAAATTCAAGACCCTAATGAAGAATAAAAATTTAAAAAAAAATGGAAGCCCCAACAATGAATTAACTTATTATTTTGAATCATTGACTTATGGAATGAACCCTCAATGGAGAATTATAAATGAAAGAGCTCTCTCACTTATTTAAGATACAATTCTATCTTCTTCTTATCTATCCAAAAAGATTAATTTTGAGCTCCATGTCATCTATTATTCATCTCAGCATTGGATAAGTTATCATTGAGGCAGATCAGCTATCACAGTTATAACGTAAGAGAATTTACATTTTGTTTTTGGGCCCCCTCTTGGCAGAATAGGGTCACAACATACCTCCATAATTTTATGCTAGTCCTCTCCAAGGGATCCAAGATCGGATCTGGCATACTGTTGGCTTATACTAGGCTCCAAAGGCTTGTACAAGGTTCTGGCATTGGCAAACAGGGCTCCGCAGGTCTTTCTTGAGGTTGTTGCATGTTGCAGTAGGTCACCAAGGGTCTAGAGAATCCCTAAAGGGGCTATGGAAGGCTTGAAGAATCCCTCCAGGGGCTTCTGACAAGATTAAACAAGCTCTATAGGGACTGCGGTAGGGTTAAATAGGCCCTACAGGGATGCTACATGTTACAGCAGGTCATTGAGGGTCTAGAGAATCCCTACAAGGGCTATGGAAGGATTAAAGAGTCCCTACAGGGCTACGACGTGTTACAGCGAGCTTCACAAGGTCAACACAAAGTCAACGCAGGCTGCCAGTATTCCATTGAGGTCATGTTGATAGTCTGGCAGGTTGATTTAAGCCCAAATGGAATAACTTATAGAAACAATAAGCAATCAGGCCTTACATCATCATTAGGGATAATATCATCCTTTCCAAGGCCTACATCAACTAACAGGTTCCATTCTCCTTGGAATTTCATCTTTAGACTCTCTTGAGATCTATATCAGCATTAGACTCTCTTGAGATCTATATCAGCATGACAGAGATCCATGTCAGCATTACTGAGATCTATATCAGTATACATAGAATTTATATCAATAAAATTCTTGCTTGAGTGATGAGCTACTACAATGGTCTCACATGATGGAGAAAGAGTAGCATTTGAAGCAGTGCTTGCTTCTTCAACTTCATATGAAAAATCTAAGCGCTTGGTCTCTCTGTTTCTTTACCCTCATCTAAGAAGCGTTTGATATTCATGGTCATTTGATGTATACTTGTTCGTGTCGTAATGAATCTATCATAAGAAAGGTTGTTGGGTTTTTCCCTATGAAGGAGAGAGGGTTTTGCCAAGGTAAAACATGGTGTCTACTATGCATGACTATTGTGATGTGATGTGTTTACTCTCTGCTCTATTTAGTTCACTGGTTAATGACATACTATTCATAAGTAATTAATATGGTCAATACTTTCATGTGTAATTATGCTAAAGAATTAAAATTGCACTCATAATTACCTAAGTATGAAAGTAGATAAAAATTCAACATTTGTGTGGCCATATCATCATGTCAAGGTAAAAAACATGAGGTATTATTTCATTAGCAAAGTGATAGGCTTTGGCATGTCTTGCAAGTGTTGTTGTTTAAGTGCAAGAATAAATAGACGATTGTGAGCTCACTCACTAAGTTTTTGAGAGGTGAAAACTTCGAGTGCCGTAAAGACTCCATGGGATTTTATGAACGTAATTGTTACTTGATTGTTCATGGATTTGGTCAATGGAAGAACATTTGGAAGTAAAAACCAAATGGGAGACTGTTAAAGTGCGACGACCACTTAGACATCCTTCATAGAGACATAGTCACATGGACTATTGCATTTTTTGTATATTCGTATGTATTGCACATACCCCAATGTACTTTCTTAAGATTCCTTCTTCTAGAATCTTCCTTGTATATTCCTCTTCTCTTAGAAGCTTCCTTTATTGTATTTTATTGGAGACATGATTGAACTTGATAGCTCCTGAAACTTTAATACAAATGAGTGTAAAACATGTACAGTTCCAACAACTTTCTCTCATATTTATGTAGTTGCTCATTTGTGTTTTCTTGTATGTGAGTATCTTCTTGCATTGTTAGTATTGAGCACAAAATCAATTGGTATCGAGGCCTAGTGATTGTGGCTTTCATATCTAGTCATCTCAAGGGTCTCCATCTCTTACCCATACTAGATCTCACATCATTAAGCTTTGTATGAGTAAGGCCCTCGAGGTCCTAGATCTAGTCTCCTTGAAGGTTTCCACCTCTTACTTTCTACTAGATCTAATATTTTCAACGAGATTCATCCTTTTGGATTTGCACATCTAGAGCAATTGTCATCCTCTTTCCCTAGTATTAGGGTCAACGGAGCAAAACTTGTTGTAGTCATATCTCCTCAACCATAACTCAAAATCACAAGATATAAAGTGTGTTAGAAAGTTTGAAGTGAGCATTACAACGTTAAGAGGTGAAAAAATCTATTTGAAAATCTTTGAGTCCCAAAACCCACTCAAAAATCACAAAACGCACAAATTTTACTATTTTACTTACAAACTACCAAATTTGGGATATGTTGTATCTTTGCCCAAAACTAACACCATTGGATTCAAAACTATAATTCCAACTTCAAATCAATGGTTTATCTCATATTTTAAATTTAGAATTACTCAAAGAGGGGGTGAACAGGAGGGACCAATCCATGGGTCAAACAATCAGAATTCTCTTAAACAAATCCTTGCTAATCAGGCCAAAAAGAAAAGCATGAGGATACGAGAAATGAAGAGATCCTTCCAAGAGATTTCCCTATAAAATCAACCTCAAGGAAACACAAAACCACAAATTTCTTTCTGGATAGAAGAAAAGGTCCAAATTCCTAAGTTTGATGCAACCTCATGGAGAGAAGCTTGACTCTTGGTTCCACAGCCTCAAAGCATATTTCATGACTTGGCCTAAGATTATTGATAACCTTAAGCAAACCCAAAACTACGAATTTATTTCTAACTAGAAATAAAGGTCCATATACCTAAGTTTGATAGCAACTTCAATGGAGAGAAGCTTGACTCTTGGTTACGTAGCATGCAAACATATTTCAAGACTCTACCTAGTATTGATGCAAACAAGATCCTAACTGTTGAGGTTCATATGAAAGACATTGCCCAAGATTGGTGGCAGAAACATCAAAATTTGTTGGATATAAAAGAAAGGAAGATCACCCAATGCCTTGATTGCAAATATGCCTTGTAGGCAAGGTTCTACCCTAGTTGGCATCATGAGAATCTATTTGCACAATGACTTCGACTCAAAGAACTGATAGGTCATGCTAGGAATTTCAAAGCTAGAAGAGGTACTTCAAATCAAATTTATTTCTAGTTTACTTCACAATATTATGACAAAAATAGCTATGTTTGAAGTCAATTCTTTGGAAAACCATTTGGCTGGAAAAAAACTTGGATCTATGATTTAGAAAGAGAATTCCAAAAATACCAATACATCTTCATTAGATCCTTCTACTTCAAAGACTTTGGGTAAACGTAAGAATTGTAATCATTGTTGATGTTTATGTAGCATCGGAATATATTCTTAAGAAGTCCTAGATAAAGTGGAAGAAATGAAGAGCAGAATTACCTCAATAAAATGGGTAAAATAACCCTAGAAGATAAAAAGACAAGTCGGCTTGAAAGATAAAATAAAAGATAAAAAATAAATAAATAAAAGTCAAGCCAACCTAATTGAGGAAAATTCTAGTGAAAAGAAGAATATAAATAAGTGCTTTCACACTTCATTATTACAACAACAAGTTCATCTCTCTCTCAAGTGGTCCACACTTCTCTAGGAGGACAAGTGAAAAAGACAAGAAGCAAGAAGAAGTTCGCTCTGGGTTGTGGAAGACTAATTTTTGGGGCTCTTACTTTTGTATATTCTTTGTTTGTGATCTATCGTGTTCAAGATCACTTCTATATATGGATGTACTTGTATTATGTACCGAATCTCTGAATAAGAAAGGATTGTTGGGTTTTTCCCTAGTTTGGGTTTTCCCAAGGTAAACCATTGTGTCTATTGTGAATCTGTATTATGTGTAGTTAAGGTTGAAACAGATGAAAATTATATTGTTATATCATTAAAAAATCTAACAAGTTATGGACCCACACCACGCTTCGGTTGTGCAATTGTTGGAAACTAAGGCATCCTGGTTTGGACTCTTCTCTCCATAGATTGTCTTGAAAAGAGCACTTCGGAAACTCGCCCTACTAGGGTGCACTTTTCTGTGGAGGAAAATTAGGTCAAGTGGAGGAAATTTGACCTAATTTCTGTCGAGGTCAAGAAACTAGGGCTTCATGTTTTAAGCCCTTCTGATCACTGATTGGGATCGACCTTAGCTTTCTCCAACTCTCCCTAGGAGGGCGAACCTATCTATGAAAGAAAATTTCAAATCTGAGAATTTTTCAATTTTGACCTAAATTCTATAAAAACTGCAAAAATTAGGGTTTCAGATTGTGAATTGTTCTGACCTCAGAACTAGAAGAAAATGATGTTTATCCAACTCTCCTTGGGAGAGCACATTAGCCTGTGGATTTAGTTTTATCAAATTCCAAATTTCAATTTTTGACCCTCTCCTGCTAGGGTTTCTACAGCTAATCCAGTTTCAGTTCAGTCAAGATGGTTGTTGGACTCAAACTAGAAGACATATTGGAGGGAAATTCAAACTTCTAATCTTGGAAGAGTAGGATTCTTATGCTCTTGAATGAACATGATCCCAAGTATCATGTACTCAAATATATTTCAGAGCCAAAGGGAGCTCGAGAGAGAACAAGACACAAGAAGAATGAAGCCATAGCCATGAGGATCTTGATGGACTCAGTGAAAGACCATCGTGTACCCCTTTATTGCAAGCCAAGACACTGCTAATAAGATGTATGACGTTGGACCCTAGCAGAATCTTGGCCCTAAAAGATCAACTTCCTCAAGTGAAGTTCACCAAGGATGATTCAGTTTCTTCTTACTTCTTGAAGATTGCTCAAATCAAATATCAGTTGGGAGTTGTTAATGAAAGTGTCCTTGATAGAGAACTTGTGTTGACATCTATGAGTGGAATTTCTCCAGAATGGAAGCCATTTGTGGAAGGAATATGTGGTTGTGGTCAATTACCCAGTTTTGATCAGTTTTGGTCATAATGTATCCAAGAAAAAACAAGAGATCTTTCCTCACCTCAAAGTAAAAGGAAGAAAATCTAGTTCTTGCAGCCATAATTGTGAAGAAGAAGAAAGGAAGGTGGAACAAGAGCAAGAAAGGCATCAAGTCAGTTCAAAATCCAAATATCAAGAAGGATAAATCCAGCCTCAAATATTTCAATTGTGGCAAGCCAGGTCACCTTGCTTCATAATGCTAGAAGAAAAGAAAATTCAAGCAGCATGCCACTACCGTTGATGTTGATAAAGAGACTTCACCAAAGAAGTCAAGGAATGCAGAAGATGATGACCATCAAACAGAGTATTTCCTTTAGTACACCAATGACTTCATTATCTCTAGATGAGGATATTGTCATTGGTGATGTATGAAGATCCAGGTTACAGTTTCTTCAATGGTATTCTGACATGAAAGAAGATAAAGATCTAAGGACTCCAACAAGGAGGCAAAGATCAAGAGGGAGCCCACAAAACAATAAAATATAATTATTTGTATTGTCATTTGAGTTATTCTTTAAATCCTTGAATGTTTAGTTTAAAGGATATTGTTCACAACAGTTATGTGAAGATATGTGATACAGTTTTCTTTTATGCATGACTGAGATTGACGAGCAGTGGGATCATGTAGTGCATATATATGTTATGTAAGTAGCCTATAGTGTTGCATAGCAACCCTTGATCCCTTGTTGGAACTAGTCTAGGATGAAACCTCTTTGTCGAAATACTCAGAGCAGTGCACACTCTTGCAAGTATGTTCTGGTGGATATGGAAGGAATCCAGATAGTCACCATGTGTGTTTGGGATAGGTATGGGTGTTGTGCTGAAGCATTGGCTAAGATGCTTACATAATTGTGTGAACTATTGCATTGAAATGTCAAAATGATTTGATTTAATTTCATGATTATGCAATGTTGATAACTAATCGGTTGAACTTGACTTGTAGGAAAGATCATGTGCTATGACCTACAAGAAACTTGTTCTGAAGAACAAGTGAGATTTTTGCAACAAGAGGACAAGTGATGGATGTGAATATCCTATTGATACTCAGTATTTGAGAAGGAGCAAGATGCTCAGATGCAGAGGGTGCAAGGTGCTTGAAGACTGATGATTGAAGCATCGGTGTGACATTATCCCTAAGACTGGGAGAATGATGTGTCCTTGCTTGAGAGGGAGATGGATTTGATTCTCCTGAGCTCTGTGTGAACTCCTTGTCCTATGTGGACTGCAGTTCTGTGTGAACCGAGATGAGTTCTATGTGAACTCCTTTTCTTGTGTGGACTATGGTTCTGTGTGAACCAAGATGAGTTATGTGTGAACTCCTTTTCATGTGTGGACTGTGGATCAAGTGTGGACCTAGTACATTCAGTCATATAACCTACAGGTCCAAAGGATCCCATATGAAGATTGATGGACGGAAGCAAGAGGCTCCAACGAATTTTGGTCTCTCTCTACTACAAATATTCATCCTTATGATGATCAAGAGGAAGTGCAGTTAGTACCAGCTGATGAGTTCTCTGAAGTTCCTTAGTTACTTCAGCATGTTACCTGAGATGTGGGGATCACATGAAGAGAAGTTGGCTTCCATTTGGAATCATGGCAGACTCTAAAATTGAGAGATTCATTGATAGATGCAAAGGGAGCTAGCCTCTGAGTTCGAAATGAAGAATATTGACTCGATACATTATTTCCTGGGATTAGAGGTGTGGAAAAGACATGATGAGATCTTCCTGAGTCAATGGAAGTATGCTATTGATGTCCTAAAGAGACTCGGGATGATGGGTTATAATTCCATGGCTACACCCATGAAAGAAAATTTGAATAAGTTGCATGATGCTGCCATATCTTCAGATTTAGTGGATCCCACCATGTACCGTCAGTTGATTGATGCCTTGTTAATACCAAACCAGATATATGTCATACAGTGAACGCATTGAGTCAACACATGGTTGAGTTGAGACAAGTACATTAGACAGCAGCTAAGCATGTGCTAGGATATCTTTGCGGTACAGTTGGTTATGGATTGAGATATACCTCAGGTGATAGAGTGAAGCTGGTAGGCTACCAGCTTCACCAATTCAAATTGAGTTGGGAGTGCAGTTGACAGAAAGAGCACCTCTAGGTGATGTTTTAGCTTGGGATCAACTATGGTTTATTGGTTCAACAAGAAACGGTCTTCTGTGGCACTCAATACAGCATAGGCAGAGTACATCGCAGCCAGTGCAGCTAGAAGGGAGCAGTGAAACTCCGGTATATCTCCACAAATGAGCAGATTGTAGATATCCTTACCAAGCCTTTGTCTAGAGTGAAGTTTGCATACTTCTGTGAAAGGCATGGGGTGGTGGAGATTCCCTTCCTCAAGAAGGGAGATTGATGACCAGTATGGTTGTTGATGAGGCACATGCCGAGACTTGTGTCTAACTCCTTAATGGATTGTGTCCCTATGTATGATGGTTCTTGTGTGGAACATTCTTCAGTGTGGAGTGGATCCCTGTGTGGGATGGTTCCTGTGTGGAACGTTCTCCTGTGTAGAGAGGAATCCTTTGCGGAGTGGGTCCCTGTGTGGGATGATCCCAGTGTGGGATGTTCTCCATTGGGGAGAGTGATCCTATGTGGAGCTTGGTACCAGATGGGTGGACTAGCTGCAGTCATCACCGCCTTCCAATTATAATGACTAGTAAATTGGAAGAAGATTCTTCCTGGGGATGTGGATCCTCTCTTCGATTTGAGATCGATAAAATGCTTGGAAGAAGTGTCTTTGAGTCCCTACAGATGTTGGACACCTTCCGTTTCAGCAGTTCCTCAGTTATTCCAGTGTATCAGTTATTGAGATCCGTTATGATCAGGAGTACATCCCAGAATAATGTCCCCCCTGGACCATTATGGTGTACCAGTAGATTCTTTATGTATTAGATCCCCCTTCTTGGGAATAATTGTTATGTATATGTCTTGATACGAGCATGGGAATGCCCGCCTCGTCCATTATCAAAGATTATACCTCATTCATATTGAGGCCATGTAATATTTTTTGTTTCTTGCAGCTTCCAAGGGCCGTGGCTCCAGTCTCCAATCGGTCTCTTCTCCTTCCCAAACCCCTGGAAAAAAAAAGACAAAAAAACTATGATGTCTATCGGCCATACGATGAGCTCCTGCCCTCACACATCAGGGGGCAATCTGTTAACACCTAAAAAGTGCTCACTAGCTCATTCCCTTATTCACATGACCCATTTGTCCACTTTTCCACCATCTGAGCCTCTGAAACCAACAAAAGGTCACCAAAAGACCTTAGTACACCCCTTTTTCCATTAAAAAAAATTATTTTTCCTAAAAAAGCATAAAAAACCCTCAAAAAGGGTCCAAATTCCCAAAAATATTAAAAAGGGAATTAAAATATTAATTTTATTCAAAAAAGGAAAAAGGAGGGAAAAGTACCTAAACCATGTTGGTCAATACCATTTGGTTTCCACAAAACCACAAATGGTATTCCCCACCACCAAAACCTATAAAAAGGTGGTAGGGGCTCCTCATTTCAGATCCATCCATTATCTCATCCTTATGCTGCTGAAATCTCCCTTGAGCATTTTAGCCATTGAAGCAACCTTGGAGAAAGGACCCATTGGAGATTGGAGCTGCTCACCATTGGAGCCATTCAACATCAACCTTCACCATTGAAGGTATTATCACAAGCACTTGCTTGCCCCCATTTTTCAATACAAGTTCATTCTTTAATATCTTCTTGTTCTTGTTTTTTAAATGTTTACATTATTTGTTTAGATTCTTGCACAAGATCCATGATTAGTTTTGTTTAGTTTAATTAGTTGTTTATTTCTAGTTTTGCTTTTAATCTTAGTTTTTTATTAGTTTTTAACCTTTAGATCCATAGATCTGCCATCTTAGACAGCAGATCCATTGCTGTTCTAAGTTTTGGCCTCATCTATTGCCATTAACAGCCCGGAATTCTCAATTTTCGGGTTCGTTTTTCGGCTTCCATGTACGGCTTTCGCCTCGCGGTTTTTAGCCTGACAGTCGCGCGGTCCATCGCGGCTTTTGGCCTTTTTTCCGCGCGGTCCACCGCGGATTTGCTGCCGATTTCCACGCTGCACATCGCGGCAACGCGGTCATTTACCGTGCTGCACATCGCGACTGCGCGGCCCTTTTCCGCGCGGTTCACCGCGACTTCGCGGCCTTTTTGCGCACTGCACACCGCAGCTTCGCGGACATTTTCCGTGCGGTCCATCGCGACTGTGCGGCTGAAATCCGCGCGGTCCATCGCGACTGTGCGACTGAAACCCGCGCAGTCCATCGCGGCTTTTCTGTCAAAACCCGCACGGCTGATTTTTTCAGTCGGCCATTCCGATTTTAAAAATTAATTTTTACTGTACTTACTGCCCACATAGCACATTTTTTACAGTATTAAATTCTGCATATTTTACAGCCTTGAAAAAATTTTACTATTTAAAATGCATATCTAGAAGTCTTTTTAGAAATTTTCAAGAAAGTGAAAGAAGGACTTATTTGGGCATTTTTATCTAGATTAAAAAAATTTCCTGTTTACTTCTTGAAAAATTTGCCCTTAGCAATTTCCTTAAAAGAAGAAGTCCATTATTTCTTTACAAGAAGTCTATTATTTGCTTTCATAATTCAATAAATCCATTGTTTTTTGAGTTGATATTTGCAAAAGCATTTAATTTCAATTTATTTGAAAAAGTCATAAATATTTGCTTTTTTATTTTCAAAAGCTCCCTTGTTTTTTGAAAATTTACTGTAAAGCATTTACCTTTTTTCAAGTTCAGTTTACAATACCTCACGTGCACTCACTCGATCACTTAATTGAACTAAGCCTTAAAACGTACCCTAATTTCAACACACTTTTAACCCCACTTGGGGAACACTAAAAGAACTTTTGTAGCTAGGTAGTATTGGGGGGATAGGTGTTCCAATAACACCCCTCAGTTCTTACATCTGAGACATAGAAGTTGGCCAATTAGGGAGCTAAAATCTCTTAGTACTTTTTGGCGCGGTCACAACCGGTTTGTGGGAAGGCCTCTCCCTTAGGAGGGTTGAAGTCGCAAGGATGGTTCCGGAAGCCTGAGTGGAATACCGAAATCCATTCAGTAACCGAAGGGATACCATTCGCAGTTCTCGGGATATCCCTGTATTGGGATATTGCGATCAAAGGACCAAACGGCAGATTTACCTTTTCTCGACGCGTCATGAACGGAGTATCCTAGTAGCCTGTCTTTAGGATTGATTACCCGGTGTCCCTCCCGGTAGGGGGATATCTAGCCGTTGTCTCAACATTCATATTGTCTGACTTGGATTTCATCACCTTGCAGAGGATATCGTGTGTTTGAGTCACAATACTTTAGTTAGGTGTTTGCATGATTCAACCCACCCTTGGTCTAGTTACACCTATTTTTTTATTTTTTTTTATAGAATCCGTTTGCATGTTAGTGCTCTGACCATTTGTTGCATTCCTCCACTTATTGTAGCACAGCTGCTAGAATAAGTGCCTTTTTTGAGGTTGATTTTTTGGCCTGAGAGCCTTCTTTTTTCACTCCCCTTCTTGCACCCTTTGTTGCATTAGGGTTTTGAGTCTTTTATAAATATATCACCACCTGATACTCAAACAAATTTTTTACACAAAAACCTAATTCTCACCATTGAGAATTTTAGACGCTCTCGTCGTCTACAGGGCGAACTCCCAGAGTTTAGTCCACTTGGCTCTCCACGTCACGGACGCAGAGCCTTATCCCTTGATTCGACACATCGTCAATCAACTAGACAGTCATCTGATTCTGACACACCTCACTTCACATTTGATTTGGAGGTAGAATCCGAAAACCCCACAGAGTTACCACCAACCACCATTATGGCTGGAACACCATTTGATCCACTGTTTACCAGCACCATAGGTGAGACATCCACAGACCCTTCTGCGGTGGTGCCATCCATGGCGACTACCACCCCCCTGGGTATGCCCAACATGGGTAACACTCCACATTTAGGAATGCCCAACACAGGGCCACCACCTGTTATGGGTATACCCAACATAGGGGTCACACCCCCTCTGGTTTCCACAAACCCTACCCCAGGAATCCCCACTGCTATTCCTAACCCAAGTGTAACCCATGTTGCACTTGGAGGCGCTGGCCCATACCAAACTACACCTATTGGAGGGCACATACCCTCCATACCTAGCATACCTTTAGGCGCTACTGGACCCCTACATCATACCACAATGACTAGGCATGTCCCAGTTCCAGTCACCACATCTGCTAGCTTACCATACATGGCGAGCCTAAACCTGCCAGACTTAGCTAGGCTCACCAATGACCCCATCAGACACGATCCTGCGTGGCCTCATATGCCCACCAAACTTCCCTCTGACATCCCTAAGTTTGAGGGTAAGGTAGGGGAAGACCCCCAGAACCATATCATGTCCTTCTATTTATGGTGTTCCTCCAACTCCATAGTGGACGACTCAATCCGCCTCCGGCTTTTACAACGCACCTTCACTGGCTCTGCAGCCAAGTGGTATATCGAGCAGCCCCATGGGACGCATGCCACCTTTACCTCCCTTGCTACGACTTTCCTACAATTCTTCCAGTTACCTGTCCGCTATGATGCGGGAGTCGAGATCCTAATGTCTTGCAGACAAACCACGGCCACCCACATTACTGACCACATTCATGAGTGGCGTCAACGCCGAAGCCTCTGCAAAATTAAGTTAGACGACCGTATCTTTTTAGATTGGTTTCTAAAATCCCTCCTCCCTCTTATTGCGAAGGATGTGGCATCTGAAAGACCCCAGTCTGAAGAAGAGGCCATCCTCAAAGCCCAACAGTTTGATCTCATTTACGCCCAGTCGGGCTATCTATACACAATCATACCGGACGCACCACGAGGTGACTCTGCACGCGGTGACGGACCGGGGGCATCACATGCCACTGATGGCATCATTGGCCAAATCACCCCGCAACCTAAACCTTTCAGCATGGTAAGCACCATGCCCGCCCCAGACCTCTCTAGGGCTACATCCAGTTCCGGAGCAACAACTTCTTATGCTCCAACAAACCAGACCCATCACATTCATGGACCCTCTTGTCCACAACATTGTTATGGGCAGGCGCCATCAGCATATGTACCTCCTACATACTATACTCAACCTACCACACAGACCCCCATGCAGTTCCCACAACAGCAGATGCATTACCCACAACCAGCTGCCCCAGATAATCTCACACCTTCAACAGCTCAGGGGTACCAACAACCCCAACAGGCAGCTGGACCACCTCCAGCTCCACCTGCGTATTACCCACCGCAACCTGCTCCCGCACCTGCGGCTCCCCAGAATCCCCCCAATGCTCAAGGGCATGTGTACGCACAACAACATCAGCCCCAATACCAAAATAACCAACGCAATCAGGGTGGGCAACCAAACCGCGGAAGAGGACGTAACCGTGGAAACAACCAAAACCATAACCAAGCTCCACAACCTACCCATCCTCCGCAAAACAATAACGCAGTGCCTGCTCATCAGAATCCTGATCGGCCACCTAAGCAAGCCAAAAATGCTAACTTAAGAACAAACCATCCTTGTTCCATTTGCGGTGTCTATGGCCACTATACCCACGCTTTCCCACATCTGGAGCGAGCTCGACAACTATGGACAGATGACGCCCATCGTCAAGGGCAAGCGGCTCCTCAGCCGCCACCCAACCCTCCACCACCTCCACAACAACCTTTGGTGCTACAAAACCCTTTTCCAACACAAGGAGTGGTGAACACTCAGCCGTTAGCCCCCCCACAGGGCAACGTGCAACCACAACAAATCACTTACGCTGCTCCTGATCAACCCATGTTTGATTCAGGCACTCACCACTTATTGATGATGTCCACTGCCGACGTCAATATCCAAACCCACCGGAACCAGTATGGCCCTACCTCCGAAGCCCCCCCCGCCGATAAGGAGAATAACGCTAATCCCACCGATCAGACGTTACGGATACCACCTCTTCCACTAGATGGCGCATCTAAAGCACCTCGTTTCCCACTCCGCCGTATCAACAACAACCCCAATGCACGGGCTGCGTCAAATTACAACATCGTAGATGACCTAGCTCAATCTCCCGCAGCCATGTCTGCATTAGAAGTCTTGAAAAACTGTCCTACGCAGCGCAAGACTTTACTTTCCGCCATTGGGGCGATTGACCCAAATGATTCGAAATTGATGACCTTTGATTTGGACCAGTCCGAACCACGTCTGCCTTCCACCATAGCAGTCCAAGTTTTTGTTTCTATTCGGAATCTTGTCATCCATCGATGTATCATCGACGAGGGGGCCTCCACATGCGTCATGTCCACATTTGTTTGGCAGAAGTTGGGATCCCCCACTCTCCAGCAATCCACCACTGCATTGCGGGCCTACGACGGCCGGTCAGCTCAGCCTCAAGGTTTACTACCCAAGGTCCCCGTCCAATTAGGTGGGAAAACTGTGCTCATTGACATAGAGGTCATTAATGCCCAGCTCGATTACAACCTGTTACTTGGCCGCAGTTACATGTACGCCATGAAAGCGGTCGCCTCATCCGTTTTTCGCACCATGATGTTCCCCCACGAGGGACGCGTGGTCAAAATCGACCAACTCACCTACTATGATCCCAATGCCCCTGCAGCACCCGAAAATGTTCTTCCCATGATTGAACAACCAGCTTCTAGTGCAACTACCTCCTTTGTTTCTTCTGTGGGACTCGGACTTTACTCAGATACACCAATGACCTCTACATTCCAGGCCATTCCACCACCGTCACCGGAGACTCATGTCGCAAACCTCTGTACTCTTTCACAGAATACACAAACACCCGGTACTCAACCACCATTGGTACCGATTCACATCGGTGTTACACCCATCCACACCATCCCCTTTCTATTTCCTCCTTCGGGGGTAGTAAGCGCCCCGGTTATGGCTACCCTTAGTCTACCCGGGTTAACATTGGGATTACCCGTGTGGTATATTTCGCCTCCCGTTCCACCGCTGACACCAAACGTCATCCTCCAACCGGTACAACCTATTGTTACTACAAACCAACCTCCTCCTGGTGTCGCAATCCCTTCGTCGTCAACGAAACCTCCTCCCAGTCTCAATATCCCTTCGTCGTCAACGAACCCCCCCCTCTTATCAAGCCCACTGGGGGCAGAGGTCCACAACCATACACTGCTATACCACCTCCTAAGGCAGTTAAACCCCCACCGGTGTTTCGAGCTCCCCCTAAATGCTCGTTGTGCGATGAGATAGGCCATCCAACTCATCAATGCCCACAGTTACCAGCTCTCCAAGAGCATATGAATATGTTGGACGATGACGTCGGCATCCCCGTCGTTCGACTTGAGCCACCTCCTCAGCCTCGCGACAAATCACTGCGCACCAACCATCCTTGTGCCATATGCAGTGTTTACGGCCACTACTCTCACCATTGTCCCGATCTCCCTGACTATAGAGCAGCATTATACGAGTTAAACAATGTTGATTTGGAGATATCTCCTACCCTAATCGAGGAGATCCACCCCCCGCCATCATCCTCATCGGAAGAAGTCAATACAATATATATGATTTCAACAACTTTCAAACCAGAACCCCTTGATTTATGGTCTGACTACTTCAATACTGATGAGCAAATTTTGGAGACACTCACTGCACCCGACTACCCTTGGGATGATATGCATCATCGCTCGTACTTCCTCCCGGAAGCATCTACATCCACTGCATCTAACCAGCTATCGGTCGAATCGAAATATTTCATACCCGCTAAGGTCGATTGGTTAAAGGACCCCATCCCAGCACCGGATGCCTTTGAAGAAGGGAACATGTCGAACATTTCCCCCACTATACAGATAGACATTTCCACGACACCAGGGAAGCCTGAGCTCATCTCGCTGGGCGCATCTTGCACTCAAGCAGAAACTCAGGCGTACAAAAAGCTCTTTCAAGAGTTCTGTGATGTCTTTGCTTGGTCCTATACTGAGATGCCTGGTCTCGACCCCGCCATTATTGAACATCACATTGATACATGGCCGGAGGTACCCCCTGTTCGTCAGAGACAGCGACCCATTCACCCTTCCAAGCTCCCCGCTGTTAAAGCTGAGGTCAAAAAACTTCGCAAAGCATGATTCATTTACCCTATTCCGTACACCACCTGGGTGTCAAACCCCGTTCCCGTCAACAAAAAGCAAGGCACCCTTAGAGTATGCACTGACTTCCGCGATTTAAACCACGCTTGTCCAAAAGACAATTTCCCCACGCCATTCATTGACCAACTCATTGATGAGTGTGCGGGCCATGAAGTCCTATCCTTCATGGACAGGTTTTCCGGATATAACCAGATTCACATCCGCAAGGAGGATCAGTACAAGACTGCTTTCACCACCCCATGGGGCACCTTTGCCTATCGCGTCATGCCATTTGGCCTTAAAAATGCTGGTGCCACTTTCCAGCGAGCCATGACCTATTGCTTTGACGACTTGGTCCATATACTGCGAGTCTATCTTGACGACCTCACGGCTCGTTCCCGAAAATGATCAGACCACCTTAACGACCTCCGGCAAGTTTTCCTGCGTTGTCGCAAATATAAAATCCGCTTGAACCCACACAAGTGTGTCTTTTGCGTCCCGGCAGGCCGCTTATTGGGTTTCATTATTTCCCAAGATGGAATCACTGTCGATCCCCTGAAAGTCAAAGCCATCTTATAACTTCCGCCTCCTCGCACGCTTCGGCAGCTCCAAAGTCTACAGGGGCGGTCCAATTTCCTTAGGCGCTTCGTTCCTGATTATGCAACCAAAGTTCACGGTTTCTTACGCTTACTTCGTACCCACATACCCTTTGTTTGGGATGAGCAAGCAGACACGGCATTCGAATCCCTCAAGAAAGCTCTCACACAAGCCCCCTTGATATCCCCACCGGATTTCTCTCAAGACTTCACCCTTTATGTCTCGGCATCTGAACATGCTGTGTCCGGAGTTTTGGTCCAAGAAGATGCCTCCCACCGAGAGCATGTGATTTATTACGTCAGCCAGACCTTTTCTGGCCCACCGCTGCATTACCCATACGAGGAAAGATTATCCCTAGCTGTAGTCTTTTCCGTACAAAAATTGCGACACTACATCCTACTCAGTCATACCACGGTCGTGGCCGACTCCAACCCTATGGTCTATCTCCTCACCCGTCGGCTCCTACAAGGTCGTGTTGCTAAATGGGTCATTATCCTCCAGGAATATGACCTCACTTTCAAAACTCCCAAAAGCACTAAAGCCCTCGCACTTGCTCACCTCATCACTGACCTCCCATCCTCTTCAACATCACCCGTTATCCAAACGGACCTGATTGACGAGCAGATTTTCATCATTTCGTCTGACGACCCTTGGTACGGAGACATTTTGACATACCTTCGTACGCAAAAATTTCGACCACACATCAATCGTGATGGACGCCGTCGCATACGACACCACGCCCCCCGATACCTCTTGTTAGGGGATGTACTTTACCGACGCGGCGTTGATACCATCTTACGCCTCTGCCTATCCCATAGTGAGGCGGAACAAGTCCTCAATGATTGTCATAGCGGTTCCTGCGGAGGCCATTTCTCCGGCATGGCCACCGCCCAGAAAATCATTCGGGCAGGTTATTTTTGGCCATCATTGTTTACTGATTGTATCACCGCAGTCAAGCATTGCCAGAACTGCCAACTATTTGCCCCCAAAGCAAGAACCCCCCCCCCGCCCCCCTTCATCCAGTCATCACTGTTGGACCATTCTGCAAATGGGCCATCGACTTCCTCGACTGCAACCCCACATCAGCCGGCGGCCACAAACACATCGTTGTGGCTGTAGATTATTTCACCAAGTGGGAAGAATCCATGCCGACCTATAATTGCAAAGCCGACACTGCAGCACGGTTTTTCTTCAACCATGTTATCGCTCGTTTCGGAGTACCACAGCAACTCGTCTCTGACCACGGCTCCCACTTCGAAGATGCCGTCTGGAAAGAATTATCAACCATGTTGAAATTTGAACACCATTTCTCTTCCGCTTACTATCCCCAAGGAAACGGCCAAGTCGAAGTGATCAATAAAATTTTGAAGACCATTCTCCAACGTACTGTAGACAAGCACAAATCCAATTGGCACCACATGCTTTTCCCGACACTATGGGCCTACCGCACCTCAACCAAAACCGCCACCGGTTTTACTCCTTTCCATTTAGTTCACGGTGTCGAATCCGTCCTCCCTATTGAGTGCCAGATCCCAGCCTTACATATCGCCGTTGAACTCCTACTGGACACTTCCCCGATCGAGCAACGTTTACTACTCTTAGAGCAGGCCGATGAAGATCGGCGCACAGCCATTCAAAACATGGAAGCAGCTAAACAATGATCGAAACTAAGTTACGACAAACACGTCCACCCAAGAACCTTTTCTGAAGGAGACCTTGTCCTCGCTTACGATCAAGCTCATGATAAAACCGGAAAGGGAAAGTTCGTGTCTATGTGGCAAGGCCCCTACATCATACAAACCTGCCTCGGGCAGGGGGCATACATTCTAACCGATTCAGAAGGAAATCCCCTACGCAACCCACGCAATGGGTTGTACCTTAAACGATTTTACCCATAGAAAATCTGATGGACACCATCGTCCATTTTAGTATAGGCATACTTTCTTTGTTCACAAAAAATTCAAAAAACCTAAATATTTGTTTTTCTCTGCATGGCCACAAATGGAGCCTCTTCCACTCTGCCATGTCGGTTTCACTGATGGTGCAAGCCGTTGGTCTCCCAATCTCGCCTCCGCAGCTTGGGTAATATACTCCCCTTCACATGAGTTAATTCACATTGACGGAGTATGTTTAGGTGCCGCTACCAATAATCAAGCTGAACATCGCGGGTTCCAGCCTCACAGTCGCGATGAACATCGCGACTGTCAGCCTAAAACCCGCGCGGTTCATTGCGGGAACAGCCCCGAAACCCGCGATATTCCACGTTGGAGAGTCAACATGGAATTTCACGGCCTTCGGGGGCCCGCCGCCAAACAAAAAAGACATAATTGACAAGGCTAAGGAAAATAGAGTTACCTGCAACTCGCTGAATCGAAAACCAACGGTGAAATCTCCCAGAAATCGAGAAATAGCTCTGACAGCTCTATCAAACTCGCACGTAACAATGACATGTCATTTGGGCCCCACGCCCTATTTATAGAAATTCCACCAATTTTCAAACAGCCATTGCGGGATCATACGAACTCCATTTCTCAAACCGTTGGTACCGTTGGAATCAGCACAGTGAGAACTTCATGTAGGTTCCTTCCTTTTCCCGTTTTCATGGGGTCCATTTTTTGACCATTTTTTGGCCTCTCTCGTGGCCTCGGTTTGCGTGCCACATCGTTCGTTCTCCGTTTTGGACGTGCCATATATCACCGGATTCAGTTTTCTGCGCTCGTAATGATGCTTGAGATCATTTCTCACTGTCACGTCTCGATTGTCAGGGCATTTTTTCCATGCCCCCTCGTCACCTCGGTTTGCGTGCCACATCGGTCGTTCTCCGTTTTCGACATGCCTTATACCGCCGGATTCAGTTTTCCGTGCTTGTGATGATGCTTGAGATCATTTCTCGCTCTCACCTTTAGATTTTTCGGGCATTTTGTCCATGCCTGCCACATAGCCTCGGTTTGCGTGCCACATCGGCCGTTCTCCGTTTTCGACAATCCTTATGTCACCGGATCCAGTTTTATGTACTGATAATGATGCTTGAGACCTTTTCTCGCCCTCATCACTCCCTTTAGTTCGGTATAATTTTATCCCTTTTTCGGGCCGAGCAATCCCTTTTACGAAAAAGGCACTTAGGGAGTTTCTGTTAAGCTCTTTTCTGACTCCTAAAAACAATGAAAAGATTGCCGAGCAACCTTGCTTCCTTTCATGCTCGTTAAACGTATCTGAAAGGGCGTCTACCTGGTATAAGTTTACCCCTTTTCCGGACCTCGTAGACTAATTACGAAAAAGGTATACTCTAGTCACATCGGCTAGAAGAGTTCTCCATCTGCATCATTTTATGCTTTTTCGGGCCTTGGAGACTAAACTTACGAAAAAGAAACACCAATAGAGTCCACTTACCGTTTTCAGACTCTCTAAACATGAAAGCAACCATGAGCATGAGCCGTCCTGGGCTCACAAAATCCACAGGACCGTACCATTTCAGAGCACACTTTTATCCCTTCTTGGAGCTCATTAAAACTACGAAGAAGGAATCAATGGTGCCTCTTGGCGCCACGACAAATCACATCTACTCATATGGCAGCTTCCCCATTTTGGTCGCCTTTGTTCAGAGTATTTTGCAGTATGTCACCTTGATAATCCCTCGACAGCACCTATCAGCTCGTCCTCCCCCCCAGAGTCAATATATACCATTCAGTCAAAGCAATGATCCCCACACCTACAAGTCAGTTCCCTACGCTACCAGGTCAACCATGCCATCATGCTCTGAACAAAGGAAGTTTGAGTCTACCCATTTTTTGACCCAGTTATTTCCCATTCCCACAAGTATGTCAGTCCTACCATCAGTACTACAACACTTCAGTTTTACACCTCGTGCTCCTATCAAGGAAACATCATTGCCTTGTTAGTTGCTGGTCTCCCTCTGTCGACGACAACCACATTGATTCTAGAGGATAGACCTAGAGGTCCTTGTGTCTTGGACTCATCACCATTTATGATGAGTGCCTACGAGTCATTTCGAGAGGAATCTTCAGTGCCTCTCCAAATGATTGTTTCTCACATGCTCGACTACAACACCTTGATCGCATCGTTGAGACTCGCACAAGGTATTCGTCCATTTCACTTATTAGTCGAAGACCCCGGGTACCTCCTGACTCCTCCACATTTGAGAGTCTTCCTATGGATAACACCAGTTACACTTTTTCTATAGATATTTGGGTTGCGCATGGCGACAGTATCCAGATATACCCCAGTTTCATACTCCCTTGAGTATAAAGTTCCATTATTTCTCAGAGATGACTCATAGTCTTTGAGTCCCTACAGATGTTGGACACCTTCCGTTTCAGCAGTTCCTCAGTTATTCCAGTGTATCAGTTATTGAGATCCGTTATGATCAGGAGTACATCCCAAAATAATGTCCCCCCTGGACCATTATGGTGTACCAGTAGATTCTTTATGTATTAGATCCCCCTTCTTGGGACTAATTGTTATGTATATGTCTTGATACGAGCATGGGAATGCCCACCTCGTCCATTATCAAAGATTATACCTCATTCATATTGAGGCCATGTAATATTTTTTGTTTCTTGCAGCTTCCAAGGGCCGTGGATCCAGTCTCCAATCGGTCTCTTCTCCTTCCCAAACCCCTGAAAAAAAAGACAAAAGAACTATGATGTCTATCGGCCATACGATGAGCTCCTGCCCTCACACATCAGGGGGCAATCTGTTAACACCTAAAAAGTGCTCACTAGCTCATTCCCTTATTCCCATGACCCATTTGTCCACTTTTCCACCATCTGAGCCTCTGAAACCAACAAAAGGTCACCAAAAGACCTTAATACACCCCTTTTTCCATTAAAAAAGACTATTTTTCCTAAAAAAGCATAAAAAACCCTCAAAAAGGGTCCAAATTCCCAAAAATATTAAAAAGGGAATTAAAATATTAATTTTATTCAAAAAAGGAAAAAGGAGGGAAAAGTACCTAAACCATGTTGGTCAATACCATTTGGTTTCCACAAAACCACAAATGGTATTCCCCACCACCAAAACCTATAAAAAGGTGGTAGGGGCTCCTCATTTCACATCCATCCATTATCTCATCCTTATGCTGCTGAAATCTCCCTTGAGCATTTTAGCCATTGAAGCAACCTTGGAGAAAGGACCCATTGGAGATTGGAGCTGCTCACCATTGGAGCCATTTAACATCAACCTTCACCATTGAAGGTATTATCGCAAGCACTTGCTTGCCCCCATTTTTCAATACAAGTTCATTCTTTAAATATCTTCTTGTTCTTGTTTTTTAAATGTTTACATTATTTGTTTAGATTCTTGCATAAGATCCATGATTAGTTTTGTTTAGTTTAATTAGTTGTTTATTTCTATTTGAAACTGCTGCTACTAGTTAGCAGGTGCCCATAGCACTAAGCCTGGTTGCAAAACCGGGCCAACACTAAGGAGTGCAACCTCCTTTCGGTTTTAGACTGATAAAGCATGAGGTGTGTTCCTCTGTAGTCTAGGTTGACCAGGCAAATCATATTGATCAGATATCATCTTTGGAAATATGACGCAGTTCAAGTGAGGAACAAGGTTCTAGTTGGAACAGTTGTTTTGGTTAGAAGGACTTGATTAGAAGAGACCTGTCTTATGATGACAAGATGTACGAGACAAGCTGTGACAATCAAATGATATCCAAATGTGTTCCAGAGTGATGATACATCCCTAGCTAAGAGGGAGTGTTGATGTTTTCATGAGTTCTAGCCCTTATTAGCCATGGGCTCGGATGCTTTTCCTAGTCCAATCATGTAGGCTAGAGTGATGGTAGGCTAGAGGTCACATTGCGTACTCAGTATGAGAAGTGCTCCGTAACATGAGTGATCTATTCTTTATAGAGTGTCATGACTTGTCTATGTTACAACGATATTTTATCTTCTTGTATATTAGACAAAGCCTAGTCTAATGTTGAAGTTGACAATTGGCTCTAGAAGTGTCTAGGACTTCATAGAGTATGGTCAAATCAAAATTAGAGCTCTTGGATAAGGATGTGGCTGCATGTGATGAGATATCAACAATGAGAACTTTTCGATGATGAAGAAATATCCAAAGAATTCAAGACAATCGATTGAAGAAGTCCTAAAGAGCATTGAAGAAGAACCTCTAGAAGACAAACAGTATTGAAGATCATGCAAGAAGAATACATTCCTCGCTAAGAGGGAGTGTTGATGTTTATGAAGCATCATAATATATCCTTAAGAAGTCCTAGATAAAGTGGAATAAATGAAGAGCACAATTACCCCAATAAAATGGGTAAAATAACCCTAAAAGATAAAAAGACAAGTTGGCTTGAAAGATAAAATAAAAGATAAATAAATAAAAGTCAAGCCGACTTAATAGAGGAAACTTCTAGTAAAAAGAATAAGATAAATAAAGTGCTTTCACACTTCATTATTACAACAACAATTTCATCTCTCCCTCAAGTGGTGTGCACTTCTCTAGGAGGACAATTGAAGAAGACAATAAGCAAAAAGGAGTTCGTTATGGGTTGTAGAAGACTAATTTATGGGGCTCTTACTTTTGTATCTTATATGTTTGTGATCTATCTTGTTCAAGATCACTTCTATATTTGGATGTACTCGTATTTTGTAATGAATCTCTAAATAAAAAAGGATTCTTGGGTTTTTCCCAAGTTTGGGTTTTCCTAGGGTAAACTATTGTGTGTCTTTTGTTTCTATATTATGTGTAGTTAAAGTTGAAAGAGATTAAAATTATACTGCTATATCATTAAAAAATATAACAATTATTAGAATATATTTGGCCTTTCCAATAACAAATGTAGTGCTCTTCAAGACAAGAAAGAATTGAAGACTACCTAAAGGCATTGCTCTCCTCATAGAGAAACAACTTGAAGATGCGAAGGTTACAATGGAAAATCCGATCACTCCAAACCCACTGCTTATCCTAATGACCAAAGAATCTTCAACCAATCTAAAGGAAGCACTAAAGTTCAATTAATTTCACTTATCGTTGATAAGACGAGATAATATTATTAATGTCCAACAAATGACCACAAATAGGTCAATGAAATTGCTAAGTACAACAATGTTGATACAATGTGGGAGCACAAGAGCCACTCCAATAAAAGCAAGAAAAAAGAAAAACTAATCTCTAAGAACTAAGAGCTAGGTTGTAAGAACAAAGTTGAAAGAGAAATCCGCCAAAGAGGGGGCATCGAATATAGATACAATTGTGTGTGTACTGCTTAAGGAATGCTAAGACCTCTGGAGAAATGGCATGTGTTAGGGTCCAAGGGAAGAAAGATCATGAACTATTGAAGCTAACGCTCAAGACCAAGGAGGGATACCAAGAGGTACATCCGTCTCCTCAATAAACAATCTCAATATATGCATCTCTCCTAATGGTTGATACCATGGAGAAGATATTATGGATGGAACATTGGATAGATGAACTAGACAAACTAGGCTATGAAATGTATTTCTACCGAGATAAGATAGATAATTTTATTAATGTCCAGCTAATTACCATAAATAGGTCAAAGGAGCTACTAGGTACATCATAATCAATACATAGTGAGAGTGCGAGTGCAACTCCTTTAAAAGCATATCTATCCTTTGAGGTCAAAGACCTAGAATCTAAGGTCAATCATTTAAATAAAATATATATGAAGCGGGGAATCCCGGAGAAGAAAGGATCCTATTATCACATATATAGTAGTCGGGCTACCATACATTATTTTTCTGATTCCAGTACACTATTCAGCCAGTTCCCTTACATTGAGATGTTAAGATGAGCATCTACTATGGATCATTATCAGATCTTGGATAGAAGTTCTATTCCCCATGCCATGACTGAGTCTCAGGACACTCAGAGAGATGACCAATGTAGCTATTGAGCCATTTGTACAGAGCAGTGAGTAGTGCCTAGAGTTACAGCAGCAGTTTCATAGGACAGATGATGGTTCAGATGATGAGCATTCAGGTATATGACTCAGCAGGTATATTATGGTGTTGTGGTTATATTGCTTTTATTTCCATTCTCTTAGCATTTCTTAGCATTTATTATCATGATCTGGTGATCATACAGATATGTGGACCTGGTTGTATTATATATATATTATATCTGTGCCTACTCAAACTTAGAAGTTCTTGGCCTATACTCATTGGTTTTACCCTCCCTAGGGAGAATAGAGGTGATCATTCCCGCCATACTTTGGCTTGCTAGTGTTGGTTTCATTGTTCACTATCTTCACCCATCCATGACTTACCCAATTTGCTCATTACCTTCATTTACTACTTGACTAGTGGCACGGAGGACCTTCACCCACTGTAGCCTCTATATTGGATAACCTTCCCTGTTTATTGTGTCTCGGCTCTGAGTTGGTGACAAAGCTTACCTATGGTGAGTTGGATTTCCTTGAGAAGTCCCCCTAGTCACTAAAGATGTTAGCTAAACCTAAAACTTTTAGTGCTGCCATGAATACAAAGTATTGAAATCAAATGTTGTATCTTGTATGAATGAAATAAAGCCAAATGAAAATGGCTATGAAATATCTGTTGATGTATATGTAACTTCGGAATGTATTTCACATATATGTATATTGTATTCCTATAGAGATGGTATTATTCCTCTATAAGGAAGTGTCGTCATTTATATTGTAAATGTCGTAACTTATTCTTGATGGGTTATTAGACCACCTTGTTGGGGTCGGCCCTGTATAATCCATGTGGGTCAAAGGGTTATTAGACCACCCCATTGGGGGTCGGCCATGTGGGTCAAAGGGTTATTAGACCACCCTATTGGGGGTCGGCCCAGTCAGCATTATGTTATGTGGTTAAGTTCGAGCCTACATGAGTTAGGTAAAAAGGCAAGTCAAGTCAAGTATAAATAGAGTGCGGGAGGCACTCTATTTGTTCACTCACTTCTCATTCCTACACTCAAGGAGGAGTGGCGCACTTATGGAGGATGATCTGCTGCTAGGTTATGTCTATCTCTCATGGTTGGTTGTATCATTGCTCGATCTATCTCTGAGGAAGTTATTGGGGTTTTTCACCTTTATGGTTTTCCCCAAGTATATCTTTGTGTCTCTTGTGTGCTTGCATTGTTGTCTCCATGATTGATATGCTGTAGATATGCTGTACATGTTGTTCTCTCAGTTAAGATCCTAGATCAGATTGAAGTAAATTCTGAAAATTTAAAAATATCAAATGTTATATATATTGTGAAATATAAATACCTAGGTAAACAAGCTGTCTATGACACACCTAGAAGTGCTCAGGTAAACAAGTGCCTTAAAAACACACCTGCAGCAAGAAGCCTAAATTAAATGTAAATCTATGCAATGTGTTTATAAACACACATAGATCAAATGCTATGGAAACTCTAGGCCCAAAAAGCAATGGAACTTAAACTCTATATCAAAAAGATTGCTGGCCTCATTTGTATTATGGATTGTGTGCATTTGTGAAGGTGAATAAACACTCTTTGAACAACTTACCCATTTGTGAGACACCGCCATTCTCTGTGTTGTTGCTTGTCCACTATATGCTATGGTGTGTATTCCCTTATCCATTTCCAAAGTGTCACAGTGTTAAGTCGATAAGTCATCCTTTGACCTAGCCATGTTATTCTTAGCCTTCACCCTTCACTAGCAAATTGATCACAACTACGAAGTGAGTATGACCTTGAAAGTCTTGTCTAAGTAATTAATAATAATTAATGACATATTATATTTGGATTTAGATCGCCAGTAATTATTGCTACTTATTATAATTGCCATGCGAATGGATTGTAAAGCAAGTTTTAACCTTTGACACCTTGCAGCAGCTTGATGATAGTTTGAGTTATATTATGGTCATGTTGACTTGGTCAAACCTCAGTTTGACCAAAATTCAACCACAGGACATGAGGTGGCAGACCTCAGATGTTACAGATAGATGATATATGGTCTGGTACAGTTCACCATGGTGGACTTATGCAGTGGTTTCAGGATTATGATGATGATTTGTGTTTTTAGGCACTTTTACAGATTATTATTATTTAGTCTGTCGGATATGATGAGTATTTATTTTTGACCATGCAGAGGTCTATATGGTGTATGAGTATTAACCTTAGATGGATTTGGACCTTCTAAGTCCAATGAGATAGTCTGCTTTCAGTTTCAGGCAGTTACAGTGATGTTTGAGCCACAGTTGGCTCTCCTAGTGCAGTTTTGGCCTGTCGGAGGCCCTGTCATAGCATTGATGTGATTCTATTCGTTCACCTAGGGAGTTGTACATGGAGGGGGTGGTCCAGCTACTTGGTATTACCATATTACCCCCCTCCCAGACTCATTGGTGATCTCACCTTGACAGTGCAAGCACTCCAGGAGGCGGTTTGGGTAGTTTCACACTTCCCGAGGCAATCTAGAAATGGTAAAAATGGCTACAAAGGAATTCGATTTGGGATACTGAGGAAATTTTATGGCATGGGATGATTAGTGATGATGAGTGGGATGTCTTCCACACCTTCTCCAGTAGTTTCAGCTTCATCGGGACCCACATCCATCACCTATCGCACTTTTTGATGATTTCTGGAGCCTCCTAAGGCTCACGACTTTCCTAGAGAGGCACGATTTGGTGTCTAGATCATTTATTCTTGGATATTGTGCCATGGGGATTGACCAAGGGTGTTATAAATTACCCCTTGGACCCACCATGAGCTATATTTTATGTTTTATCATCATGATTTGGCGGGATCCCCTCTCCTAGGGCGATTTTGTCCACTTATTGTTATATTTTATTATTGATCCATGTATTGTATTGTTGAGCTCATCTCAACCATTGATTAGATATTTTGATCTTTTAATCTTAGCCACTCATTCAAAAAGTGGTTAGGGTTATGTCCTCTCTCCTTCCTATTTAAAGGAGAGAGCTTCTCATTGTAAAGGGGTCTTTGGCTCTTGGAATCTTGATATAGAAAAAATTTCTTGTGGTCTCCTTTGCATCTGGTGTTCTTAGATGGTGATTGGAAAGTCTATTGCATCCTAGCATTTGGGTATTTGTGGTAAGATCTATTTTTCTGGAAACTTTTGTCTTGTCTACAGGAGTGCGACTTCACTTGGGCGTTTTTGCAAGGCTTCTTCAACTCGCTCCACTTGGCATTCGCTTGTATTAGGGGGTTATCATTAGTATCATTGTGATCTATGCCATATTTATGTTATTTCTCTCGTGTCATTAGTCTTATCTCTTGTTCACAGTAAATCTGATATTGTTGACGTTTATTGTGCAGGAGAGAGGGCGCATTGGCTTCCTTGGGCAAATCGACTTCATAGAAAACTACCTCAAATCGCTTCAAATTGATCGGGTTTGCATAGATCATCATCATCAAGGCATCTACAAGGTTATCCAGGTAAGATCGACAAGTTTTTTCTTCTTATCTTGGCTCCAATCCATTGGCACAACTACTTCATTGATAAAACCCTTATATTTCAAACCCTCGTTTTACAATTTTTCAAATCTAGCAAGATCTACTTGGATTTTGGGTATAAAATTTAAAACCCACCTCTATAGCATCCACACCAATTCGGATCTATAGTTTGGTGTGGATTGGCCTTCATCCGACCCATTTTCCAAGGAAAATTAGCTTTCCCAAGGGAGGTCGCACTTCCTAGGAGGGTGAGTTTGCTTAGATCGAGCACCTGGGTAGGTGAGATCCCACTTGATCCATAATCTACACACTCAATAACCTACCCCTAGTGTGTCACTTCAGTGATTTTGACCTTGTGGGCTCCATTCCTCATTTTGAGGGTTGAGCCCCACTTGGGTCACTTTGTGGCACATTTCAATCTCAGATCTACTGAGATCTAGCCATTGGATGATCCTAATCTTTTAGATCCACTTACCTCAACACCTCAACATTACAGATCTACAATTTGGTGGACATCCGACTCCATTTGGCCCACTTCCCAAGGCACTAATCTTTCTCCAAGCCCATTCGACTTTCCTGGATTGTTGGGTTGGCTTGAGGTGTGATCCTTGTTTTGGCTACTTGAACCCCTTGACATTGTCATATCAATCAATCAAGCTCACCTTTGGTACTGGTTAGCCCCAATTCAGTCATTAACTACCCTGCATTGGACATAGTTCCCAAGGCAATGGATTTTCTCATAATTGACTAGTACCCTAATCCTAGATTATATCTCAAATAACATAAGTCACTCTCACATTCACAATGGACCAAAGCCATACTGTTTAAACCTCTTAATCCAAACTATTGTTCATCTTGTGACTTCATCCATAGATCTAGGGTTCACCATACACCTTACATATTTCACATATACTTGACTTGATCTAGTGTTTTGGTTTGATCTCTCCTATCGGGAGTAGATATGGGTCTCCCCCTTTGTTGTCTTGGGCTAGATAACATAAAGTGAAGATTTCCTCGATTGGCGTGACAACCATCCATTGGGAGTCGAGGCCATCTTGGTTTCACCTTTTGGGTTGCCCGTCCCTTCTGCCATCCACCTTGGATCTACCTGTAGGGGAAACTACAAGTTTGGTGATAACATATCCCTATCAAGAACAAGAGATCCTAGAAAAATGTCTCGACCGAAGTTGCCTAGAGAATGTGCCCAGGGTATCAAAGTGTTATCACCTATTGATGAAGAGGAGGAGTTTCTAACCTATGAATCGATACTTGCCATAGGTGGATGTCTACTAACATCTGAGGCTAAAGCACAGAAACTCCAAATGGAGGACTATCAAAATGAACAGGAAGATCTAGGTGCAACTTATTGCCCATCTCTATTGAGATCTAGATGAGGAAGAATTGTGTCTGCAAGAAAAAAAGAAATGATTATCAAAATGAATAGGAAGATCTAGGTGCAACTTGCTTCCCATCTCTATTGAGATCTAGATGAGGAAGAATTGTGTCTGCAATGAACAAAAGAACTGTCCCAAGCCCCGACTCAACATTGTGCAAGGATCTCATGAGTGCAGGTCGAGGGTCTACCCAATATTTCATGGATCTAGAAGTTTAAGTGGAATTGTTTTCTACTTACCTCTTGGTGCCTATAGCTATGAGCACCAAGAAGGAGGTGATCGACAATGGTATCCAAGGGTGGGGTGGTCTAAGTAAAGACATCTAAGATCGGAAGCCCCCCTCATGTACAAGGCCAAGCAATGTTGGTTTGGATACCTAAAGAAGATGGAGAGGAAGTTTTGGGACTTCCTAAAAAGGAAATGGTATTAACCTCAAATATCCCAATAGATGGGGAATCGAAAAATGAAATGCTCCTCTGTCTCTATCTCCTATAGGTGGTAGAGTCAACAAACCCTATCTGCTAATGGAATATGGTGATTGAATTCCACCCAAATCCAATGAGAACCAACCCAAAACTAACTAAGAGGGATCTTAAGGACATGCATCCAATGTCGAAGTGTATATGCTAGTCTAACAATGAGACATCTCTCATGTCCATGAAATCCCTGCATAGAAATCCATCTTAATTTTAAACCTACAGGGTGAATCTACCCAAGTGACATGATTGTACTATCTATAAATTTCCTCCCTAATGATCATCTTCAATTCTTGCTTGTCCGATGTGATATAACCACGGGCATCCAAGACTAAACAGGGGGATCTTATCCATGAATTTTCCCACTAACTGTAATTAGCACATAACCTTTGTTGACACAATTTTGTCGACAGGGGTTCACTTCGCACTGCTGTCAACAAACACCAACCAAACACCCTTAGGCATCGGCCCAGAAAGGTTTTACCCTTTCCAGCAACACTCGCAGAGCGAGTGAGGTCTCACTCGAGATGTCCAAGGGGTGCTCCAGGAACCACATTTCCGCGGTAGGGAGAAGACATGCATTAACCCTTACTCAATCACTACAGAAACCAGAGATCTCGGCTTCGCATTATGCTAACAAATCAAGTATATATTCAACATGTAATCAACATTTGCATTACAGATTAATCGACAGAGCAACAAAACCGTAAACACATCACAGCATTAAGATAACATTCATCATTCATGACATGGCAACACAAAATTGAGACATAATCGAACATCCTCATGCATTAACTCATCTCAAAATCTGCGGTACAACCTTCGCAGGAACAGTTCCAAGCAACTTATCGCGAAACCATATACACAAAACAGAACTTGCCAAAAACAGGAAAATACATAATCGATTCAATTCTAGCTTGATCGATGGATAGATGGATTCCCTTAGGCTTACAATCATGGTTCTATTTATAGACAACTAAATTGTTATAAAATGGTCCTAATGACCCATTCTACCTAACTAAACCATAACTTGCGCTTTCATCGGCTTCCTTATTCTCCACGAATGGTCCTTTCTTTTGTGAATACCCTCTTTGTTGATGTCGACTTCCGCACTTTATGCGCTCTAACCCCGTGCCAACAACCTCAACAAACCAACTATGGACTCACCAAGAGGATCTGATTAAGGCAATGATAATGGTCCCCGAGGAGCAATATACAAGGCAAGGGCACTCGTCTCTACCAACAACAGAATCAATGAAGTTTAGAACTTGATGAAGTAGTGAAACCAATGCAAAAATGGCCCCAACCCAAAAGGGTGAGCTGCAAACTCATCCTAGATAATGAGTTGGGGAACAATCCTCTTGCACCAAATGATGCAACAGAGAAACAGAACCAGAACCCTCTTCTTCTTGACCAATCCTCATCTAACAAACTCGATGCCCAGTCCTCAAAGCCATACAAAACCGTGGGGTTGATAATGTTGTCCAGAAGTTCCATCTTTAGACAAAAATCCTTCAAAGTCAATCCAGAAGGACTAGGGAACCATAGCCCTTATTGATCCAAGGTTGCAGAGCAATTCTCAATTAAATCGAGGCCCTGAAAACTAAACACCCATGTAAGTGTAAGCAATGGCGATCCCAATCTTCTCAACCTAAAATTAGAAATGGATATCCAATGAGACATTCTTTGATCCATTAAAGATCCTAACCTTGGTTTTACCAGGGTTGATCATCGACTATGCAAAGATCACAAATTGGATAAGGCATTTAGCTATTTCTCGAGACCCTATGGAGGCCTAGAGGACCACATCGTCAAAGAAGAATAAGAAGAAGATCAAGACATGGTGAAAGAGGCAGTGATCGTCAGGCTAGATATGCTCCTGCAAAAATGATTCCAACTCATCTCTATATATCCTAAACAGTGTGGATAAGAGAGGACACCCTTGTTTCACCCTGGTCATACACCTAATAAAATCCGACACCCCATGCATTGTGTAGAGACGACATAGAACAAACTCAAAAAAACAAAATAGTAGTGAGGAGAATCTCTAAAATCTCAATGTCTCTCAATCTTCAAAATAAATCCTCCCTTAGGACTAAGTCAAACACCTTTTGAAAGTCAACAAAGAAGTAAAGGACTTTTGAAGAGTAATGTCCCACCCCCACTATGATGGCTTTGAAGGTGAGAGCGATGGTCTAATATTGTTGTTGAAACCTGCCCCTTGGCCCAAAGAAGTATCTCATCAAGTATCAATGATACTATCCGATGGAAGGTAGCAGCATATAGCTCAAGAGAATGTGTGACTCACCATGATCGTGCAATAATTATTCTAATCAACACTGGACACCAATTTGTGGATCTAGTGGATAGTATGGCAGTACCATGCAAGTGGGAACCCGAATCACATGGTTAAACAAACCACCAATGTGTTGGACTCGTGGATGAATGCCATGTTTGAGGAACTTTTACTGAAAACCCTCCCCCATCTACTACTATATTATTGTCCATGCTTTGTATCACCTATCGGGTATCCAAGTCCAGAACATGTGACAAGAAGATGGGAAGGAGGTCACAAGGAGAGGATGATGCCTAGGAACATCATAAAGGATTGTCATGTGGGTGAACATGAACGTCAAAGGTAGACCAAAGTCACAAGAAAAGACGGTGCGCCAAAGGTTTGGGGATAGTGGTGAAGGGTTATACAAAATAAATATCTCCTTTAAAGAGAGAGAGATATTCCTTGCTTTGAAGAAGATAATGATAGGATTTTCAAAGTTTGGGGTAAGAGGCAAGGTCATTTAAGAGGCATGGAAAAGTTGTATATGATATGATTTGCATTCTTCATTGTACCATCAACTCATTTGGTTGGATTCAAATTTTCAGCTAGAGGGGGGAAACTAGTAATGTGGGGGTAGTGGTTGAGTGTTGATTCCCAAATAGACAAGGAGAGTAGGCGATATTTGGAGGCCAACTCAAGTGATGAGAAATGGGGGAGTGGGGGAAATATTTGGTGGAGATGGGTAGAATATGCATCAACATCCCTATCATCAAACAAAATGGTGGTTCGAGTGTGGGGTGTGTGAATAGGGAGGATCGAAACTAAGTGAAATGGATAGAAGAGCATGATCTTCTAAGGGAATCCATAGGACGGAATACTAGCGAATATACAGAAGTGTATCCAAATCGACCAAGTATAGTCAACAATACTAGCCCACCGCTATAGGGGAAGCATGCAAAGCTATTGGTGTTCTAGAAACAAAGTAGATCAATATGATCAACAACTCTCGCCCTAATGTAGAAATTCCCTACCATAACCTGAAATGGAGCCCAACCCATCATCCAAAACCCTGTGAAGATCCACTAAGGCCAAGTCTATCTCAAGAAGAGGTAGCCTACCACTCAGGTCTAGAGGCATGGCCCCTCGAAATATCTCTTAAATCTGGAATCAAAGACAGTGTTTCTCTCGACTTGCTACTCAGTGCCCCTAACAAATGGGATCACCAATAAGAAACACGTGATCATCCCCGAGGGTGTCTAGTCTGGGGGGTGCTTGTAGAACTTGAGATCTGAATCCAAGGACCTCCCTATGAACAAGCCAAGCATCATTGGACCAGATACCAAAAAAATGTGAAAAGGGAGTTTTGTGGATCCTCGAATAGATAACAGAAACGCCCTATAATCTCATCATAAATGGGACAGTGGAATATGAAGTTCTCCTCGATCTCAATCTCCTAGAAATGGCAATGTTTTCAGACCTTCTATGAATGTGGGATATGATGCTCGACTTCCACCCAAAGACAATTTGAACCCACCAAGAATTGACAAAGGGAATTTAAAGAGCATGGTGCATCCAATGACTAAGCACGTATGGAGGTCTAATGACGAGGTCACCCCTCAACGCCATGAAGTGCTCAACATATAAGGCCATCTTGGGAATCAACTCACCTAGCGGGGCTATCCAAGTGGTAATAATGCCATGCTTGTATATTTCTTCCCCAAAAATCATCTTCAATTCCTACTTGATAAGCAAGAGATGGCTAGGGCTATCTAAAGAACCCCAAAACTAGGGGAGGCGGTCCAACAAGATACCAACTAACTATAGTAGATACATGACCTCTGGAAACGTGTAATGAATCTCCCCAACTCCCTGCTACATTCCATCTTACTCCATATTACTTGGGTTGCATCAAACGTGCTCAGAATCCAATGTTAGTATCAAGGCAATCTACAATCACTTTGGTTATTGGACCCGTTAACACCAGATTTGTCTACACAATTTTTGGTGTTAAGTTCAAGCATCCACTCATGGATATTAGACGAGGTGTATTCAACATTACAAAGTAGACCATTTGATATTGATGGTTTGTGAGTACCTTGGACATATGGGTACAACAATGCAAAGCATTATTCTAGCACAACCTTATTTTAGAGTTTCAATGTATGAGTGTTTGGAGATTATCCAGAGATTAGTGTTCCAAGTGGTCAACACATGTGTCATTTTTAGCAAGGATCTAATTAAGGCTTCCAAAGATCTATTTTAGCAAAGTTCTAGTCCAGGGTTCCAGAAATCTACTTTTAGCAATTTTTCCCCATTCATCGAATTGACATTCAAATTTTGGAGAAAGCATGAGTAGATGAGGGTAGTCTAATCCGTAAACGATATGCCTATGGCTCGTCCGTTTGAACAACACAAATACTCTGTGGAAATAAACAATGTAATTGTCTTTGCACCATTAATTCTAAAATCGAACTTTTGGAAATGAATGCATTACTCTTATTATAAGACTATTCTATTTTGGTTTGCTACTCGATTCACTATTTGCATTGCCATGACCAAGGCTCTACCACAGATACAAGTGCATTATGCATTCGCAACACCAAATTTAAATCTCCTATGCAAGATAAATTTAGGCAATCCATGAAATATAAGTATGCCCAGTTAATAAACAGATTTGAATGCTCTAACCTGTCTGGACTAGTTCAAATTGATTATTGCAAGTCAATCCTACTCTACAAAACATGCATATACAATGCTTATCTGAAATTTTATGCACACACAAATGGATCATTGTATGGATAACACCTCTATTCATATGTATATATAAAGGTTCCATGCAACTTAAACATATGATTTAACCAGTTAGCACACAATTGAATCAATAATCCCATGTAAAGTATACACCCCCAATCATCAACTTAATTAGACACAATAGTTGCAGGTGGAAGTAGAACACATGGGGCAGTTTATATGGTTGTGGCTAAAGGCCCACAACTCCTAACAACATATTTCAGTGTTGTGGCATGTCAATAAATCACACCAACGACTACATTTACAAGGGAATCAATGTTGGTTTTGTGTATTGTTTTCTTGAGATTGCAAAGTAAGCCAAAGGCCAATTGGCGTTCCCACAAAATACTCCAGCAACCTAGTCAAGAGGGGATTAGCACTGTGGAATGTATATCAATTTCCATGTGCTTATAAAGAGTAATCCTTATGATGAACTTCGTCAATCTTTCAAACCCCAGATGTCAACTAGAACAATGATTTAATTAACCGAACTAGAAAATAAAATCCCAGAATATAAGACACCAACCATTTACCATTGAGCAAATGTTTCAAACACACATCAATCCTATTTGACACAAATTTATCTTGCAACCCGTTACCATTCAAACTAACAGTCTAAGGTTTGTACCACAATGTGATGCAATAAGCTAGTGAATGGTAAGCATGGGAGAGATATAAACTCAATGTCACCTTAGTTTACTCTCTCAACTACTTCGGGTAACTCCTAAACCTGGGGGAGAGCCCTATCAAGAAATTACCAACAAACAGATACCTTTATACAACCTTTATGGTAGACATCAGTGCCTTTATATGGAGTCAAATAATGAGATAAGACTATTAGATCTATTGAGGAGTTAATTCAACATACTACTTATCCAGCACAATAGATAACAAAGAGTTGCAACACAATCTTGTTTCCCAATGAATTTAATATAAGCCCAAGGACACCTTATAAAAGTGTGCCCTCAGTGGGAGATGGATAAGGAGGTCAAGGCGAGGTCACAGATGGCCTTGGATGCAGAATGTTGCCTAGTGTTTGAAAGATCTGATGATTTCACATTTCCCAAGGCAGGTTGGAGGATGAGGAAACCCTTCGGAATCTATGGATAAATCACCTAGAGTGCACCTCTTCCTTGGATCAGTTTTCCAAAATTTGTAATATTTTTAGGTTTTTGAATTTATGTAAATTTTTAGGGCTTTTTTGACAATATATGGTTTTTAGGGTTTTTATAGATAAAATGGCGATGCCCTTAAAGATCTGTGGATAAATCCACCAGGGCGAATTCATAGGGAGGACCAAAATCACCTAAATTGTAGTTACCCCTTTGGATGTATCCATTAATGGATGGCAATAGGGAAGGGCAACTCAAAAGGTGCAACCACGATCACCTCGACCTCCAATAGATGGTTGTCACGCTAGTCGACGAAACCTTCACTTTATGCTATCTAGCCCAGACAACAAAGGGGGAGACCCAGATCTACTCCCAACAGGAGGGATCAAAACCACAACACCAAATCAAAGTTGAGTATGAGTGAAGTATTGTAAGGTGTTTGGTTTATCCTAGACCGAAGGATGAAGTCACAAGTTGAGTAAGGGGTTCAATGAGTATAGCTTTGGTTCATTGTTGATGTGAGAGTGACTTATAGTATTTGAGATGAGATCCGGGATTAATGTACCAGTCAATTGTGAGAAAATCCATTGCCTTGGGAACCGTGTCCAATGCAGGGTAGTTTAAAGGTTCAATTGGGACTAACCAGTACTAAAGACAAACTTGATTGTAAGATATGACAATGTCAAGGGATTCAAGCAACCCAAACAAGGACCAAACCACAAGTTAACTCAACCATCTAGGAAAGTCAAATGAGCTTGGAGAAAGGTCAGTGCCTTGGGAATTGGGATAAATGGAGTCAAAGTGAAGTTAACTTGTAGATCATGACCCCTATAACATAAGACAAGTGGGTTACTAAAGGTTTGATGGATGGATCTATCTAGATCTAATAATTCATGATGTGACCTAAGTGGACCACAATCCCTTAAAACAAGGAATGCTATTCCCAGGGCAATATTTCACAAAATGACCTACTAGACCTAGGTTTCAAGGTATGTGTGTTCCAAATCCACCAAAATCTCAACTACCCATGTCCTACAAGTGGACCAACTCAATCCCTTCAAGAAGTGTGTCTTTGCCCAAGGAGGGTTAAAAGTGGGATAAATGGGATCAAGACAAGTCCAATGGCATCCAAACTTTAGATCCAAGTAATTTAAGCAAGTAATAATGTGGATCTAGGATATCAAGGCAATCCAAGGGTTAGATCTCACTAGTCTAAGTTTTAACATACCAAGTGGTCCAAAATGGGGTTTTAATCCCTTAAAATGTGGAATAGGGCCCACAAGGTAGAAATCAGAAAAGTGATAGTCTAAGGGTAGGTTTTAGGACGTGTAGATTATGAATCAAGTTAAATCTCAACTACCCATGTACTACATCTAGGTTAACTCACCCAAACCAATAAGTGCGCCCTTGCTTGGAGAGGCTAAGTTGCCTTGGGAAGAGGGTCAAATGGAGGCCAATCCTCACCAAACTATAGAACCGGGATTCCATGGATACTATAGAGGTGGGTTTTAAACATCTTACCCAAGGAGCCACTACATCTTAGTAGATTTGAGAAAATGTAACAATGAGGGTTTGAAATATGTAGAGTTTTATCAATTATGTGTTGTGCCAATGGATTGGAATCAAGATAAGAGAAACAAAACTGTGGATCTTACCTAGGTAACCTTGTAGATGCCTTGATGATGATGATCTATGCAAACCCGATCAATTTGAAGCAATTTGAAGTAGATTTTGTGAAGTGCGATTTGCCCAAGGAAACCAATGCACCCTCTCTCCTGCACAATAAACGTCAACAATATCAGATTTACTGTAGACAAGAGATAGACTAATACCACAAGAGAAATAACAGAAAGATAGCATAGATCACAATGATGCTAATGATAACCCCCTGATACAAGCGAATGCCAAAGAGATCGATTTGAAGAAGCCTTGCAAAATCGCCCTAGTTGAAGTCGCCCTCTTGTAGACAAAACAAAGATTTCCAAAAGATAGATCTTACCACAAATACCCAAATGCTAGGAAGCAATAGACTTTCCAATCACCATCTAAGAACACCAGATGCAAAGGAGACCACAAGAATTTCCACAAGAGAATTTTTCTATATCAAGATTCCAAGAGCCAAAGACCCCTTTACAATGAAAAGCTCTCTCCTTTAAATAGGAAGGAGAGGCACCAAAACCCTAACCACTTTTTGAATGAGTGGTTAAGATTAAAAGATCAAAATGTCTAATCAATGGTTGAGATGAGCTCAACAATAAAATACATGGATCACTATTAAAATATAACCACAAGTGGACAAAATCGCCCTAGGAGAGGGGATCCCACCAAATCATGATGACAAAATATAACAATAAGCTCATGGTGGGTCCAAGGAGTAATTTTAGACACCCTTGGTCAATCCTCATGGCACAATAATAATAAAATAGTCATCAAAGTACCAAATCGTGCCTCTATGGACAAATCGTGGCCCTTAGGAGGCCTCAGAAATCATCAAAAAATGCCATAAGTGATGGATGTGTGTCCCGATGAAGTTGAAACTGCTTGAGAAGGTGTGGAAGACATCCCACTCATCATCACTGATCATCCCCTACCAAAACTTTGCCTCAGTAGCCCAAATCGAATTCCTCTGTAGCCATTTCTACCAATCCCAAACTGCCTCGGGAAGCATGATACTGCCACCTGGAGTGCCTACGCTGTCAAGGTGAGGTCACCAGTGTGTCCGGGAGGAGGGTAATATGGTAAAAACAAGTGGTTGGACCACCCCCTCCATGCGCAGCGCCCTAGGTCAACCAAATAAAAACCATCTTTGCTCTGACAGGGTCTCCGACAGACCAAAACTGCACTGGGATAGCCTACTGAGGCTCAATCATCACTATAAGTACCCGGAACTGAAAACAGACTGTCTCATTGGACTCATAAGGTCCAAATCTATACAAGATGTGTACTCATACACCATATAGATCTCTACATAATCATATAATACATCCAATATGCCAGAACAAGTAAAATAATAATAATCTGTAAATGATCAAATAATGCTGAAAACCATAAATCATCATCATAAACCTGTATCTGATGCATAGAACCATCATGTATATGTACATAGACCATATATCATCTATATGTATCATCACAAGGTCCAACCATCTCATGTCTTGTGGTTGACCTTGGTCAAAGTAGGTTTGACCAAGTCAACATGACCAAATATAACTCAAACTATCATCAGAAGCTGCTGCAAAGTGTCAAAGGTTAATGCATGCTTTACAACTCATTCAAATAGAAATTATAACAAAAAGTAATCATTACTGGCGATCTAAATCCAAATATATAGTGTTATTAATTATTATTATGACTCAGACTAGACTTTCAAGACCATACTCACTTCATAGTTGTGATTAGTTTGCTAGTGAAGGGTAAAGGCTTAAAATAAACTGGCTAGGCTAAATGATGACTGACTGACTCAACACTGTGACACTTTGGATATGGAAAGGGAATACACACCATAGTATATACTGAATGAGCAACAACACAGGGAATGGCGGTGTCTCACAGATGGATAAGTTGTTCAAAGAGGGTTTATTCACCTTTAACAGATGCGCACAATCCATAATACAAATGAAGCCAAGAATTATTTTGATATAGCATTTAAGTTCCATTGTTTCTTGGGCCTAAATTTTCCATAGCCTTTGATCTATGTGTGCTTATAAACACATTGCATAGATTTACATTTATTTAGGCCTTTTGCTGCAGGTGCGTTTTTAAGGCACTTGTTTACCTGAGCACTTCTAGGTGTGTCACAGACAACTTGTTTACCTAAGTATTTTACATTTCATAAAAGATATAACATTTTATTTCATAGTCATTTTCATTTGGCTTGCCTTTCATTCATGTGTGTTTATAAACACATTGCATGAATGGGCTTTTCATACAAGATATAACATTTCATTTTTCCAAATTTTGTATTCATGACAGCACTAAAAGTTTCAAGTTTAGCCAACACAACTTTAGTGACTAGGAGGAATTCACAAACTCAACATAAGCAAGTTTTGTCACCAACTCAGAGCCGAGACACAATAAACAGGGAAGCTCATCCAATACAGAGGCTGCAGTGGAGAAAAATCCTCCATGCCACTAGTCAAGTAGTAAGTCAAGGTGATAAACTAAAAGGTAGGTAATGGATGGATGAAGACAATGAATAATGGAGCCAACACTAGCAAGCCAAGGTATGGTGGAATGATCACCTCTATTCTCCCTACGGAGGGTAAAACCAATGAGTATGAATAGTGAACTTCTAAGTCTGGGTAGGGACAATAAGATATATATAATATGATCAACCATGTCCACATATCTATATGATCGCTAGATCATGACACTAAGTGCTAAGACATGCTATAAGAATAAATATAAAAGCAATATAACCACAACACTATGATATACATGCTGAGTCATATACCTGAATGCTCATCCTCTGAACCTTCATCTGTCCTCTGAAGCTGCTACTATAACTATGGGCACTACTGACTGCTCTGTACAAATGGTATAATGGCTACATCGGTCATCTCTCTGAGTGTCCTGAGACTCAGTCATGGCAATGGGAAATAAAACTGCTGTCCAAATCTGATAATGATCCATAATAGACGCTCATCTCAGCATCTCAATGTAAGGGAGCTGGCTGAAAAGTGTACTGGAATCAGAAAAATAATGTATGGTAGCCCGGCTACTATATATGTGATAACATCTGGCTCCGGCTGGGACAAGTGCTCTGCTGAAAAGAGCGCTTGAGAACCTCAGAATCTCTGGTCCTCAAACTCTGCTACTCGAATCCTCAATCCAGCACTCTACCATTTTGCTTTCAGCTCTTTATTTTATTTTGCACCTATTTCTGCATTCACAGACATCAAAAATACCTCATGCAGCATGTATGGAAAAAATATAAAATCAAACTGAAAATGAAATATATTCTATAACAACATTTTGAATAAATGAAATATAAATGCAGAAAGTAAATTTAACTCTACTAACACAACTTGCAAAGTTTGAAATTTTATTGTGCAGGAGAATAAATAAAAAAGACAGGTACTCGATTAAACTAGGAGCTTCAAAAGGAGCTTAGGAAAAAACAAAAGGTGCCAGACTCAATGGCTGAAAAGACTAACTACTGCCCAAATAGGCTTATTTAGTTTCCTACCTACTCTATTCTACCAGGCAAGGCAAGCAGAGAGATCCCAACTATGTGGGATCAGGGATATGATCCCTTAAGTTTCTCTGATTTACAGGATATAAAATACGTCGTCCACTATTAATGGTTAGGAAACACATGCCATCAATGCATTGCTCTACCGTGAAAGGTCCAACCCATAAGTCATCAACCTATCCCGATCTTATATGCAATAAATGGTTGGGAATGATGACTTGACTTCCTATAGGAAACCTATTTCTATTGACAGACTCAGGAATAACTCCAATATTACGAATAGGCATAGGGTGGATTTCAGCAGGGTTTTGCAGTTGAGGTGTGACAATCCTTGAGCTCCTCCTAGAAGGAACTGCATGAACTCTGGGTGAACCACCATCTAATGAAATAGCAATCCTGCCAACGAGGACTTCCCTAACCTCTCTTCTTGTCTCATGGACTACTTCATTTGACTCTTCCTCATGAGGAGACACAACTTCTTTAACCACTTCACCTACAGTCCAGAAATCTCTATGTTCTTCCAAGGGAGGTGACTCATGAAATATGACAGTATTATGACTAGAGCCTTCCCCTGAAGGAACTGGGATGACCATGTTTTCCAATCCAGTAGAAACTGACTCAGGATGAAATGTAGAAGAACTAGGAATGTGAGAAGGATCATGACTGAAATGACTAGATGACTCAGGGCATAAGAAAATTAGGGATATGAGGATGTGCGTATAAAGCATGGTTTTGAGAGTCTGAAGGAGTTTGAAAAATAGCAAGGTTGTTTAAATTAAAGTCTCCTTCAGGTGCATCATTAATTAAGGCATCCTCTTCCCAACTTAAAGAATTATCATGAACTTGAATTAAATTACCATCTTCTAGAGATAAGTGAGATAGAGAGTCATCTACATCAGAGTAGTGGGAGGCTTCAGATTCTTCATTTGTTTCAACTTTAGTAGATGCTACAGGACAGTTTTCCCATGGATAAATAGGGGCAAGCCCTTGGCTTTCCCTTTCTCTATTATGATCAGTTAAGGCAAACCATTCCCTAACAGTAAAAGGAATTCTTTCTCCCCTCCTAATATCATCAAACTCATCCTCATGAATAGGATTCTCAATATTTTCTCCAACAATTGTTTGCTCATGAAGGTTCTCCAATAGGGGAATTGATTCCAAGCTTTGACTTTGCCTTGTCATATCACTATCAGTAAATGCATTTGTTTCAGTGACTAGTCTAGGCAAATGTTCATTTCTTCCTATATCTCTTAAGCCATCATCAACTTCCCTAGGTGCTTGACTTTCACTAATTGGTTCTTGATTGATTGCATTGTTTTGTTCCTGACCTTGAGGTTGATTTTCATTTCTTCTCAATTCATCTATTTCCTCCGCAAATTCATTCCTAAGTAATTCCAAATTAATTATTCTTGCAATTTCAGCTGCTTGCTCTTCTTCCCAAGAGGAATCAGAATCTTCCATGTCCATACACATATTTTGATCGACTTCCCAAAATTCATTCTCATATTCAACAAGGTTAGTTTTAGCATTGTTTAACAGTTCATCCCCATATGTGTTCTTTAGCCCTTCATGAAATGATTCTAGATGTTCATTATAACAAGGTTCTCTGTTTATCCTAATCAAAGCTCCATCCGAGTTGGGAACACATATATACGATAAATCCATCATCAGGTGTCCACCTAGACCAGCTGCCCATTTCCTAGATAAAAGCATTCCATATGCTGGGGGCAAATCAATGACGACTACATCCATCATGGTAAAAATGTCTGAACATGCAAAAAGATCAGCTCTAAGGTTTTTGATCAAACCATAAGACTGTACTCGACGGGAATCTATACCACAAACATTTCCATAAGGTCTAGTCACCTCTAATCCCATTTCCTTCACAACTTGTAAAGGCATAATATTCATAGCCGCTTCGGAATCCAACATACAATTATGAAGGAGCATGTTCTGAATGTGTAAGGTTAGGTAAAATGGAGGGTGACCACCGTTCTTTCTTTCATAAATTGCAGAATGGATGTTTATTGGTGGATCCTTCTCTGTTTCACTAAGTTGTGTTCCACTAAGGTTTTGGATATGACAGGATTCTAAGACAACCTCAGGAGTTTTCTCTTGGCCAATGCCCTCAAAGAATTCCTCTACTTGGCATCTAACAGAGGGCACCTTCATTAGCTCAATGACAGGGATATTACACATTATCTTGCTTAACTCTTTCTTCATGTCAATCTTAAGGTCATAATCATCTACAGCAAGATCTTCTTCTTCCTTTTTATCTTCATCAATCTTCTTATGTTTGTCAAGGAAAGAAGGTTGGGAATTACCTCCTCGTTTGTAAATTTGATACTTTGGTTGTTCTTTAGGTTCTGGGAGCTCTACAACATAACATGAGGAGCTAGGTTCTTCAACTATGTCATTTTCTTGCTCCCATGGCTCATCTTCTAAAAGGATTCTTCCAAAGTCTTCATCATAAGATAAGTCATTTATAAAGTTGATGTTATCTGGTTGGTCATCATGGTCAATGGTGTCGGAAGGTTCTTCTTCTGTTTCACCACACCAATTAACCTCCTTCTTTTCAAAGTTTTATGGATACTCAGGTCGTCGCCTATCCCTATCCCCTTCAAGCCTCCTATTGTTATTCCAGTAAGGTTTAGGGCCATAAGGATTTCTATGTCTTTCAGGATCATTCAAACTTGCTACATTCTTTGATAGGACAGTTAATTGTCTCATCATTTCTTGCATGACTTCTAGCATGTCCTTCGATTCCTTTGGCACACTTGTAGGTTCCTTTGGTTTTCGGAGTCTAGGATCAGATCTGGAAGTGGATGGGGTAAATTGATCGAAAAAGTTTTGTTTCCCCATGGAAGCCACATTTTGCTCAGCCATCTTTGCATTTGATTGAGCGGTCTTCAAGTCATTTGGGTTTTAATCCTTTAGTTGATAACCAACCCATCCTTCAAATGCATTCAAGTAATGAATAACAATTGCTTGATCTTTTGGTTTAATTTCTTCAGGGATAACAGCTACAGTCTTGTCGAATCTTATGTTAAACTCATGGACTGTTTCATTTTCTCTTTTCTTAATGTCAAAAAGTCGATGCAAGAGAAATTTCCCATCTAACTTTCAGGACCACTAACTGTTAAGCTTGTTGACAAAGTTTTCATACCCATCAATGGATGAGGCAGGCAACCTGTCAAACCACTTCCTAACATCTCCCTCTAAAGATGCCAAGAGACCCCTCATGAAAACATCTTCCTCAGATGCTCCATATGTTCCCATACTTTATCAATCTGGTCTTCAATAGATATAGCAGATACTCCATCAAATCTGGGAACCTTTTCAAAATACTTTTCAGGCATGTCATGGGGTGCTCCCTGGATTTGGGAAAAGTATAAAGGAGATGGTTTTGCATTTCTTCCGAAAATCCTAGGATTCTGTGGAGGAGGAACATTCTGGTTTCCAGAGTTTGTTCCGGCCAGTGGATTTGGTAGATTTGTATTTAAATTTGAATTAGGAGATGAGGGAGGAATCGAATTAAACAAAGGAGATCTTGAAATGTGCTTTGGAGAATCGTTAACCAATTTCCAAAAGAAGTTAGATGATTGTGCCTTAGGATCTCTTTTATGATAGGTAAGTGGGGTTCCTTCAACTTGATCCGAGTTTGCTTTACTTCTAGTGTTGTAAGGATGTAAATGAGCTCGCTCCTCAGCGGAGTCACGATTTGGAGTCGTCGGGTAGATTTTTTAAACTCTTCTACCAAGATATGTGTCGTTTAAAATGCAAGAGAGAGTGAGTAATGATTACTATGTTGAACCAAGGTAAGCCTATGCCCTCCCCGGCAACGGCACCAAAATGTTATCACCTAAACTATAGTTACCCCTTTGGATGTATCCATTAATGGATGGCAATAGGGAAGGGCAACTCAAAAGGCGCAACCACGATCACCTCGACCTCCAATAGATGGTTGTCACGCCAATCGAGGCAACCTTCACTTTATGCTATCTAGCACAGACAACAAAGGGGGAGACCCAGATCTACTCCCGACAGGAGGGATCAAAACCACAACACCAAATCAAAGTTGAGTATGAGTGAAGTATTGTAAGGTGTTTGGTTTATCCTAGACCTAAGGATGAAGTCACAAGATGAGTAAGGGGTTCAATGAGTATAGCTTTGGTTCATTGTTGATGTGAGAGTGACTTATAGTATTTGAAATGAGATCAAAGATTAATGTGCCAGTCAATTGTGAGAAAATCCACTGCCTTGGGAATCGTGTCCAATGCAGGGTAGTTTAAAGGTTGAATTGGGGCTAACCAGTACTAAAGACAAACTTGATTGTAAGATATGACAATGTCAAGGGATTCAAGCAACCCAAACAAGGACCAAATCACAAGTTAACTCAACCATCTAGGAAAGTCGAATGAGCTTGGAGAAAGATCAGTGCCTTGGGAATTGGGATAAATGGAGTCAAAGTGAAGTTAACTTGTAGATCATGACCCCTATAACATAAGACAAGTGGGCTACTAAAGGTTTGATGGATGGATCTATCTAGATCTAATAATTCATGATGTGACCTAAGTGGACCACAATCCCTTAAGACAAGGAATGTTATCCCCAAGGCAAGATTTCACAAAATGACCTACTAGACCTAGGTTTCAAGGTATGTGTGTTCCAAATCCACCAAAATCTCAACTACCCATGTCCTACAAGTGGACCAACTCAATCCCTTCAAGAAGTGAGACTTTGCCCAAGGAGGGTTAAAAGTGGGATAAATGGGATCAAGACAAATCCAATGGCATCCAAACTTTAGATCCAAGTAGTTTAAGCAAGTAATAATGTGGATCTAGGATATCAAGGCAATCCAAGGGTTAGATCTTACTAGATCTGAGTTTTAACATACCAAATGGTAAAAAATGGGGTTTTAATCCCTTAAAATGTGGAATAGGGCCCACAAGATAGAAATCAGAAAAATGATAGCCTAGGGGTAGGTTTTAGAACGTGTAGATTATGAATCAAGTGAAATCTCAACTACCCATGTACTAGATCTAGGTTAACTCACCCAAACCAAGAAGTGTGCCCTTGCTTGGAGAGGCTAAGTTGCCTTGGGAAGAGGGTCAAATGGAGAGCAATCCCCACCAAACTATAGATCCGAGATGCCGTAGATACTATAGAGTTGGGTTTTAAATATCTTACCCAAGGAGCCACTAGATCTTAGTAGATCTGGGAAAATGTAACAATGAGGGTTTGAAATATGAGGGTTTTATCAATTATGTGTTGTGCCAATGGATTGGAAGCAAAATAAAAGAAACAAACCTATGGATCTTACCTGGGTAACCTTGTAGATGCCTTGATGATGATGATCTATGCAAACCCGATCAATTTGAAGCAATTTGAAGTAGATCTTGTGAAGTGCGATATTCCCAAAGAAGCCAATGCACCCTCTCTCATGCACAAGAAACGTCAACAATATCAGATTTACTGTAGACAAGAGATAGACTAATCCCACAAGAGAAATAACAAAAAGATAGCATAGATCACAATGATGCTAATGATAACCCCCTGATACAAGCGAATGCCAAAGAGATCGATTTGAAGAAGCCTTGCAAAATCGCCCTAGTTGAAGCCGCCCTCCTGTAGACAAGACAAAGATTTCCAAAAGATAGATCTTACCACAAATACCCAAATGCTAGGAAGCAATAGACTTTCCAATCACCATCTAAGAACACCAAATGCAAAGGAGACCACAAGAATTTCCACAAGAGAATTTTTCTATATCAAGATTCCAAGAGCCAAAGACCCCTTTACAATGAAAAGCTCTCTCCTTTAAATAGGAAGGAGAGGCACCAAAACCCTAACCACTTTTTGAATGAGTGGCTAAGATTAAAAGATCAAAATGTCTAATCAATGGTTGAGATGAGCTCAACAATAAAATACATGGATCACTAATAAAATATAACCATAAGTGGACAAAATCGTCGTAGGAAAGGGGATCCCACCAAATCATGATGACAAAATATAACAATAAGCTTATGGTGGGTCCAAGGGGTAATTTTAGACACCCTTGGTCAATCCCCATAGCACAATAATAATAAAATAGTCATCAAAGTACCAAATCGTGCCTCTATGGACAAATCGTGGGCCTTAGGAGGCCTCATAAATCATCAAAAAATGTCGTAAGTGATGGATGTGGGTCCCGATGAAGCTGAAACTGCTGGAGAAGGTGTGGAAGACATCCCACTCATCATCACTGATCATCCCATGCAAAAACGTTGCCTCAGTAGCCCAAATCGAATTCCTCCGTAGCCATTTCTACCAATCCCAAATTGCCTCGCGAAGCGTGATACTACCCCAAACTGCCACCTGGAGTGCCTACACTGTCAAGGTGAGGTCACCAATGTGTTCAGGAGGGGGGTAATATGGTAAAAACAAGTGGCTGGACCACCCCCTCCATGCACAACGCCCTAGGTCAACAAGATAAAAACCATCTCTACTCTGACAGGGTCTCCGATAGACCAAAACTGCACTAGGATAGCCTACTGAGGCTCAAACATCACTATTAGTGCCCGGAACTGAAAACAGGCTATCTCATTGGACTCAGAAGGTCCAAATCTATTCAAGATGTGTACTCATACACCATATAGATCTCTACATAATCATATAATACATCCAATATACCGGAACAAGTAAAATAATAATATTCTGTAAATGATCAAATAATGTTGAAAACCATAAATCATCATCATAAACCTGTATTTGATACATAGAACCATCATGTACATGTGCATAGACCATATATCATCTATCTGTATCATCACAAGGTCCAACCATCTCATGTCCTGTGGTTGACCTTGGTCAAACTAGGTTTGACCAAGTCAACATGACCAAATATAACTCAAACTATCATCAGAAGCTGCTGCAAAGTGTCAAAGGTTAATGCATGCTTTACAACTCATTCAAATAGCAATTATAACAAAAAGTAATCATTAGTGGCGATCTAAATCCAAATATATAGTGTCATTAATTATTATTATGACTCAGACTAGACTTTCAAGACCATACTCACTTCATAGTTGTGATCAGTTTGCTAGTGAAGGGTGAAGGCTTAAAATAAACTGGCTAGGCTAAATGATGACTGACTGACTCAACACTGTGACACTTTGGATATGGGATAGGGAATAAACACCATAGTATATACTGAATGAGCAACAACACAGGGAATGGCGGTGTCTCACAGATGGATAAGTTGTTCAAAGAGGGTTTATTCACCTTTAACAGATGTGCACAATCCATAATACAAATGAGGCCAGCAATTATTTTGATATAGCATTTAAGTTCCATTGTTTTTTGGGCCTAAAGTTTCCATAGCCTTTGATATATGTGTTTATAAACACATTGCATAGATTTACATTTATCTAGGTTTTTTGCTGCAGGTGTGTTTTTAAGGCACTTGTTTACCTAAGCACTTCTAATTGTGTCACAGACAGCTTGTTTACCTAGGCATTTTACATTTCATAAAAGATATAACATTTTATTTCATAGCCATTTTCATTTGGCTTGCCTTTCATTCATGTGTGTTTAGAAACACATTGCATGAATGGGCTTTTTATACAAGATATAACATTTCATTTTCCAGATTTTGTATTCATGGCAGCACTAAAAGTTCCAGGTTTAGCCAACACAACTTTAGTGACTAGGGGGAATTCATAAAGAAATCCAACTCACCATAAGTAAGTTTTGTCACCAACTCAAATCCGAGACACAATAAACAAGGAAGCTCATCCAATACAAAGGCTACAGTGGGGAAAAATCCTCCATGCCACTAGTCAAGTAGTAAGTCAAGGTGATAAACTAAAAGGTAGGTAATGGATGGATGAAGACAATGAATAATGGAGCCAACACTAGCAAGCCAAGGTATGGTGGAATGATCACCTCTATTCTCCCTAAGGAGGGTAAAACCAATGAGTATGAATAGTGAACTTCTAAGTCTGAGTAGGGACAATATAATATATATAATATGATCCACCAGGTCCATATATCTATATGATCGCCAAATCATGACACTAAGTGCTAAGACATGCTATAAGAATAAATATAAAAGCAATATAACCACAACACTATGATATACCAGCTGAGTCATATACCTGAATGCTCATCCTCTGAACCATCATCTGTCCTCTGAAACTGCTACTGTAACTCTGGGCACTACTGACTGCTTTGTACAAATGGTATAATGGCTACATCGTTCATCTCTCTGAGTGTCCTAAGACTCGCTCATGGAAATGGGGAATAAAACTGTTGTCCAAATATGATAATGATCCATAATAGACGCTCATCTCAGCATCTCAATGTAAGGGAGCTGGCTGAAAAGTGTACTAGAATCAAAAAAATAATGTATGGTAGCCCGGCTACCATATATGTGATAACATAACCCTTGTCTTATAATTTTACAATAAGTGGAGGATGTCTATTTATATTAATTCATCCTCAAATATTTAATTTTGAGCCTACAAGTCCTAAAAATAAAATAATAATATTTGTAGGGTAAATTATGCACAATTTAGGAATTTTACACCGAAAAAGACAAAAATAGTAAAAAAAGCTAAAATAAATTGAGAACGGGATTCATTGAATGAAGTAGTGAGCCAAGGGGGGACGCCATGTCCCATTTAACCCCAAAATAATGCTTGTCCCTTAACGCCCCCCTTCCAGCACTTTTAGGCTCATCTACTGGAAGGATGACATCATAGGCTAGTAGCACTAGAGTAGGGGTTTCTGGATGCTGAAAATAGGTCCAAGTAGGTTCAGAAGGTGTGCTAATAGGGGATAACAGCCCTTTACAACACATAATCACCTTCGCATAAATAAAAGTAGGATGGTCATGTGCCCCATTGGGTCACCCCCAGAAGCCCCAAAACACCAACCCATGGGCTAAAAGCCCTGCATGGTGGGGACATCCACACACCGAAGGGGCAATCAACAAAGCCACTAAGCCAAGTACTTCTGAGAGTGAAACCATGGGGGCTGGCCATGACCAATCTAGGGGGTAAACAGCCCCCAATCCAAATATCCATACAATAAAACCCACTTTGGCCTATACAATTTTTAAAAAATTGACCCCTTACTCTAGGCTTGGCCCTGCTAGAATGTTGCAGCAGCTCTGGTCCATAACACAACGCAACCGGAAACTAACAATCAATGAAATCATATTTTTGCTCAGGAAATGGTTACAATGGTGAGCTATACACCCTCAACTGAGATTATATTATATTCTTACTCAATGGTATATTTTAATAGATTTCTTGGCTCATGGACAACCATCTACTCATACATGGACAAGTTCAACATCTCAAACTAGGTGTTGTATCCTTCGTACTTCAATCTTCAAGTGAGTTTCTCACTCTAAAGTCTCATTCCTCTGCTACAAGCACTATTCTTAATTTCCTCTTCATCTCTTCTCCCTTGAATACCTTCTTCTCCACAGCCTTCATATTAATGGATTGCCTTGAAAGGCCAACCATCACAATGGTTCATATTCATATTCCCAATCAAAACAATTTTGGGACTATTCACTCAACTTTGCCAAATCAATTAAATGCTTATTACAAAGTTTACAAAAGAGATTTAATTAGGATCTAGATCGAATAGCACCTCCCAATCTGCAAGCTTTGGTCCCAAAAGCTTCAACTCCCTTAGATCTTCTTCTTCTCTACATCTGCATGCCTACCTCCACTACTGCCATCAAGCAATCTCAGGTGGATCTCCAAGAAAGGGTGCCTCCATTGTAGGACGGAAGATAAGAGTTGAATAGGGGTTGCCTTTGGCATGAACCTGTAGTTCGTTTCATGGCTAGAGGTGACATTCTCTACTACAATAGGTCATTGGACAACTTCTACTCCTTGGGCTGCAAGTGCAAGCATCTCCTCTTTCCCCTCAACCTTAACTTTCCAAGCTTTCTGCTTAGCTGTTCTATTCTTGGGATAGAGTTCAAGGTGAAGCCTCCAACATTTGGCCTCCCACTGTCCAAACAATATGCAACACTAGCAAAAGTTTGCATGGGCTACTTGACCCTCTAGAGTGCCAACAATTGCTAGTCTTATAACCTATTTTCTTGCAACAAAAACTAACCAAAGATACCATACCATACCTTTTCAGTTTGTGATGGTGCTTGCCATCTTGGTTGCTTGGTCCCCCAAGTGTTGGAGCAGATTTGGGGTGGCAGACTCATCCCTTTGTTGCCCTGCTCCAATCCTCTTTAAGCATATTTTAGTGGCCTGTTGCCCTCTCCTTTTCCAGTTTCCTTTTCCTCCTTGAGAATGGCTTCGTGTACAAGGTTCCTCTGGCCTTGACAAAGGTGCTTGAGTTGAACTTGTGCTTGCTTCTTGTCTATTGAATCCTAGGCCTCCATGCTTGGGCCTCTGTTGAGCTACAACGAGTATCACAATCCCTTGGCCTTTCCTGCCTAACCCTTGGCCCTTGTAGCCCATTTGCCTCAATAACTTGGAATCAATGCTTCTAGTGTGCTTTTTGAAATCATTAAAGAGCTCTTGAGGAAGGATCTTGGAAAGTGGGGTTACTGTTATCACCTAAACTGTAGTTACCCCTATGGATGTATCCACTCATGGATGGCAATAGGGAAGGGCAACTCAAAAGGTGCAACCACAATCACCTCGACTTCCAATAGATGGTTGTCACGCCAGTCGAGACAACCTTCACTTTATGTTATCTAGCCCAGACAACAAAGGGGAGACCCGATCTACTCCCGACAGGAGAGATCAAAACCAAGACACCAAATCAAGTTAATTCTAAGTGAAGTAAGGTGTATGGTTTATCCTAGACCTTAGGATGAAGTCACAAGACAAGTGAGGGGTTCAATGAGTATAGCTTTGGTTCATTATTGATGTGAAAGTGACTTATGATTTGTGAAATAAGATCCAGGATTAAAGTACTAGTTCAATGTGAGAAAATCCACTACCTTGGGAACCATGTCCAATGCAGGGTAGTTTAGGGGTTGAATTGGGGCTAACTAGTACAAGTGACAATCTTGATCATGAAGTATGATGGCATCAAAGGGTTTAGCTCACCCATCAAGGGTCAAACCACAAGTTAATCCAACAATCGAGGAAAGTTGAATTGACTTGGAGAGAGACCAGTGCCTTGGGAATTGGGATAATGGAGTCAAAGTAAAGTTAACTTGTGGTTAAGGACTCCTATTTCATGAGACAAGTGGACAATTAAAGTCTTGATGGATGAATAGGTCTAAATCTAAGTTTGACCTAAGTGGACCACAATCCCTTAAAACAAGGAATGCTACCCCCAAGGCAAGATTTGACAAGGTGACCTACTAGACCTAGGTTTTGAATTACTCCCATTCCAAATCCACTGAAATCTCAAGTACCCACGTCCTAGAAGTGGGACAAGTCACTTCTCCAAGGTGGTGCAACTTTACCCAAGGAGGCCTAAAAGTGGGATAAGTGGGGTCAAGACAAGTCCAATGGCATCCAAACTTTAGATCCAAGTGGTTTAAGCAAGTGAGAGCATGGATCTACAATTTCAAGGCAATCCAATGGCTAGATCTTACTAGATCAGAGTTTGAAGATACCAAGTGGTCCAAAATGGGGATTAAATCCCTTAAAATGTGGAATAGGTCCCACAAGGTAGAAATCAGAAAAGTGACAATATGTGGGTAGGTTATTGGATGTGTAGATCATGAATCAAGCGGGATCTCAACTACCCACATACTAGATCTAGGTCAACCCACAAAACTAGGAAGTGCGCCCTTGCTTGGAGAGGCTAAATGCCTTGGGAAGAGGGTCAAATGGAGGCCAATCCTCACCAAACTATAGATCCGGGATGTCGTGAATACTATAGAGGTAGGTTTTCAATATCTTACCCAAGAAGCCACTAGATCTTAGTAGATCTAAAAAAATGTAAAAATGGGGTTTTGATTGATTAGGGTTTTAAATATTTTAGACAAGTGGATAGATCATGGAGATAGAACTTACCTTGAGATCATACCTGAGTGATGAAGAGAGATGCTTTGATGTTGAGGAAGATTTCCGCAGAGATCAAATGAGAAATTCTTGATTTTGCTTGCCAAATTGATGCCCTAGCCCACAAGAGCGCCCTCCTCTACCTGTCAATCCAAGGAAAATCAATTTCAATCAGAGAGGTCAAGTATGGAGGAAATACAAGTAAAATGCAATGATAACATAGAATAGAAGGTCCTGAGACAGTAATACTCCCTGTTACCAACGAAGAGATCTAAAGAAGAAGTAGGGAGAGTTTTTCCCTACCAATACTTTCTCCTCAAAGCAAATCAGCCTCCACCTGTAGATGCAAAAAACGTGGTACAAAAGATATGGCAAAACAAAATCTCCAATAACTCAGTGCAAAGGAAGAACCAACGAACAAACACCAAAAACATTCACCACAACACTGGAGATAGATGCAATAATAATTTTCTATTCCAATAATCCAGAGCCACAAGTCCCCTTACAATGAGAAGCTCTCTCCTTTAAATAGGAAGGAGAGGCATCAAAATCCTAACCACTTTTTGAATGAGTGGCTAAGATTAAAAAATACAAATGTCTAATCAATGGTTGAGATGAGCCCAACAATAAAATACATGGATCACTAATAAAATATAATATAAGTGGACAAAATCGCCCTAGAAGAGGGGAATCCCACCAAATCATGATGACAAAATATAATAGGAAGCTTATGGTGGGTCCAAGGGGTAATTTTAGCCACCCTTGGTCAATCCCCATAGCACAATAATAATAAAATAGTCATCAATATACCAAATCGTGCCTTTATGGACAAATCGTAGGCCTCAAAAGACCTCAGAAATCATCAGAAAGTGCCATAAGTGATGGATGCGAGCCCCGATGAAGCTGAAACTGCTGGCTGGAAGAGGTGTGGAAGACATCAATCCATCATCACTGATCATCCCATGCCAAGACATTGCCTCAGCAGCCCAAATCGAATTCCTCAATAGCCATTTCTACCAATCCTGAAATGCCTCGGGAAGCGTGAAACTACCCCAAACTGCCTCCTAGAGTGCCTGCGCTATCAAGGTGAGGGCACCAGTGTGTCCGGGAGGGACGTAATATGGTAAAAACAAGTGGCTGGACCACCCCCTCCAAGCACAGCGCCCTAGGTCAACCGAATAAAAATCACATCTGCTCTGACAGGGTCTCCGACAGACCAAAACTGCGTTGGGATAGCCTACTAAGGCTCAATCATCACTGTAAGTGCCCGGAACTGAAAACAGACTATCTCATTGGACTCAGAAGGTCCAAATCTATCCAAGATGTGTACTCATACACCATATGAATCTCTGCATGATCAAAATATATATCCAATATACCAAAACAGGTCAAATAATAATAATCTGTAAATGATCAAATAATGTTGTAAACCATGAATCATCATCATAACCCTGTAGCTGTTGCATAGAATCATCATGTACATGTACATAGACCATATATCATCAATCCATATCATCACAAGGTCCAACCATCTCATGTCCTATGGTTGACCTTGGTCAAACTAGGTTTGACCAAGTCAACATGACCAAATATAACTCAGATCTATCATCGGAAGCTGCTGCAAAGTGTCAAAGGTTAATGCATGCTCTACAACTTATTCAAATAACAATTATAACACAAAGTAATCATTACTGGCGATCTAAATCCAAATATATAATGTCATTAATTATTATTATTACTCAGACCAGACTTTCAAGATCATACTCACTTCATAGCTGTGATCAATTTGCTAGTGAAGGGTGAAGGCTAAAATAACTGGCTAGGCTAAGGGATGACTTGACTGACTTAACTTTGTGACACTTTGGCAAAGGGAAAGGGAATACACACTGTAGTATATACTGAATGAGCAACAACACAGGGAATGGCAGTGTCTCACAAATGGATGTGTTGTTCAAAGAGGGTTTATTCACCTTTAACAAATGCGCACAATCCATAATACAAATGAGGCCAACAATAATTTAGATATAGCATTTAAGTTCCATTGCTTTTTGGGCCTGAAGTTTCCATATCCTTGATCTATGTGTGTTTATAAACACATTGCATAGATTTACATTTATTTTAGGCTTTCTGCTACAGGTGTGTTTTTAAGGCACTTGTTTACCTGAGCACGCCTAGGTGTGTCACAGACAGCTTGTTTACCTAGGTATTTACATTTCCAAAAGATAATAACATTTTATTTTCGTGGCCATTTTCATTTGGCATGCCTTTCATTCATGTGTGTTTAGAAACACATTGCATGAATGGGCTTTTCATACAAGATATAGCATTTCATTTTTTTCAGATTTTGTATTCATGGCAACACTAAAGGTTTCAGGTTTAGCCAACACAACCTTCGTGACTAGGGGGAATTCCAAGGAACTCCAACTCACCATAGATAAGTTTTGTCACCAACTCAGAGTTGAGACACAATAAACAGGGAAGCTCATCCAATACAGAGGCTACAGTGGGGAAAAGTCCTCCATGCCACTAGTCAAGTAGTAAGTCAGGGTTATAAACTAAAAGGTAGGTAACAGATGGATGAAGACAATGAATAATGGTGCCAACACTAGCAAGCCAAGGTATGGTGGAATGATCACCTCTATTCTCCCTAAGGAGGGTAAAACCAATGAGTATGAATGGTGAACTTCTAAGTCTGAGTAGGGACAATATAGTATATATAATAAGATCAACCAGGTCCACATATCTATATGATCGCCAGATCATGACACTAAGTGCTAAGACATGCTATAAGAATAAATATAAAAGCAATACAACCATAACACAATGATATACCTGCTAAGTCATATACCTGAATGCTCATCACCTGAACCATCATCTGTCCTCTGAAACTGCTACTGCAACTCTGGGCACTACTGACTGCTCTGTACAAATGGTATAATGGCTACATCGATCATCTCTCCGAGTGTCCTAAGACTCAGTCATGGCATGGGAATAAATACTGCTGTCCCAAAATCTGATAGTGATCCAATATAGATGCTCATCTCAGCATCTCAATGTAAGGGAACTGGCTGAATAGTGTACTGGAATCAGAAAAATAATGTATGGTAACCCAGCTACTATATATGTGATAATAGTTACCATGTTTCACATCATCATGGTGTTGGCTTCCACAGTGGCACCTCAAGGGGCTCACTCAGTCCTTTAGACAGTTGCTTGTAGATTCTTCGATGCCTCTTCCTTTGTTGCCAAATCCCAATATAGCTAAGCAGTCATTTCAGTGAATCTCTCCTCTTTATCTACGTAAGTGAATTCCCCCCTGTAATTGCAAGAGTTGCAATCTGCTCTTGTCTAATTTTGACCTTATCATACTGGAGTTCTGACGTTTGGCAATTTCTTTCTTCAACTCATATGTTTTGGGCCTCCAATACCAGCTTTCCTCTTGGATCTGCTTATTGAAGTCTCTTAACTCTTCCAACCTCTCCCTCTTCAAAGATTTGGCCATGGCAACTGCTTCAAGGTCTCTGACAAATTAGCTCTGATACCAATACAATCCATAAACAATAGCCCTATGGCCTGTCCAACTCATCAACACAAATACTCTACAAAAATAAACAATGTCATTGTCTTTGCCTATCAATGCCGAAATCACACTTCTGGAAATGAATGCATTACACCAATCAGAAGGCTCTATTCTGTTTTGGTTTGTTGCTCAATTCAATGTTTGTATTGCCTGACCAAGGCTCTATCACAGATACGCGTGCACTGTGCATTAACAATATCAAATTTAAATCTCCTATGCAAGATATATTTAGGCAATCCATGAAATACAAGTCTACCCAGTTAATAAGCAGATGCTAATGCTTCGACCTATTTGCAGAAGTTCAAATTTATTATTGCAGGTTAATCCTGCTCTTCAAAACATGCCTACACAGTGCTTAGATCTGAATGTTTATGCACCCACAAATGGATTGTTGTATGGAATAAGACATTTGTTCGAATGTATATATAAAGGTTCCACATGAATTAAACATATGCCTTAACTAGGCAGCAAATGACTTAATTAACAATCGTATGCAATTTATATGCCCCCATTCATCAACTCAATTAAAGACAATAGTTATAGGTGGCAATGGAATGCATGGGAGCATATATATAGTTGAAGCTAAAGGCCCACGACTCCCAGCAACATATTTTAGTGCTCTGGCATGTCAGTAAATCAAACCAACAACTTCAATCACAGGGAAATCGATGTTGATTCTATTTATCATTGTCTTGGACTTGCAAAATAAGCCAAAGGCCAATTGGCATTAACAAAAAATACACCAACAATCTAGTCAAGAGGCGATTAGCATTGTGGAATGTATATCGATGTCCACATGCTTCTAAAAAGTATGCATAGGGGAATAGCAATGCAATAAGCCCTATGATGAACTCCGTCAATCTTTCAAACCCAAGATGACAACCAAAGGAACGATTTAATTAACCAAACTGGAAAATTAAACACCCAGCATATAAGACACCAACTATTTACAATTCAACAAAAGTTCCAAACACACATCAATCCTATTTGAGACACAGATTTATCCTAGAACCCAAACGGGAAACCAACAATCAACTGAATCATAGTTTTGCTCAGGAAATGGTTACAATGGTGAGCTATGCACTCTCAACTGAGATTATGATGCTTTCTTATTCACTAGCACAAGTTCAGATATTACCTGGCCCATGGACAACCTTCTGGTCATGCATGGACAACCTCAACATCTCAAGATCAATATCTCCTTCAGCCTCCGATCTTCAGGCAGGTTTCTCACTCCGAGCTCTCATTCCTCTGCTACAGAGTCTCTTCTTCATTTCCTTTTCATCTCTCCTCCCTTAAATCCCTTCTTCTCAATAGCCTTCATATTTAATGGGTTGCCTTGAAAGGCGAACCATCACAATGGTTTGTTTTCATCTTCCAAATCAGAAGAATTTTTGGACTATTCACTCAACTTTGCCAAAACAATTTAATGCTTATAACAAAGTTTGCAAAAGAGATTTAATTAGGATCCAATTCGGAGCATATTGATAGGCCCACTACCAAAATCTTGAATCTGCTATTTTTCGTGGTTTCCAATTTTAGAAATTTGATATTTTTCAGCAACAAATGACAATTTTGGAGCCTTAGTACTGTGTTCTTCCAATGGGCACTTTCAGAGTTTCAAAATTCACAATTTTGAACATTTCTATTTTTTGAAATTTTACCTTCGTGAAATCTGAAAGTAGAGTTGCATATCCATTGATAAGATGAGCATGCAATTCAACTTGTGTGAGGCTCCAATTTTGGGCCTCAGTAAAAGCCAGTCATACTTGGTTAAACCAACATCTGAAAATAGCAATTAGACACTGTTGATTTTTAGTCTACTTTAGCAATCAGATTATTTTTCGAGACCCGATATTACATATAGCAGTTGCATCAAGTTTCATGCCATTCCAAGAAATTTGATTTTGTTTCAAATTTTCAGGATCTAAATCACTTTGAAGCATTCTAGGAGGTACTTGGTGAGACCCACTTAAGAGACAGCTATTATTTTCAGAAACTTAGGGTGCACTAACCTGCAGGTTCATCCTTGACTCACTTGACTTGGAGCCTGGGGCCTGGGCACATGGTATGAGGAATCTTCCTCGAGCTTCTTGGTGACTTATTTTGGTTTTATTTCTATTCTAGGAGTGCACCCCCTTTTGAGGTGATATTGTTATTTTTAGAGGTATATAATTGAAGTTTGACTCGTGCTCCACTTAAAGAGAGTGCTATGTATGGGTCTTTCGGGCATACTTCTTGAGAAAACTTCCTATGGCTCCTATTTTGGCTTATTCATGCTATTATCAACTAGGGTTCGAGAGCATGGGTTGAGGAGGATATTCTTGTAGCTCAAAGTGCTCTCTCTAACCAAAGAGAGGAGTGCCCACCTTTTAAGCTTAACTTGGTTGACTTTTGTGTGATGCATGTTATTTTCGCCTAGTGATGGAGTGCATGAGTTGGAGGAGCTTGGAGGTGGAGTTTCCTTATTTACACATGCTATTTTTACCTAGTGTTCGAGCACATGGGTTGAGGAGGATATTCTTGGAGCTCAAAGTGCTAATTTTAATGAAGGAAAGGAGTGCCCACCCTTTTGAACTTGACTTGGTTGCCTTTTGTGTGATGCATGTTATTTTTTCCTATTAATGGAGTGCATCAGTTGGAGGAGCTTTCTTGGAAGGTTCTTGGTGGAGTTTCCTTATTTACACATGCTATTTTTAGCTAGGGTTCGAGCGCATGGGTTGAGGAGGATAGTTTTGAAGCTCAAAGTGTTATTTTTAACCAAGAGGAGAGACCACCTTTTGAACTTGACTTGGTTGACTTTTGTGTGATGCATGTTATTTTTACCTAGTGATGGAGTGCATGAGTTGGAGGATCTTTCTTGGAAGGTTCTCGGTGGAATTTCCTTCATTACACAAGTTATTTTTACCTAGAGATGGAGCACACAAGTTGAGGAGAATATTTTTGGAGCGAAAGGTGCTTTTCTTGTCTTCTATTTTCCCATAAAAACATATTCTTACACCCTTGAAGGCATGGGAATTATTTGAGCAGATTTGAAGGCTATTCTTGGAGACTAGAGTACAACTCTCACACCTTATCTATTCTTAGAGAAAGACACACTTCTGGAGCCTTATTTTTAGAGGGACTTGATCTATTATGGTGTGATCTCCTTCACTTGCTCATGCACCCTAGTTGAATGTTGTTTGCTTTTTGTGATTATCTTTAGCTCTTCTATTCATCGCAATGTTATTTGTACACCTCCAAGCCTACTCTATAAAGGCTAGAGGGGTAGGGAGGATAAAGGATTCTTCTTTGGTTCTTGGATTCATGGCTTGAGTTCTCATGTCTTCCATCCCATACGCAGTTTGAGTTAGTGTGAAAGAACATATTATTCACTGGGAATTAGAGATCACTCTCATCATGTTCACATGAATTCATCCCTACACTTGGTAAGAGAAGGTACTTTGAAGTTGGGAAGCCATTTGACATCCCCTGGAGTACTTTGAAGTTGACGCCAGTATGTCCAAATTTTGTAGTGCTTGCAGCATTGGAATAAAGGTACCATCTTATTTGGGGTCTAGATCTCAATTGTTGGATGTGTTTGCTTAATCTACTTGAATTTTATGAATTAAATAACCTTGAAAATTACTCCTACTTAGTTGATCTTCTACTCCATCGCACATGGAATTCAAGGTACTAAGGTCACAGCTACTAATTTTGCAGATTTAAAGCTTGCGGTTTTCATATTTTCATACACAAATCTGCACTTATAAGTGCATATTTGCATGGTTCCCAAGGAAGAATTAAATTATACATGTAAATCTGCATCATAGCTTGCTGTCCAGATTTATTTCACGCGGTTTTCAGGTCGGATTTTTATATGACAGCATGTTTCACAGTTTGGAAGAATATTTGGCCTCCCAAGTTCATATTTTGTTTCCAGATTGCATAGGGATTCCCCCAAGGTTCAGCAAGCAAGTTGACCTTCACAAATTCATAACCCTGTGTTCTGCATTTATGCCTATCCCCCTGCACATAAAAGTGAGAGAGAAAATAAAACAGGGAACAACCATAGAACAAGAAATGGGAACAAGAGGGTTTCTAGGTTAGAAATGCTCCCTCACACTATATAAAAAATTCATTGAATACAAATCCATATAAACTATGATATAAATGATATAAGTAGTCCACGACATATATTGATAAATTATATCAATAATATAAACTAAATTACAATTTACATCCACGCTGTAATATATAGAATCTAGATGTTTCAAATAATAAAATATATATATATATATATAATGGTGTCATGAGCAGAAAAGTGCCCAAGAAACGATGTTTCAGTTTCTTGATAATCTACAATATCCTGCTGTATAATTTCTAGTAGCACAATTTTATGCCACTTCAATCCAAACATGAAGCATCAAAGATTGTCAAAATCTTTTTAGGGCGATTGTGAGGTTGCATGAAGTGCATATAAGTGTTATTTGATATAGAGATGCAATGTTCAGTTCTATGTTCTGGAAGAGGCTATTTCCAAGATTTGGACACAGAATTGAATTCACTACGTCATGTTGCCTTTAATCCAATGGAAAAACTGAATAACTAAAGCAAGTAATTGAAGATATATTACACCTATATGTCTTAGAAAAACCATCCAAGTTATATGTCTTAGAAAAACCATCCAAGTTCGAGTTTCTACACTTGGTAGAATTTACATACAATAATAGCTTCCACACGTCATTAGGCATGAATCTATTTAAAGCTTTCAATGGAGTTGTGCTTCCAAACATGTATCATCGAGGATTGCCAGAATCTTCATTAAGGAGATTTTGAGGCATGGACTACCCTGAAGCATTATTAGATAGAGATGCAATTTCACTTCCAAGTCATTCGAAATTTATTTCCAATATTTGGCACTAAGTTAAATTTTAGTGCCTTATACCATCTTCAATGCAATGGACAAACTAAATGACTGATCCAACTGCTTGAAGATATATTGTAAGTGTATGTCATAGACAAAAACTTCCTAGTGGAATGGGATCAATTTCTCCACTTGTTGGAATTCACATGCAAAAGTGGCTTCCAGACATCATTAGCAACGAGGGTATTTTAACCTTCATATGAAAGGAGATGCAACACTCCATTTAAGCAAGAACAACTGGATAGATAGATCACATCTGGACCCAAAATCTTGAGTTGAATGGAAAATCGAATGGAGAAAATGATATATAATATGAAATTCTCCTAACCCCACCAAAGAACTATGCTAACAGTTAGAGAAAAGGAAAAAGAATCCAGAGTTTGCCATTGTATCTTCTTAAGTTTAAAGTTGACTAACAGCTTCTTGAAGTTCCACAAGTGCATTATAACCTAACATAAGAGAGCATGATGCCTTCATATTTACTTGAGAAGTATGTGCACAGCAGTTGATTGGTTTGTGGTCTAAATAAAACTAGAGATATAGTGCCAAACTAAGCATGCAGTTGCACGCATATTGGATTGAAAACCATGTTAAGAAACGAGGCATTTTGAGGTAAACAGAAACAGGACAATGTTGAAAATGCAATGTTAAAACTGGTTTCTATTCGATACACATGGTTGCACCAAGGATGGCACTCCCTTTCAAGGAAAGAAGATGGAAAACCCCAATTTTGGTGTAAATACTATCGAAGGTACTTGAAAATTTTAAAAATTATGTATTTATGACATATTTTGACTCTCGTGAATGGGATTTTTGTCGCAATGCCTCGGTATGTAAGGAATGCATCCAACTATAGCTTAAATTTTTCATCCTACTCATCTTGCTTCTGCAAAGAACCTTGAGCTAATGACATGGTAGAAATCAAGAAAGACAACTAATTGGAAACAGATGCTAAGGGATTATAGGTGTTTGGCTATGCCCTTGAATAAATCACGACTTGAAGTGTTTTGCAGGGAACTGAGAGGATTGTGAAAGACAAACTAATTTGAAAGATATAATTCTCCATCGAGTTACATCAAATTAGTTAGAACTAAAAGGTTAAACTCATGTATGAAGATGAGCTTCATCTCACATCAGATATTACCTGCCCTTTCCACTTGGGCAACCTGATTTTTACCATTATGTTTGTCCTCACTCTCCCATCCAACTGCATCAATTTATGCAAAGTTATGCACTCATATTTTTGAAGTGAAAACTGTCAACTTATGATATTGAACTGCCTATGGAGAATATGCACTTTATTCCAGAACATAATTATTACTTGCCAATGCTTGAGATCTTGTTACTTGATTTAAAGAAAGCACTTATAACTGGATTCGGTAGTGCCAATAGGAGCTTGCCCTAAATATTGATTGTCATCTTGATCTCATAGTTACCGATAAAGAAGGCATAATCTAGTCTATAGACAAGAGGCAATTGAGATGGAAGTGACTTTCCCCCTTGAACTAGTAATGACCAAGGAGATCAAATTATTTAATGTTATAGAATAGCATTTCTCATTATGGCTTGTGATTAATATGTCCGTTAGTTCAGTTGTTGATGGATATAAAATCATGAGCTCTTCCTAGGGTGACAATTGAAATAATTAGCAAAACATCTTATAGCCCAGTGATCATATTCTTGGCACAGCTTGAGGTGACTCATTTCGTGGGGATTATATGACTAGCTGGAGAGTTCTAGTGCTTGTTATCACACAAACTAGCATCTCAAGATTGAAGCCCTAAAATCAATGATAGCTTTTGGATAACTAAGAGGGAGACCAATGTCACCACACCTAGCCCTCTTCTGCTCTTTAGACTAGCTCTTGTCTATCTCAAGGGAGAAGTCACTAGAATAGGATTATCAGAATTCAACAATGACGCACAAGGTGAATTTGAAGAGTAACTCTAGCAAAACAATGTGTGTTTATGGAAGTAAAAGATAAAGGTGATGAAGGGATTGGAAAACAACGTCTTATCAAAGGGACAATGGGGTCAACCAAGGATCGCATGAGGGTTTCTAAGAATGATTAGAAAGGGCTAGGGTTGTAGTGCACAAACCTAGTTGCTCTTTGATGGTTGGGCTGATTTCAAGATTAAACAAAAACTTATAGGGCAGAAATTTCAAATGAACATTAAGGAGGAGAACTATCATGGAAGGCATCAGAAAACACATGATCTAGAGCAGAAAAGGTGCACCTAAACTACACTTCAAATTGATAAAAATCCATAAAAGATAAAGAGCTTAGTGTTTTATAACCTCAAAGCCGTTGACAATTTGTAGATCCATCCAACGTCCAAGCATAAGAAAGATGAGAAACTTTCAATGGAGTGCTAGCATTTACCATCAATAAGAGCCAAGAGATATTTCATGAAGTCTCGTGGAATTTCTTTCCCAATCCAAACATAATTACAAATGAGGAAGAGGCCTTCTTATATAGGAGATGAGCTCAACTTCCTTTACAATAGAATAGTAATGGAACTACTAAAACCCTAGATCTATCCTAGGGAGGAGTAAACAATTCAAAATTCCTCCAACAAAGCCTAACCAACTCTAACAATATCCATGAAATGAGGTGGTCAAAGCCACAAGTACAATATCCAAGATGCATAAGACCCAAGAAGGAGGGCGCCTTCATGAGAGAGCAAAATAAGGACCAAGTCTTCGCCTCCATGAGACGAACAAAGTTCACTCACACACAAATTATCCAAAATATCTAGAATATAAAATAATCCATTTAAAATAATAATATATTGAGTAAATGTATGAATGAATGAGATGATTATAGTGAGAATGAGGGCTCGTGTATATACCCATGCAGGGGTGCCCTTTCTTAAAGAGATGTGACCTTTCATCAAGAAGGTGTCTCTTCAATACATATTAGTTTATTTCATTAATAATTATTGATTTATTTAATATTTATTTATATTTATATATTTTATATATTTTGTTTATTACATTGCCTTCCTCTTTAGAAATGATTTGTCCTCAAATCATATTGATGAAAAGGCTTTACGTGTTTACTCTTGCTTGTAATGTCGTCTCGTGATCTTTTGCACTGGTAGCTGTGACACTTGACGAAACGAGTCATATGTTCTTTTAAACATTAAGTAAAAATGTTGCATCATTTGTGAAGTGGTCCATCACAAGTTAAACCTTCACTGGGACCTTTAGTTGATCGATTGATTGGATGGAACTTCTCATTTTATGTTTCCACACAGTTTGTTGATTTTGTGGCCATTCTTTTTTTAAATCATATCTCATCTTTTTATAAGAGAAATATTGTGTAGGTTCATGTTGACCTTGTCGTTGGTCATAACGGCACCTATGATTTGGATGACGATAAGGTATCCTAATCTTTTGTGATTGTTGTTCATATTGATTCTTATGATTTGGATGACAATAAGGCGTCTTAATCCTTTGTGATTGTTCCTCGGAACCATCTTTTTTTATGTTTGTAGTGATTTGTAAATATAAGCATTCTTTTGAATTTGAGTGTCGACTAACTCTGTATTGGTTCCCCTTTCCGATGTTTGAAATTGAGCGTCTGATGACTTCTTTATTGAGCCAATCACCATTTCTTTGTAGACTAATGATCATTTGCAATCTAACTCTTCTTGTAGATATTTCTTATCATGCTTCAGCTTTCTAACTTGTATAAGTCCTGGTTATGTCTCCTTAAGTGTATGAATTCTGTCGACTGCATTTTGAGTATCTTGATTCTCTTGCTCTCCTCTTAACTTTTTTATTTGTTCTAGCAATTCTTGATTAACCTCTTTTAAGGAAGAATTTTCTTCATCTTTTTCTGATAATTTTTTATGAAGATCTTGATTCTCCTCTTCTAACTTTTGATTGCACTGCGTTTTATCCTTTATCTTCTTGATTTGAACAAGTAAGTTTTAACTATGATCTCTTAGACGAGAGATCTCTTCGTCTTTATCAATGACAACTTTGTCAAATTCTTTCTGCATCTTCTGTATTGACTTCTGAATTTCTTGCGAAATCACTTTTGAGATATCTTTGAAATATTCAAATGACACACCTCTGAATCTGACTTCATTTTAATGTCCTGCAATGTGATTTTCTTCATTTTATAAGAGAATGTCAAAAAATTCTTCTTCGTGTTTAAAATGAATGTCCCTAGTGCCTCCATCCAGGATGCACCGAAAATTATGTCACCATCATTGTACCACAAAGATTTAACAATGAATTGCGAGACGCCAATATAATCTTGAATGTTCAATTGTAAATTCCTTATGCTATATTGTTTTTTGTTCCATGAATCTAGTTTTTCAATTAAATTTGACTCAGGAATCACTAACTGGTTAGTTAATTCAATACTAATGTAATTATTACGTCGGGTGGGATCTGTTACCAGCTAAGTTGTACTTAGTTGGACTTTCAAGTGAGCGAGCAAAGACTGAACATGTTACATGTTCATCATCAATGTTCTGAGGTCCATCGGGCCTTTTTAAGGGACCTTTTTTTATTTTTTCTTCACATGTGCATGCCCTACGGGGTTTGTAATAAAGTGTACTAGCATGTTATTTTTATGCAAAGGACTTGGCTTCCTAGGACTTGTCAATCAAGTCAGGTATTCCAAGGAGTTTTTTCACTTATTAATGTTAATGTAATTGTAACTTCGGAAGATATTCACTTGTATATTTTATGTTATATTTGTATTTTACTATCGTACCTCCGACGGAGATGTTTATTCCTCCGGTCGAAGAAGTCATTATTGTATTTGGCTCATGTAAAATCATTGAGGTTAACCCTCCTTTGTATGTAGGGGCATTAGACCCCAAAGTTAAGTTGTCTACGGGTTATTAGACTCTCCTAGAGAAATCGGCCCAATCAGGTACAACTAGGGGCTGACCTAATTGGGTAAAAGTCAAGTGAAAGATAAAGTATAAATAGAGAGGGTGCCACTCTCATTTGGACCATTCACTCACTCACTCATTTCGTATTAGTGAGAGAGAGGAGAAGTTCGCACAAGTGGAGAAGAGAGAAGCTGTTCAATACCATCTCTATTTTTGGATTTTACTTTTGTGACATTGTATTGGTGATCATTCTATCTCTAAGGAAGTTGCGAGGTTTTCTCCTTTATGGTTTCCCCGAGGAAAATCTTTGTGTCTCTTGTGTTTATGCTGTGCTTGTTGTTCTCTCAGTAAGATCCTAGATAATTATTGATTAAATTGTGAAAATCTAACACGGTATCAAAGCTAACCTGAGAAGACACTATGCAGCTACAGAAGCTAGGGCTTCTTAATTTTTGGGTTTCTCTCCACGAATCATCAGCAAAAGAAGGCTAGGCTAACTCACCTAAGGAAGGTGCATCTTTCAGTCGAAACAAAAGTTGATTCTGAGCATTTTCAATTTTTGGCCAGTCACTACTGCGGGAAATTAGGGCTTTTCACAGAAGTGGAATTTTGGAGTGCAAGCAGCATAGGGAAGTGCTCCTCAGCAAAATCGAAATTTAGAGACCAAGATCGAAGATTTTGGTTGGGTAAAACTCTCGGAAAGTCAAAACTCTAATTTGACTTTGGACCAGAAAAACCAGAAAACCAGAAATTGCAGATCAGAATTTCGCAAGTCAATTTTCAGGGGTCAATTTTTGGAATCTTCAGAAACCAAGTGTACGAGCCTGCTCGCCTCAGTCAAGCGCATCTTTCCATCAAATTCCAAGTTTGAAATTTTAGGGTTTCTCTGACAAACCCTAGCCAGCTCCAGAACCAGTTTTAGCAAATCAAAGTGGTAAGACCTAAAAGCTTTTCTATTTCCATTTGAGTTTCTCATTAAAGATGTCGCACCACACCAAGCTTGAGGATAAGTTTGAAAGGGGCTGATAAGTTCTGAGCATGGAAGTATACGATTGGGCTAGTCTTAGAAGAGAATGAATTGGACACCTATGTGAATGAAGAGGTTCCAGTTCCAAAGGGAGATGAGGCTAAAACCTTACACAAGAAGAACTTGGTTAAGGCCAAGAGGATCATTGTTGATTCTATTAAGGATCATCTCATCCCACATGTGTCATACCTAAAGACACCCAAAGAGATGTTTGACTCCTTGACCAAGCTATTTGAAGGAAAGAACATAAATCAGAAGATGACATTGCGAAACCAGTTGAAGAATGTGAAGATACAAAATGCAGAGACCATGCAATCCTACTTTACAAGGGTCTCTCAAATCAAGGAGCAACTTGAAGCTGTGGGAGAAAACATAGAGAATGGGGAAATTGTGATGACGACCTTGAATGGTCTCCCTAGATCATGGGATTCCTTCATTCAAGGGATTTGTGCTAGAAAGAAATTAATCACATTCAGTAGGTTGTGGGAGGAATGCTCACGAGAAGAAGCTCGACTTATAGTTCGAGAAGAGAAGATGGGAGCAAATGATGATCAAGCTCTCACAGCACACTCCAAAAGGAATATCAACAAGAAGGAACACTGCCACAGCAAGAGGGAGAGCCACCACCATACTCAAAGGAACCACCCTAAGAAGTTCAAGAAAGATCTATCCAACATTAGATGCTTTATATGTGATGAGAAGGGACATTATTCCAGAGATTGTCCCAGAAACAGAAGTGGCTCCAACAAGAAGAAGACCAACAAGAAAAGGCATCATGCACACACTGCAGAAGATGATGAACCTCCAAGGAAGAGAGCCAGAGAAGAAAGTGAAGAAGAGTATGTTCTGATTTCAGCTCTCACAGGTACTGTTACACATGGAAGCAATGATTGGCTTGTAGATAGCGGGGCTTCCAAGCATATGACAGGATTTAAAGAATACTTTGTGAACCTATCTGAACATGAGTCACCCCACAAGGTGAAACTTGGGGATGATTACCAATAGCCCATAAAAGGAAGTGGTGAAGCCTCTTACAAGCTAGACTCTGGGAAGTCTTTGTAGATGAAGGATGTCCTATATGTTCCAAGACTCAAGAAGAACCTTCTCTCCATATCTGCATTGGATGCAAAAGGTATGAGGGTTGCATTTGTTGATGGCCAAGTCCTAATGTGGCCAAAGGGAAAGACTATAGACGATGCAGTTGTGATTGGAGAGCAGGAGGGAGGTTTGTACAAATTGAAGGGCCAACCTGAACAAGCTTTGGTCCATCACTCAATGGAGCCAAGTGAACTATGGCATAGGAGGCTTGCACGTGTGCACTATAGAGCACTACCACTTGCAAGCAAAGCAGTTCAAGGTCTTCCAGAAATCCAGGCAAAGCATGAAGGTTTTTACAAAGGATGTGCGAAGGGAAAGAACATAAGAAGACATTTCCAAGTAGTGAAAGCAAGGCAAAAGGAATCTTGGAAATCATCCACTCCGATGTATGCGGCCCGATGTCATCCAGTTCATTGAGTGGATATGTATATTATGTTTCTTTCATTGATGATTTTTTTAGGAAGACATGGATATATTTCTTGAAGAACAAAGATGAAGTATTCAGCAAGTTCAAGGAATTCAAAGCCTTGGTTGAGAACCACACAGAGAAGAAAATCAAGACCTTTCGATCAGATAATGGCAGAGAGTTCACATCAGAAGATTTCAAGAAATTATGCAGAGAATCAGGGATTAAGAGGGAGTTGACTACTCCATACAATCCGCAACAGAATGGAGTTGCAGAAAGGAAGAATAGAAAAATCATGGAAGCAGCAAAAGCAATGCTTCATGACCAGGATCTTCCAATGTATCTATGGGCAGAAGCTGCAAGGACAACGGTGTATGTACAGAATCATACTCCACATAGAGTACTTGACAACAAGACACCAGAAGAAGCTTTCTCCAGCAAGAAACCAGAAGTCAGCCATCTCAAGATATTTGGCTGCCCAGTAGACATACATATTCCGAAGGAGAAGAGGACGAAGCTAGATCCTTCAGGAAAGAAGGGCATATTCGTGGGATATAGTGAAAGCTCGAGGGCTTACAGAATATACTTTCCAGGGTTCAAGAAGATTGATATCAGTAGGGACGTGACATTTGACGAAGACTCAGCTTACAACAAATCTAGAAAGCTAGCTGTTGAAGACATTGAAGAACCAAAAGCACCCAGGATCCAAGATACAACCATGAATGAAGCAACCCCAGAAGAATATGAAGAATGCAAGATGGAAGACCCACAGGAACCTGTAGATCCACCACGTGAGAAGAATTCTCACAAGAGGAAACCAACATGGGTACGAGAAGCAATTCAGAGAGATATGGCGCTCCAGAAGGAATGCACAAAGAAAGCAAGAGATCGAGGCCATACTCCAGTTATGTAGCCCTGTTGTGCGACATCATTGACAAGGAACCTGCCAACTATGAAGAAGCGGCAGAAAGGAAGGAATGGAAGGATGCCATGATCGAGGAGTACCAATCGATCATGAAGAATGATGTATGGGGTGTGGTCCCGAGACCAGTAGGGAAGTCTGTTGTGACTTCCAAGTGGATCTACAAGATCAAGCACGCTGCAAATGGCAGCATAGAGAAACACAAGGCAAGGTTCGTAGCACGTGGCTTCTCCCAGAAGGAAGGGATAGATTATGAGGAGACATTTGCACCTGTAGCCAGATACACTTCTATCAGATCAATACTTGCTCTGGCTGCAGTGATGAAATGGAAGGTACATCAGATGGATGTCAAGACAACTTTCTTGAATGGTGTAGTGGAAGAGGAAGTGTTTGTGGAGCAGCCACTCGGATTGGAGACACATGATAGGGAGACTCGTGTGCAAATTGAAGAAGGCCTTGTATGGATTGAAACAGGGACCCAAGACGTGGTACGACAAGATAGACAGCTTCCTAACTAGTTTGGGCTTTACCAAGAGTAAAGCGGATTCCAACCTTTACTACAAGGTTGAGGAAGGGAACCCAATGATACTTCTACTTTATGTAGATGACCTGTTTGTGACAGGTGAGGATGGGCTTATTGTGGACACGAAGAGGAAGCTTGCTGCCGAGTTCGAGATGAAGGACTTGGGTATGATGCATTATTTTCTAGGTATGGAGGTATGGCAGAGTGCAGATGGAATCTTTCTTGGACAAGGGAAGTATGCAGTAGAGATCTTGAAGGGGTTCGGGATGATGGACTGTGTTGTCCGCCGAGATGCACACCAGCAGCAGAAATCTTTCGAAAGTTGTCTCCCTCACTGGAAGTGGGGAGAGTTGTGGCCTTGGGGGCAAGCAATGAGCTAGGTGTTAAATTTTGAGCATTAATTCACAATACTCTAGGATCTTCACTGAGAGAATAACATATACAGTATATCAATGCATGACAATCACAATAAGCATCACAAGCATCACAAGAATCAAAAGCATGAGAGACAAGAGACATAGAGTTTCCGTGGGGAAAACCCTAAGGTGAAAAACCCCACAACTTCCTCAAAGATAGAGAGAGCAATGGCTCAATCAAAGTACAACCAAAATACATTGAGATAGTCTCCTAGTAGCAAATGATCCTCCTCCTCACTAGTGCGCCACTTTCTGAGTGAGAGAGATATAACTTTCCGAATGATCTAAATAGAGATCACCTGATCTCTATTTATACTATCCTGTTTGCCCAGTGACCTTATGGGGCCAACTTGTCTAGCTAGGTACATCCACATTATAATATATATATTTCAGGGCTGACCCCACACATGGTGATCTAATAACCCATCGGCAAGTACACACACTTGCGACACTTGTCAATCCACATGACGACACTTCCTTATAGAGGAATAACACATCTCTAATAAGGGTACAATAAATATATATGAAATACATAGATGAAATACATTCCGAAGTTACATATACATCAACACTCCCTCTTAACTAGGAAGGTATTTCTCGACACAGATCTGCTAGACAAGTCTTCTTCTCGGGATCATCGTCATTGATGCATCGTCATCGTCATCGTCACTGCTGCTGCTATCTCAACCAATCTCTGAATCTACTCGTCATAGGAAGTTCTACAGAGCCAGTCCTTTTTCATACTGGATGTAGGCCCACCACCTGCAGGTCTTCGTCATCACTGGCCATACTGTGGAATCCTCAAGACTTATTATGTGTGTCACAAAACCTCGAAAGAGCATCCCAGGCTATTACGAGCACACGGCTCTACCTATAGGATCTCCCAGGGCCATATTATATGTGACCTCACCACAAAACCTCGCAAGAGCATCCCAGGCTGTTACGAGCACACAGCTCTACCTATAGGATCTCCAGGGTATAGATTATATGTGGTCACCACAAAACCTCGCAAGAGCATCCCAGGCTGTTACAAGCACACAGCTCTACCTATAGGATCTCCCAGGGACAGATTATATGTGGTCATGGCAAAACCTCGCAAGAGCATCCCAGGATTTATTACGGGCACACAGCCCAACCTATCGGATCTCCCAGGGACATATTATATGCCATAGGACAAAACCTCGAAAGAGCATCTGCCAGATATCCCAGGGCCAGATTATATGCCATAGGCAAAACCTCAAAAGACTATCTGCAGATCTCCCAGGGCCAAATTATATGTCCTCCCAGAGCAAAACCTCGAAAGAGCATTTGCCAGATATCCCAGGGCCAAATTATATGCCATAGGAAAAACCTCGAAAGACTATCTGCAAATCTCCCAGGGCCAAATTATATGCTCATCTGCACAACCTAATCCACGGCCAGAGTATCAACCTGATACTCGCCATACATCATCCTGATGTACACATGATCATCCTGATCATCATCACTGCAACATCCTACTGCATGTCATCTGGAGCAACATCCTGAAGCTCGTCATCCATGATCATCCTGATCATACAATGCATCTACCTGATGCATACCAAGTATCTACCTGATACATATCATCATACATGATCCACCTAATCATACAGTGTATCCACCTGATACAAATACAAATACATGATACATATCACCATACATGATCCACTTGATCATACAATGTATCCACCTGATACATATACAAATACATGGTCCAAGCATCCAACATGATGCATATACAAAATACATACAAATGATCCTACTGATCATATCCAGTATCCAACATGATGCGTACATACATATACATATAACTGATCATATCCAACATCCAACATGATGCATACATACATATACATATAAATGATCCAACTGATCATATCCAGCATAAACCAGAACATCATCCTGATGCTCATCATCCAGCGCTTACATCCACAACCATGTGAAGGATCCTCCTTCCAACATGCTTGGAATGGCTTCAGCAAATGTGTCCATCACTTCTTCCTCGAAGTGTCATCAATCCGAAGAACACCAATCCTCTCTCTAAAGTACTCGAGCTTCACCCTGGCTAGTGGCTTCGTCAGCACATCTGCAATCTGCTCGTCCGTCGCAACATACAGGAGCTTCACAGCTCCTCTCTGCACCATATCCCTAATATAGTGATACTTGATCTTTATGTGTTTCGACCTGCCATGAAACACTGGGTTCTCAGACAGCTTCACACAACTCTGGTTATCACAGAAGATACCAATAGCATCCAGCGGGAGATCAAATAACTCAGACAGTAGCTTCCATAGCCATACTGCCTCACAACTAGCTGAACAGGCTACAACATACTCTGCCTCACCTGTACTCAGTGCTACACAGGACTGCTTCCTGCTAAACCAAGAGATCACACCTGATCCCATACTGAAGCAGCACCCAGATGTGCTCTTCCTATCTGCAGCACTGCCAGCCCAATCTGAATCAACTTAACCCTGCAAGTTAAACTTTTGATTCGCTTCATACTTGAGCCCATAATCCACTGTACCCTTCAAGTACCTTAGAACATGCTTTACAGCAACCAGGTGAACACTCCTTGGATCTGTCAGGAACTGACTCAATGTGTTCACCGCAAAGCAAATATCTGGTCTCGTGTTCGTCGGGTACATCAAGGACCCAATCATCTGACGATACATAGAGACATCAACCGGCTCAGATGAAGCATCACATAGAAGCTTCAGATTCGATGCCATAGGTGTGGCCATGGCCTTGCAATCCATCATCCCGAATCTCTTCAGGATATCTACTGTGTACTTCCCTTGACCAAGGAAGATCCCACCTGCACTCTGCCACACCCCCATACCTAGGAAATAATGTATCATTCCCAAATCTTTCATATCGAACTCAGCAGCAAGCTTCCTCTTTGTATCTGCAATCAATCTGTCATCTCCTGTTACAAATAAGTCATCCACATACAGGAGTAGAATCATAGGATTCCCTTCCTCAACCTTGTAATAAAGGTTGGAATCCGCTTTACTCTTGGTAAAGCCCAAACTAGATAGGAAACTGTCCATCCTACCATACCAAGTTCTGGGAGCTTGTTTCAAGCCATACAAGGCTTTCTTCAATCTGCACACATATGACTCCCTGTCATGTATTTCAAAACCGAGTGGCTGCTCCACATATACTTCCTCTTCAACTACACCATTCAAGAAAACAGTCTTGACATCCATCTAGTGTATTTTCCATTTCATTGCTGCAGCCAAGGCAAGTACTGTTCTGATGGAAGTATACCTAGCTACAGGTGCAAAAGTTTCTTCATAATCTATTCCCTCTTTCTGAGAGAAGCCACGAGCTACGAATCTTGCCTTGTATTTCTCTACACTGCCATCTGCAGCATGCTTGATTTTGTAAATCCATTTGGAAGTCACAACAGACTTCTCTTTAGGTCTTGGGACAACATCCCAAACATCATTCTCCATTATTGATTGGTATTCCTCAACCATGGCATCCTTCCATTCTTTCTTTTCCGCTGCTTCTTCATAACTGAAAGGCTCTTTGTTCATAATGTCACAGAGTAAAGCAACATAGCTGGTATGTGATCTCGTTCTCTTCTTTCCTCTGTGTTCTTCTTCTGGAATGCCAAATCTTTCTGCATCTTGAATGAGCTCTCTAGCCCATGCAGGTTTCCTCTTGTGAGAGTTATCCTCACGGGGTGGATCTACAGGTTCTTGTGGATCTTCAAACTCACGAACAACTTCTGGAACTGCTTCAGTCATGGTAGTGTCTTGAAATCTAGTTTCCTTACGTTCTTCATAAACTTCGATAGGTGCCTTCCTTGATTTGATGAATGCTGAGTTTTCATCAAATGTTACATCCCTGCTGACATCAATCTTCTTGAACCCTGGAAAGTATATTCTGTAAGCCTTCGAGCTTTCACTGTAACCCACAAAGATACCCTTCTTTATTGAAGGATCTAGTTTAGTCCTATTTTCCTTTGGGACATGAGTGTATACTGGACAACCAAATATTCTGAGATGGCTGACTTCAGATTTCTTACCAGAAAAGACCTCTTCTGGTGTCTTGTTGTCCAATATCTTATGGGGTGTTCTGTTCTGTACATATACAGTTGTTCTAGCTGCTTATGCCCATAGATGCATAGGTAGATCCCGGTCATGCAGCATTGCCCTTGCTGCTTCCATGATAGTTCTGTTCTTTCTTTCTACAACTCCATTTTGTTGAGGATTATAAGGAGCAATCAACTCCCTCTTAATCCCTGAATCACTACAAAGCTTCTTGAAGTCACTTGAGGTGAATTCTCCACCATTGTCGGATCTGAATGTTTTGATCTTCTTGTCAGTTTGATTCTCCATCAAGGTTTTGAATTCCTTGAACTTATCAAACACCTCATCTTTGTTCTTCAAGAAGTATACCCAAGTCTTCCTGGAGAAATCATCAATAAATGAGACATAGTAAACATACCCACTAAGAGAACTGGATGACATAGGACCACATACATCTGAGGGGATGATTTCCAGGATATTTTTGGCCTTGCTTTCACTGCTTGGGAAAGCCTTCTTAATGTTCTTACCTTTTGCACATCCTTTGCAAACACCTTCATGTTTGGTCTTGATTTCAGGAAGACCTTCTACAGCCTTGCTTGCAATTGGAAGTGCCCTATAGTGCATATGAGCAAGTCTTCTATGCCAAAGTTCACTTGGCTCCATGGATTCATGCACCATGGCATGTTCAGATTGTCCCTTCAATTTATACAATCCTCCCTCTTGCTCTCCAAACACTACTGCATCATCTATGGTCTTTCCCTTTGGCCACATTAGGACTTGGCCATCCACAAATGCAACCCTCATACCTTTTGCATCCAATGCAGAGATGGAGAGTAAATTCTTCTTGAGCCTAGGTACATAAAGGACTTCTTTCATCTTCAAAGATTTTCCAGAATCTAGGTTGTAGGAGGCTTCACCACTTCCTTTGATTGGGTATTGATAATCATCCCCAAGTTTCACCTTATGGGGTGATTCATGTTCAAATAGATTCACAAAAGATTCCTTAAACCCAGTCATGTGTTTAGAAGCCCCACTATCAATCAACCAATCATTACAACCATGGGAGATAGTACCTGTGAGAGCAGAGATTAGAACATACTCTTCTTCACTTGATGAGTCATCATCACTTTCTACCCTAGCCTTCTTCTTTGGAGGTTCATCATCTTCGGCAGCATGAGCATGGAACTTTATTTTGCTGCCCTTCTTCTTCTTGCTGAAGTTGTTGTTATTATCCCTTTTGTCCTTGGGACAATCTTAAGCAAAGTGACCCTTCTCATTGCATGTGAAGCATCTTAGATCCTTCTTATTCTTTTGATAGGATCTTTTGTAGCGAGAGTGCTCCTTCTTGGGCTTGCTTCTTTTGGTGTGAGTTGCGAGAGCTTGATCTTCACCTCCCATTTTTTCCTCACGAGCTACAAGTCTAGCTTCTTCTTGAGAGCATTCCTCCCATAGTTTACTGAAAGAAATCAATTTCTTTCTTGCACAGATTCCTTGAATAAAGGAGTCCCATGACCTAGGTAGGCCATTCAGAGTGGTCATAACAACTTCACCATTGTCCACTACTTCATCCACAGCTTCAAGTTGCTCCTTGATCTGAGAGACCTTGGAGAATTAAGATTGAATGGTTTCTCCATTCAACATCTTGACCCCTTTCAATTGATTCCGCAGAGTCATCTTCCAATTTATGTTCTTCCCTTCAAATAGCTTGGTCAAAGAGTCAAACATCTCCATGAGTGTCTTTAGAGAAGACACATAGGGTATGAGATGGTCTTTGATAGAATCAGCAATGATTCTCTTTGCCTTGACCAAGTTCTTCTTATGCAATACCTTGGCCTCTTCATCCTCTGGGATAGGGATGTCTTCTTTTATATATGAGTCCAACTCATTCTCTTGCAGGATTAACCCAATCCTATAATTCCAAGCTCGGAAGTTATCAGCCCCTTCAAGCTTATCCTCAAGCTTAGTGTGGTGAGACATCTTAAAGAGTACTTCAAATGGAAATAGAAAAGATTTAGGTCTTACCACTTGAAATGCTGAAAACTAGATCTGGTCCCGGATTAGGGTTTGTCGGAAAAACCCTAAAAAATCAAAATGTGAATTTCAATTTTCTGAAAGGATAGAAAGATGCGCTTTGATGAGCTGATCAGCTTGGTGCATTCAGAATTTGAGATCAGCAAAGTTTTACCCTTCAGATTTGCCTTTTTGCCCTCTCAGGTTCACTAGGGAGAGCCCTGAATTAGGGTTTGAGTTTCCCGGAGATCTACCCAGCCAAAAATCTCGATCCAAAGCTCTAAAATTCGATTTTTGCAAGGAGCTTCCAGCTATGTCTTCAGATTTCAGAAATTCCTATTTTTGTGGAAACCCTAATTTTAGGGCCAAATCTGAAAATACTCAGAAATGAATTCTGATTGGACAGATAGATTCTCCTTGATGAGTAGAGTCAATCTACTATACTTCTTTTTCCAAAATCTATGGAGAGAAACCCAATAAACAAGAAACTCAAGTTTCCGTCACCGTAAAATGTCTTCTTCTCAGGTTAGCTCTGATACCATGTTAAATTTTGAGCATTAATTCACAATACTCTAGGATCTTCACTGAGAGAATAACATATACATTATATCAATGCATGACAATCACAATAAGCATGACAAGCATCATAAGAATCAAAAGCATGAGAGACAGGAGACACAGAGTTTCCGTGGGGAAAACCCTAAGGTGAAAAACCCCACAACTTCCTTAGAGATAGAGAGAGCAATGGCTCAACCAAAGTACAACCAAAATACACTGAGATAGTCTCCTAGTAGCAGATGATCCTCCTCCTCACTAGTGCGCCACTTTCTAAGTGAGAGAGATATAACTTTCCGAATGATCTAAATAGAGATCACCTGATCTCTATTTATACTAACCTGTTTGCCCAGTGACCTTATGGGGCCAACTTGTCTAGCTAGGTACATCCACATTATAATATATATATTTCAGGGCCGACCCCACACATGGTGGTCTAATAACTTATCGGCAAGTACACACACTTGCGACACTTGTCAATCCGCATGACGACACTTCCTTATAGAGGAATAACACATCTCTAATAAGGGTACAATAAATATATATGAAATACATAGATGAAATACATTCCGAAGTTACATATACATCAACACTAGGTACTGTCACCTAAATCCCAGCTCCTCCGTTTAGGCTAACTCCTAATAAAGCCAAGGGGGGTAGTCCCTACAAAGAGTTTACTATGGCTCTTATGTTTTAAGTGTTTTTGGTGTTGAGTGATGTGGATGGGTGTTATTTAGGAGTTTTTTAATGATGAAAGATCACAGCTTGAGATGAGATAAACACAAGATAACAAGCAATCCACGTTGCGAAACAAGATTACAAGATTGAAGAAACAACCACTTGATAGATTAATGCAAGACAACCATGATAATGTAAATGCTCCAAATAGATAAAAAGCGAATGAAAATGATGACAAGGACCAGTGCCTTATGGAGTCAAGATAGTCTTAAGTGCTTGGGTTGCTTGATACAAGAGTTCAAAGTGGTAATGTTTGTGAGATCGTTGTGCAGATTATCTTGGTTTATTGAAATTTTTAGTGATCTTTGATTAGTAAGGCTAAGGATACTTCCAACCGATACGCGAGGTACTGGAAGTCTGTCCGGAAAAGATAGTGTCAAGTGCCTCCGTTCAAGGACATGTCGGGCCACCCAGTGCTCTAACCAGGTCATGCAATGCTAACCAGCAAACTAGAGGCTGAACATGGAACCCCGGTGCCCCCTACTAGGAGATTACCCACCGAACTTATCTTATCGATCAACTCCGGATTGGTTAGTTGTGGGGTGAAAATTTTATTATGTTATCAAAAATTAACAAATCCAACACCTTTCTGAGTACTAGCCCAACCTTTTAGGGTTGGTAGAGCATACGGATGTTGGGTAGCAACAAAGATAAATTATTAATTAAATTATTAAAGGGGGTGTGAGTTGGAAATATTTTTATTTTATTAAGAGCACACTGTTCAACCCTCCGACAGAGAGCGCTCTTGACTTCGTCTTAAGACAAAGTTCAATAGACTTTAGCTAACTATATGCTTGATGCAAGGAAGATGCAGTGGGAATGCTCTCCGACAAAGAGTGCTCTTGACTTGGGTTATTGCAAGTTCAAGAGACTTTGGTTTATTTTATAAGACAAGCAGATAAGTGAGCATAAACCAAGTGATAGCTCAAAAGATTAATAAAATGAAACAAGACAATGAGATATCAAATGAAATGAACTATTTGCAAAATGAAACTAGTGTTCTATCACAACAGAGGCTAATCTAACAAGTGAAGTCAAAGTGACTTCTGCACACCACTCATGAGACTTCCAGCTTAGTTGGTCCTACGCAGTACACGGTGGGGAAAGAGAAGCAGCACGCAGTGTTAATGCGACACTTGGGATCAAATCCCAAGAGGCTTCTCAGATCAAAACATGAAATAAAATCTATTCTAAGTACAAAAATGAAAATTATTCTAGAAACTTGAAGCAAATCTAACTAAGCACGCACAAGACACTCTTCCCCAAAATGGGGAAGAAGAACCAAAATGTGGGAGGCCTTATCCCACTTAGCCTTTTTATTAAACGGTTACAAGTGCCTTGGGATTTTAACCCTTGTAAGGTCTTTTAAGATAAATAAAACAACTAAGAGAACAATATGGAGCTCTTAAGAGCTTTTACAAAAGGAGAGTGTAAATAGTGTCTTGGTTTTGATCATCCTTATGGTCTTTTTGATGCTCTCTTTTGGGTAAAGGTCTTTTTGTTTTCAAAGTTCTTCAAGCTTTTCTTCTCTTTCAAAACACCTACACAAGCTCAAATCAACTCAACAAAGCACCCATTAGATGTTAATAAAATAAACAAAAGCTTGAAACTAAATGCAAATTAAAATCTAACCTATATGCCCAATCTTTTTCTAATGCAAGATTTGAAACTTTTAAATAAGATCTAATGATGTAAAATGAAACTACTAAAGAACAAAATGGGAGACGAGAAGTAAGATCTACTTATGAAATGCAAATTAAATAAGCTAGAAAAACTAGATCCTATATGACATGAATGCAAGCAAATGGTTTAAGATCTAAAAGATGAAAGTGCAAAGTATGATGTAACAATTCCTAGCTATTAGCTTTTAAAAGGGAAGCAACTATTTAATACTAACACTTAACAAACTAACTTTTAACAAATTTAAAATTCTTTTTTGTGTTTTGTTATGAAAATAGGGCTCCTTGAGATGGACGAAAGGAGAGGACTTGAAGGGGTTTGAAGGCTAAAACGAAAGGGGATGAAGGTTCAAAGGGAGGTGGACGAAAGGTAAGGAAAGAGGCCTTTAAGGTGATGGACGAGAGGGAAGAAAAGAGGCAAAAAAGAGAGGCTAAGAAGATGGCAACTAGGGGATGGAGAGAGGATCCAGTGAAGTAGACGAAAGGGAGACTAGAGGGGAGATGTAAGGGGTGAGCGAGGAGGGAGACGAGAGCAGAAGGAGGGAGGAAGACTACGACAAGAAGAGAGCCCTAACTAGGATGGACGAAAGGAGGGATAAGGGGAGCTAAAATGAAAGCCCTAAGAGAAGAGGAAATAAGGTGGACGAAGCTAGGGAAGAGGAGAAGCTAGGAAAGCAAATGGCTAGAAGAGAAAAGGCTAGCAAGTCAAGCAAATAAGGGATCAAAGAGAAAAATAGAGGGCTAGAGGAAGTAAGCCTTTAGATCTAGTAACCGAGAGATGATTTTAAGATTTGTTGTTGATGGATGAGGTAAAGGGCTCTTGCGTTTCTCGATTTTTCGAAGAGAAACCAACTTTGGGAACCTGCAAGATGAAAGTGTTAGTCAAAAAGAACTCTTGCTTGATGGATGAGAGAAGATCCACTCCACCTGAGAAAATACCTGAAATCACAACACTCAAGAAAAAACAATAGATCAAGTAATAACGTGCTAGATTGTTAGCCTTCCTATCAATGATCATATAATTAAAAATCAAGGGGGTTGAGTCAAGAAAGGTATCACCTCACACAAGATGAAATTGACACACTAAGAACTCCCACATGGACCTCCAAAGTCTTTCTCTTTATTAAATCATAAACAAATTATACAATATTTCTACAGAGTGTCTTTGCACAAATCTCCATGAAGAATAGAGGAGGAAAACCTCTCCTTTTATAACAAAACACAAGCACCAGCCTACCCTAATTCGAATTGGCATAGAAGGAGCCAATGGCACTTAGTCATCAAAACGAATTCCATGTCAAATCTTCAATCAGGATCCAATCAAAACGAATATGGAGTGAAAAGTTGTCCCATAACTCGAGTTGCGATATCAATAGGGAGTGGGGAGGTGGCCTCCACCTAGGCAAGGCGCCCCCCACTCCTTCTTTGGAAGTATCACCATAAAAAACGAGCTAGCCAAGTGTGATATTCGAGCTCCAATGTAGATACACATGATTCTTCAAGGTTTAATACATTGAGAGATTAGTGGGATATGGAATGAATGCTAATAGGAGCCAAGCCATGAGGTGGCTAAGGCGCCTACCATGGCATTCATTACCCTCCCAACCATCCACAAAGGGTATTCCATGTATCAAAATCGAACCCCATGCTTGGATATACATGAGCCCTTCCTTAGTTAATGCATGAGATAATAAAGGGGTGTGATTCGATTCACAAAGGAAACCAAGCCTTATGATTGCACATTTTTAGGGAGGCGCCTACCATAGGCTTTAATGCCATCAACCAACCCATTCCTTATGTGCCACATGCCCAATTCGGTTATCTCTTCAAGCTTGACGTGAATGCTTGCAAGATCATGATTTTTAAAAGGTTTAAAGCTTGGAGTTAATTCGAATTTGACTTGAGACTCGGTAGTTGAGAGTGGGAGGTGGCCTCCACCTAAGCAAGGCGCCCCCACTCCCATTAATGTAACTCAAACCTTAACTCTTTTACCACTTAATGTCTTTGCCATGTCACTAATTCGAATTTGCACATGAGGAGGGCGAGTTCTTCTGGAGTTAATCACTGATGCTGACTGTATAGTTGACTGGATGATGACTGAGATGATTGGAATCCTCCTTAATGCTTTGTGCCATGTCATTTAGCCACTGAAATAATCCAATTTGGATTATTTTGGAGAGAATTGGATTTTTCTCCAACTATTAATTTTTTCATTTTAATTAATTAATAATCCTCTTTATTGATTTTTTGAGGAATTATTAATTAAGTGTCTAAATAACGATCTGAAACTTAGGATAAGGTGCCCGAGGTCTAAGTATGATTTTTTGGCTTAGGAATCAAGCCTCCAAACACTGAAAAACACCCCCGAACGACTGACATATTACAATTTGAATTTTTCCATTTAAACTATGGAAAAATTAATTATTAAAAAATAAAATAATTAAGCATTCAACGCGTCCGGTAAAAAAATTTCTGACAACGTTTAAAACCCCCTACAGGCCTAGGAAATGACCACCGACTCGGCTCATAGTGTCTAGTATGTTCATATTCATCAGTTGGACACTAATAACCCCCCATGGCCAGAATTTCAAAATCGGGATTCCAGCTTTGGAGGAAGCGGGAGAAAACCTTGTCAATTATACCTCGCCCGTAGGCAAAGTATAATTAGTCAGGGTAAAAAACTCCCTGGAATACCTTAGTTGATAAACCAGTCATGAGTGACCGAGCCACTCAAACCCTACTAGTACACTTTTTACAAAAACCCCGTGGAGCATGGTCATTTCAAGACAAAAAACAAATTGACTAGCCAAAACTGGCTAAGCACAAAGGATGGATCATCTGATACACTGGAACACAAACACTTATGGTGTTTGTCAAATGGTGGCTCTTCAGATAATCCAACTATGGTACAAAAATGTTGGTAACAAACTGCAAGGCTATGGCCACACCTATGGCATCAAACCTAAAGCTATTGAGTGATGCTTCATCAGAGTCGATTGATGCCACGATGTATCGTCAGATGATTGGCTCTTTGATGTAGCTGACGAATACAAGACCAAATATTTGCTTTGCTATGAAGCCAGTTCCTGACAGATTCGAGACATGTTCACTTGATTGCTGCAAAGCATATTCTGAGGTTCCTAAAGGGTACGGTTGATTATGGGATCAAGTATGATGCGAATCAGAAGATTAACCTGGAGGGTTATGTTGATTCGGATTGGGCAGGCAGTGCCACTGATAGGAAGAGCACTTCGGGGTGCTGCTTCAGTATGGGATCAGGTGTGATCTCTTGGTTTAGCAGGAAGCAGTCCTACGTGGCACTGAGTACAGCCGAAGCAGAGTATGTCGCAGCTTGTTCGGCTAGTTGTGAGGCAGTATGGCTTAGGAAGCTATTGTCTTATTTGTTTGATCTCCAACTGGATGCGACTTGTATATTTTGTGACAACCAGAGTTGCGTGAAGTTGTCTGAGAACCCCGTGTTCCATGACAAGTCGAAGCACATTGAGATCAAGTACCACTATATCAGGGATATGGTGCAGAGAGGAGCAGTGAAGCTCCAGTATGTTGCGACGGACGAGCAAATAACCGATGTGTTGACCAAGCCGCTAGCCAGAGTGAAGTTCATGTACTTCAGAGAGAAGCTTGGTGTACTCCAGATCGAGGTTCCTTCCAAGGGAAAGTGATGAGTCCGGAAGATGTAGATGCACATGAGCCTTTCTGATATGGTGGCAGGCTGGTCCTCCCATGTGCATTGGTGTAAGTGTTGAGCCTTTCCGACATGGTGGCAGGCTAGTCCTCCCATGTGCGTTGATGTAAGTGTTGTGCCTTTCCGACATGGTGGCAAGCTGGTCCTCCCATGTGCATTGATGTAAGTGCAGTGCCTTTCCAACATGGTGGTAGGTTGGTCCTCCCATGCACACTGATGTAAGTGTAGAGCCTTTCCGACATGGTGGTAGGTTGGTCCTCCCATGTGCGTTGATGTAAGTGCAGAGCCTTTCCCAAATGGTGGTAGGTTTGTCCTCCCATGTCGGTTGATGTAAGTGTTGTGTGATGTGCATCTGGGTTGTGCTTCGTTGACATTGAGATGATCTGGACGTGATGAGGCGACAATAGGGTACACAGGTTTTTGTAGAGGCAATATAATCAGTCCTGGGATGCACACAGGTTTTTGCAGAGGCAATATAATCAGTCCTGGGATGTGCACAGGTTTTTGCAGAGGCAATATATTAAGTCTTGGGCTGTACCTACTTGATGGCTTGCTCGCAAAGATGATGAATACCTACATGGAGGTTAGGCCTACATCCAGCATGAAAAATGGTTGGCTCTGTGGAACTTTCTATGACGAGAAAAACTAAGAGATAGCACCAATCGATGGTCGAGATGACAAGGATTGTAGCAGCAGTGACGACAACGATCAAGTGTTGATGATGATGTTCCAACATTGTTGATCCAACGACGAAGACTTGTGCTGATGACTATGTCAAGAGAATACCTTCCTAGTTAAGAGGGAGTGTTAATGTAATTGTAACTTCAGAAGATATTCACTTGTATATTTTATTTTGTATTTGTATTTTATTACTGTACCTCCGATGGAGATGTTTATTCCTCCGATCGGAGAATTCATTATTGTAGTTGGGTCATGTAAAGTCATTGAGGTTAACCCTCCTTTGTATGTCGGGGCATTAGACCCCAGAGTTAAGTTGTCTATGGGTTATTAGACTCTCCTAGAGAAGTCGGCCCAGTCAGGTACAACTAGGGGCTGACCTAGTTGGGTAAAAGTCAAGTGAAAGATAAAGTATAAATAGAGAGGGTGCCTCTCTCATTTGGATCATTCACTCACTCACTCACTCATTTCGCATTAGTGAGAGAGAGGAGAAGTTCGCACAAGTGGAGAAGAGAGAAGCTGCTGAAGACCATCTCTATTTTTGGGTTTTACTTTTGTGACATTGTATTGGTGATCATTCTATCTCTGAGGAAGTTGTGGGGTTTTCTCCTTTATGGTTTCCCCGAGGAAAATCTTTGTGTCTCTTGTATTTATGTTGTGCTTGTTGTTCTCTCAGTAAGATCCTAGATAACTATTGATTAAATTGTGAAAATCTAACAATTAATTGTGTCTTGCGTTTTAGTAGGACATAATTTTTGAGTTTTTTTCCTGCTCTTCCAAAGTTGGAATGCCTGACGTGGTGGTTAGGCCTTAGGAGGTTATTAAAGTCCATTGGTCAATGTATATGAACATGCTAGACACTAGAGTAGAGTCGTATGGACATGTGCTAGGTCCCCCTAGGTTATTTTTTAAGTTTTGAGAAAAAATATTTGTTTCCATAAAATTGGAATATTTTTTAATAGTTTAATGGAAAAAATAAAAAATGTAATACAATTGTGGTCTAGGGGCCTTTTCTGCCATGGGGGTGCTCATTTTCAAGCTTAGAGCACCTACTTTACCCCAGACCCACTTTCCTAAGTAGTTTTGTACTTTGTTTTTCATTTATTTCACTTTTCCCAAAAAAGTCAAAAGAAGTGAGAAAAAATGCCAAAAAAATGAAAAATGAGAAAAAAATCCAATTCCTAAATTAATGGGATTTGGAAGAGGTCAAGGTCATAATTAATTGAGGGAGTTATGGGATGAATTTTAGCATGATTTTGGGCAGCTACAAAGAAGGGCGCATTCCTCATGAGGGGGGGCGCATTCCACAAAGAGAGGGGCACAATTATTAAGGAATTTGCAGCTTGGTTTGTGGCAGCCTTGGTGCTGATTTTTGGCATCCCAAATGGTGGAAGCACTCCCCTCAATCAAGCCTTGGTTTATGGCTTGATTCCTTCACCAAGTGCGCGCCCTCCCTCTCCATGACAAAGTGCACCCTTCTCTCTTGGTTTTTCTATTTAAGCATGCCCCTTCTCCATTCTTTGGCATGAGAAGGTGGAACCTCTGCTCTTAAACATTGTATATCTTTGTAAGGAATTTTGTTTATGAATAAAGGCTTTGGAGATAAATCGGTGTGTGGATCTATGGTGTGTGTGGATGATCATGTTCTAATTTATGCATGAGGTATCTGTTTCTTTACATTTTTATTCGCATTTGATTGTTGATTAAACGTTGGCTTTTGAAGGAGATTTACATCTTAGTAAGGTGAAGTAGTGTGATTGCATCCATTATTTCTCTGTCAGGTTATTATAGAGATGCTAGATTTACAAAGTCAATTTTGTTTAAATGCTTGTCTCTAAATCTCTATATTGGTATACACCAGATGCTCTTGATCTTTCTTATGTGAGTTCTTTTTTGTGATTACAGGTTGCCAATCTGAGGAGTTTGTGGAGCTTGCCTACGTCCATTTTCTTTCAGAATAGATATATGAAGAACTAGTCCCTCTGATCCCCACTCTCGAGGACCCCATTGCCCAAGTTCGAAGGCGTTTTCCTTTTCTTTCTTCTCGTCACCAAAATTGAAACTTTTCTTTGTTACCTTGGTTTGTGTATCTTAGATCTACTCCTTTTTGCAATATTATAAATAGATCTGATTTATTTTCACTAAATCTAAGTTATTTTCAAAGTATAAATCTCAAATCTAGATCTAGTGTAAGCATTTTTTTGTTACAAGTTGATTTCTGAATATTTCAAGGTTTGAACAAGTAGTATGTTTAAATCAGTTTAAAGTTTATTTGGCTGCTATAAGAGCTTTTAATTTGATGCTCTTTGAGTATGCAAAGATCCTAAGGAGACAAACCTTATAGCTTGTCCCACTTAGTTCATTTTTTACATTTTTACTTAGATTTTTTTCGGAAATTTTTTGGTAAGTCCTAAGACACTTTTAAAGTATTTTTGGGCGTTAGTTACTAACATTTGTTTTCTTTTTTGCAGCATTTCATGAACAGGTAGGAGGAAACTCTGGCCGATTTTCGGCAAATTGAACCATCCGGAGCACCCTAGATCCATTCCCCTTCAACCGGATACTGGTTCTATGAATTTTGTAAGCCTTTGAGTCCATTTTTCAAGGACCAAGGCACTTCTCTGTGCATTGTAAAAGAAAATTAAACGAGAGCAAGTGGGCTACCCAGTGCCCACATCCCATCCCCCCAGGGGGAACTGCGTCGACTCAAATTTTGTGGTTTGTGATTTTTTTTAGTTTAGATTTCATTTTTTCACAACTAATAAAATTTAACTAGGACTAAAATTTACCTTGTTGATCCGTTCCAACGGCGGGCCACAAGTTCACTTAGGACCTAGCTTTTCATATTTTTTAACAATTTCCAATTTTGAACAACTTTATCCTTGCTTTCCCAAAGTACGGTGCCACAAAAGAGCTTACTCGAGTAATGGAATTCGGCCGGAAAAGAGATTCTTGGAATTAGATTAACCACATATAAAATCCTAATTTCTTCTAAAATAAACCAACGCTTACCTTCCCGTATGCTCTGGACCGCTGCAGCACAGTTGGATCAGTTGGTCTACCAGAAAAGAAGGTAAGCATTAGATTAATAGGAAAATCCACATAAGCTTAATTTCGAAAACTCAGGAGGTCGTAGAGAGTGACTGCCACAGAGTCTGGGGGATACTTGTTAATGAGGTTCGTCCTCTCCTCGTTGGACACTTGGTAAAGTTGCTTATGCGCTCAGTTTGAGAAAGGAAGTTTAGGTGGGCCAAACAAGGAAAAACCCACTAATCACCATCACCCATAATAATAAAATTTACTAAGAACACTTGCAAAACATTGTCTTTTTTTATTCAAGCATTTGTTTTCGGCACTGGTCTTGTCATTGAATATTTTATGATGTTGGATAACAAATGATATGAAGTTTAATATTGCATTGTTCTTGTGATCAAATTTCTAACTCCTAGATTTTTTAGCTTTTAGATTAAACACCTTAGATTTTTTCCTTTTTAGGGTCCACCCCCCTTGGCTTCGCTAGGAGTAAGCCTAGACGAAGGAGTCGAGTTTCAGGTGACAGCACTTGACTCTGGCTTGCCCCCAAGGCCACACCGAGCGGCTTGAATATTTCTGCCGCGTTTTCTCAGGGGTGCATCAAGGCGGCAACAAGATTGATGGAGATATTGATATCTTTCCCTCCAAGTGTCCCTTTGACTTTAACTGGCACTGAAGCAAAAACTCTTGAAGTTTTAGGGAACCTTCCTTTCTCTTCGTTATTGGACTCCATTTGGCTTTTCATAACAATCTTCGTCAATCTTCCTTCGAAAGATGCCTTGATTATGACTTATATGATACTTTATCTTATATTATTATACTATACCTCTATAATATACTATTTGCACTTTATGGAATATATATAATATATTTTAATGTTTCCTATATGAATTTTCTCAAAAATAAAACTTTCTCATATACCCTTCCTTGACTTGGATTTGGGTTAGATAGGCTCTTGCACCTATACTCCTTTTCATAATACTATATATCTTTTTACTTTATGATGTATCATAAAACTCATGCACTTTTTCAACTTAAATGTCTTTTTAAGACGTAAGTACCAAACCGATCACTTTAATGAGACCTTAATTATAATGACATACTATTTTGCTATAATATAATTATAATTCTCACTTTAATGAGACCATAATTATAATGACATATTCTTTTGCTATAATATTTAGTTATAATTCTTCCAAACATCGAGACCTTTGAAAATCTTCAATGTGACCCTCAGTGTATTCTTTGAAATTTGGTGATTTTAACTTCAATTACTTCAGGATTTATGTTTATTGTCAATAACTTGTTCTTCGATCTCCTTGAATTTCCACGTCACCATCTTTTTTTTTGTTTATCCAATTTTTTTTTTTAACAATCGGATAATTCTTTGATTGATGGAGTCAATGTGTCTTTTAAGGGCGAAGTTGAACTTCAATTACTTCAGGATTTATGTTTATTGTCGATAACTTGTTCTTCGATCTCCTTGAATTTCCACGTCACCATCTTTTTTTTTGTTTATCCAATATATTTTTTTAACAATCGGATAATTCTTTGATTGATGGAGTCAATGCGTCTTTTAAGGGCGAAGTTGATATGTACGACAATTCTATTAGGCGGCGGTGGAATTCGAAGGCAATTGCAACTCTACAACGTTGTTTTTTTTATTTTCACCTTGCGATAACCTTGAAAAGGCCAACCTCTACACAACGTGCAATTTCTCCTTCGTGTGGCTTCTGTGCTAGGGTTAAATTCTGCTAATGTAAGAAAGAAACCCACAATTCAAGATCCTTCTTTTGATTTCTTAGAATCAATTTCCTCCTTGATAGCAACCGGGAAGACTATATGATGGTGGATTTGTAAATATATATATAGATCCAGATATCACTACTCCCTCTAGATCAGTCTGAGACCTCAAGTAGTATGAATCTCAATGTCAGTACATACTCATAACAACATAGACTCAACCACTAGATCTGCATCTACCAACTAACACATAAATGCAATCAACAGCATAGACAACAGATATACCCTGGAACCCTTTCAGGAAAAACCAACTAACTATGGGGCTATCTTCTCTCTCGAGCCCAGAGCATATAGAAGTATAAAAGACAATACAATACAGAATTACCTCAATCGGTAACTCAATCCCTCTGACCAAGACAAACTCTAATTTGCATGCATCCAGCTAATGCATGCACTAACGAAGTATGCCCTAACTGCCAATTTGGATCTAAGTGCTCTGACGGTGCCTCTGATAGATCTGCCCTCTCTAGATTTCTCTGCTCTGATCTGCTCGCTCTGAAGACTGCCCACTGATGAAATCGGCCCTCTCTACATGCACAAGTGTGCCCTCCCCTCTGGGTGCCAAATGCTTGTACTGCTCCGGATCTCAACAGATCTGAGCTCCGATCATCCCTAACCTTCCTCAAATCTCGAGGCAAGGCTATCCTGGAAGTCACAGACTCCTAATCAGTCAATCCATCTCACAATGAGCTCCTCTGCCCTCAGGAAAAACATCCTCCTCCAAGAGAACTCGACCTCCTCCAATCTGCGCAGTAATCTCACTGTTGAGCTCTCTCAGCTCACAGGAACGGGTATCTAGCCTCTTGGGAACTGAAGGTCATTGATCCAGCTCAGATCTAACCTTCCTAGCTCCTACAACAACTCCTCTCTATCTACGAAAGTCACCCCACATGGACAGATTCATCCCCCACTCTGGCAGTATCTCTCTCTGATGATACAACTAAGTAACCCCATCTGGGGACCCCTTGCCTCTATAAATAATCTCACCGATGAATTAGGTTTGCCAAAACCCTAATTCCCGGTGCATGCAAAAGATCACTTTTGCATGCAGTCACTGAATGCTGGCAGGTCATGCAATACTCATGCATGCATAGGTCAAATCTCCCATGAAGCTCCGCATGCAGCCCCCACTGGGCTCATGCCACTAAGTAGAGTGCATCTCACTCTCTACTCCATTCTGATGCCTATGGTACTGATGTACCTTCATGCAAGGCATCTGAGTCATGGAGGACATCCTGAAGTTACCATAATCTAATAGGATTTACTTAATTTGTGACTCCAAACTTACACCGAGGCCCTTTCTTACTATATTGTGGCCAAATCTCTCCATTGTACTTTGTTGGCTTATTGACGCATTTATGACCCGGGTTATTATGCGATTTGTTAATTTGAGGGGAAATTCTTAAGGCAGACAGTGCATATTGTGTTCCACATTAATAAAACTCTAGCAACTTTCGATAGGTAAAGCCGCTGACTTTTCACTATTTTATTTGTAGCAATTGATCTTTACGAACTTCAACTATGGTAGTCGAGACTCAAAACTTCAACTTGCAATGGAATAATCTTCCTTCAATTTAGCTTTTGAACTTGGCCAAAGGTCGGTTGGTGGTCAAAGAGTTGATTAAGAGAAGCTTTGAAATTGGGGTGGCCAAAAACCAAATTAGACAAAGTCTAAGAGATATGGCCAAAGGTTGGATCAGAATCGGCTCCGATACCAAATGAGATGAAGAAAGTTTGCCACAAATTATCCAAAATATCTGAAATATAAAGTAATCCAATTAAAATAATAATATATTGAGTAAATGTATGAATGAATGAGATGATTATAGTGAGAATGAGGGCTCGTGTATATACCCACGCAGGGGTGCCCTTTCGTAAAGAGACGTGACCTTTCGTCAAGAAAGTGTCTCTTCATTACATATTAGTTTATTTAATTATTGATTTATTTAATATTTATTTATATTTATATATTTTATTTATTAGACTCCAAAGGCTAGTGCTAGGCCAAATGAATGAAGAATGATGTCAAGTCCACAAGGCTAGCACTCCAAGAGAAAAGGGTCCAGTAAGCATGCACAAACCCTAGATCTAGGTTTGACCCCCTAGATCTTCTAAAAAATAACCATCCTCCATCATGAATGCAACATAACAACTCCAAAGTGGTCGATATCAACAATAAAGTGGAAAAGATGTCCTCCAAGGTGGAGTGCTCCATGAGAATACGTTAAGAAGCCTTTAGAAGTGGACACTCCTCAATCTATGCATGAAACAGTGTGCAACTAACTCACCATAAGTGGACACTACCTTCACTAACCATGTCAAGTGTCCAGCCATAAAGCATGTGCAATGAACTCCCTCAACCAATTGTTGTCCACATAGCAACCAAATCCTCAACCTCCACAACTATCTCATCAATGCATGAAAGATAGATTCATGAACGAAGGAGTGCATCTATCCCTAGGTCCATTATGTGTGTCATCAAGATGCCTGCATACGAAGTCAAATATGAGAGGGCACTCATGAGGGAACCTCCAAATACCACAAGAATAGGCCAAGCATGTGCCGAAAATGGTTGCAAAACCATAAATGGATGCCAGAAAGAAGTTGCATAGCTCCAACACCCTTAGGAAGTAGGGTGAGTGTTTTACACTCTTGGAAAGCCCTTGAGATAATATTTTCAACCATATATCACACTCCTCCATCAAATCTAGTGCATTAGAGAATGACCCTCTTGAATACAAGCTACGGAACTACTGAAAAATGTTTACAAACCAGAATAGGATGCCATAGCTCCAACGCCTTTGAGAATTTGGGGGAGCGTTTTATACCACAAGAAAGCTCATTAAAAATAAATCCATCCATATATCACACTCCTCAATCTAAGCCAGGCCATTTGAGAATGACCACCCTAACGACAAATCACCAAAACTACAAAAACAGCTCATAAGCCAAAATTCTCTGCTTAAAAAGAATGTCCAAATGCTCTGATGCCATGGGGAAACAAGGAGAGAATTCACCACCATGAGATAGCTCGGGAAACAAGCTTTCCATTCATATATCATACAACTCCAAATGACCAAGAGCGTTAGAGATCTAGGGCCCCCAAGTCAGACCATCAAAACTACAAAATTGACCCCAAAACAGCAAGGAAGCAAGGTGCATAAGCATGCCAACGAACTCCAATAATAACCAATGAGCAAGAGCACTCTACAAATTATGATGATATATGACTTTTAGAAGACAAGGTGTTACCAACTATTTTGTACCATAGTTGGACTTCTTGTGAGCCGCCAGTTTTATGAACATGTTCAATGTTCATCATCAGTATTCAGAGGACTTTTCAGAGCCAATTTTGGCACCTTTGTAATAATTGCATGTCCAAACCCCCTTGGGGAAATTGTAATAAGTTGGTCTAAGCATGATTATTTTGTAAAAGATTTGGCCTACCTTAGGTTTGGCTATCAGGGAGATACTCTAGAGTGTTTTTTCCTTAGGAATTATGCGCTACTCTTCAGTGACGTATAATTCCTGAGTTTTTCACTCATACCTCCAAAGCTGGAGTATTCTCATGGTGGTTGAACCTAGGGAGGTTATTAAAGTCTATGTGTCTATGTATTTTTTACATGCTAGCCATCTAAATTGAGTCGTATGGACATGCACCAGGTCCCCTAAGAGTTTGGTTTCATTCCGGTAAAAATAATTTTTTTCGTAAAATTAGACCATTTTTAATGGTTTAATTGGAAAATTTCAAAATATAATAAAACTGGTCTGGAGGCAAAATTTGGCGTGGGGATGCTCGTTTTCACACTCAAAGCATCCTCTTTAACCTAGGACCCAATTTTCCTGGGCTTCAAGCGACTAAGTTGTCATTTGTGGCATTTTTTCCTAAAGGTGCTACAAAACGGCACTTAAGTGTTAAATGTGCTACAAAATGCACAAAAGACAAAGATCACAAAATTCCAAAAATGATAAAAAAAAACATTTGGAAAAGATGGCTAATTAAATTATTATGGAGGGCGACCATTTTGGAGGAATAAAGCACATGGTTTAGAAGTCAAACTTAGGATAACGATTACATTAAGAGTTGAAATGCGCCCTCCTCCTCACGTGGGCGGCTTTCCTCACTTGACTATTCGCTAATGGATGGGACGTTGGTTCCAATGTGAAAGGGGCACCCCTCTCATGAGGTGGCAACCACCTCATCACATCACACCAACCAAGCTAGAGTTGACGCATAGCCCAAGCGTGAATCACTCCATGGATTAAGGGATGCGCTCCCCTCTCAACTCCGATTCATGCACTCACCCTCTCTTCTCCTCTTTGCTATATAAACAGGGTCTTACTCCATCATTCATGATGGATGCAAAGAAGCTCTGCTCAATTGTAATTTTTGTATGATTATTGAATAAAGTTGAGACTTTGGAGGTCCCTATGGTGCAAGAACTCCCATGATTATAAATGTTTGGCTTAAAATCAAGGTGATACTAGTTTAGCTATTTTTCTCCTTATGCAATTTGTAGATCTATCATCTAGCATAGAAGGTTATATTCTAATCCATAGAGTAGGCATTTGAAGTTTCAATTTGCTTGCTTGTGTTAGGTTCTCTAAGATTTGAAAGTAACAAGTTGTAGTCGTTTATACTAATGTTCTTTCAGTCTTAGTTTATTTATCACACTAGACTTGATCTCTTTTGTTGAAGTTATGTAGCTTTACAGATCACCAAAGTTGAAGGCAATCTAACGTTTCTTGTCCCACAGGAACCTCTCCATCTTAGCAACATTCAAGCTTGAGCTTGAGGCCTTTCTTCCTTCTCATAAACTTTCAATCTACTCTTTGGTTACCTTTCATGCAAGCTTAGATTTCATTAAAAAAAATTATACAATCTTTGCTTGTTCATATGCTAGATCTAAAGTACTTTTAAATCACCACCTCATGCTTAGATCTAACAATATTACTTTAGTGCTTGAAGTAGTAAAATATTTCCCATCTTTTGCAAGTACTAGGGAGTGTAATTTTATGTGATTTTAGCTAACACAATAACTTTTATTCAAGTTTTCTGTTGGCTGGTTTTTTCCTTTTGTCACAGGAAAGCGGAAGGATTTGAAAGACTTCGGGAGATTTGGGCTTTCAAAAAAAGACTCATTTCAAGTTCCTCTATTTTCTAGTTTTTTCAAAGCTTTCTATAAGTCCTTTTGAATCCCATTTCAATGAATCAAAAGCATCTCTCTCATAGAGATATATTGTAATAATTTAATAAAAAAGCAAGTGGGATTACGGCTCCCACACCCCTCTTCCCCCATTTGGGGGAAGCATGTATCTGTCCCTTCTGCTTATTATGTTTGCATAGTTAGATAAAGTAGCATGCTATATTAGTTTCTTTTTTGCTTGAAGTTCAAAAGTTTTAAATTTGCAAAAAAATTCATTTTTGCAAGTGTAGCTAGTTTCAAGTTTTTCTTTATTGCTTTTCGTTAAAATTATTAAAATCATAAAAAAATCTCTTGAATATCACCATTTGCGGATCAAGAGTGCTCTCTGTCGGAGAGTTTACTTTGTTTTTTGTTTTTTGCTAACCCTCTTGCTCTCCCAAGTACGGTCCTAGACCTGAAAGAGATTCTTGGGTAATTTTAGTTTACTTCAAGTTTTCTTTAATTTGCATTTTTACAATTTCTGTCACTAAAATCTCTTGAATCTCGTTCTAAATTGGATCAAGAGTGCTCTCTGTTGGAGAGTCAATCTTAAAATTTATTAACTTAAAAAATCTCTTGAATCTCGTTCTAAATCAGATCAAGAGTGCTCTCTATCGGAGAGTCAATTAGAATAAACAATTCGCCCACTCCGTGTATGCTCTACCTATCGCAGGCTAGTCTGAGCTTTGGGATATCAAAAGCGGAAGTGTCGCATTCTTTAATTTTCTCACATTAAATTAAAAAACTTCAATCTTAATAAAATTAAGTCCCTTCAAACCAACGAAAATCCAACGTTGCCACGCTGTGATCGAAAGTGGGGAAATTTTGACTAAGGAAGCGGGAACCACTGGGAGGCGACCTCAAAGCATAGTTAGACTACATTCTTGTTGGTGTAGTGTTGAAAACCGCTCTCGAGACTCTGTCCCAGCCCACACATCCTTGTACAGAGCCACCTAGATCACATTCCGGACATATTTCCTATACCGCAAAGTATATTAGAAATCCCCCCTTCACACAATAATTCAACTTCGTCTTTCAAATCACATAATAAAATAAACCAAGAGGCATTCGCACAACAGTCTCTCAGCAATATTTTATGGACAGTGACTCCATTTGGCATTGGTCTTTGAGCAACAACAGTATTTTCAAAATCTTTGCTTTTTATCTATCTTGAGTTATTATTGTTTATCATATCATGTTGTGGATGGATTTTTTATTCAAATTGGCAAAACTGTTATTATCCTTCAAATTATATGATGTGGATGTATAATTGTGAACAATACTTGGTTTAAATCTTTCACCATTTCAAAATAACTCCTAAAAAACAATCTTCCCATCACTAAATACTTAAACTTTAAAGACTTAGAAACTCCTTTTTAGGGTCTACACCCCTTGGCTTCATTAGGAGTTTGCCTAAACAAAGGAGTCGGAATCAGGTGAGAGCACCTGACTCTTTGCTTGCCTCCAAGGCCACACCGAGCAGCTTCGAAAGATTTTTGTTGCACTTCCCCTGGGTGTGCAATCTCAGCGACAACGCAAGGTAGCCCCAAAGTGATACGACACTCCATCCATAATTGAACCATGTGTTGTGAACCATCAATGCATGAATGAAGTATACCATTATACTCAAGCTATGAGGCCTCACACATCCACAGCCAACCATAGGCAACGCTTAACCTAACACTTCTCACAAATTTGAGAAACACTAAGTTGATGGGATCCCGATTCCATGAATGCACAGGTGTTAGATAAATGAGGAACAAGCATGCCAATATCCAATATGAGAAAACAAAAACATCCAATCACCATAGAAAAAATTCATGCCATATCTACTAGCACCATAATATCCATCAATCGAATCATCTAAGGCATCATCAGCCATGAAGCAAATCTCTACCGTCAAGAACCCAAGGCATCAAATCTTTATAAACATGTCACCCCTAGCTGAATATTGTGATAAAAATCACAGGTGGACACCTATGCAAAATGGGGGGTAACAGTGCCTATCAAAGAACTTGCTTTTGGTTTGTGGTCCTATAATTATTAATTGTGTTCATGCAATTTTTTTGCAAATTTCCATTTGAAATCATTCAATTTTTGTACAATTGCCTTCTCAAGTTCCATTCCATAGGATAGAAGCGCAATAATGAGCATGGAAAATCTACACATCCATTATAAGCATTTTTTAAGAGATTAATAGAGTTCCTTCATAGCGGCTTCAAAGCACAATCCCATGCAAGTAAACAAAATAGAGCTTCTTTGGGATAGTTTTGGATGATTGAATATAGAACCTGAGGAAGAATTAGTAGATTACTCTACAAATCTTGATCCAAAATGAATCATTATATAAGTTGTCGTCTATTTTGGTACTTCTTGGGTGGAAAAAATGGAGCTATTGGTTTGTAGGGACCATTTTAGGTGCACATCCCACTTTGTTGATTTGGGGTCCAAGAAATTCTAGAGCCTATTCAAGGCCTTAAATAGTTGCTTTTGGGGTCAAATTTTTGAAAACAAAGTTTGCGACCTCTCAACATTGTTCTACACATCAAGAGTTGTCCAACAATGATCACCTCAATTAGAGTTGGAATAAGGAAGTAATGCCTCTCGCAAGTTGACCTATCCTATTAACAACCATGACACCAAGCAGATGCCATGGAAACCTATATTACTCATACATGTGGGGCTAGTCGTGTGGGGACTTTCCAGAAGAATCTAGAGGGTCCTATTACGTCCCAAATTGTTTGCAGCGTGCCCTTCAAGATGTACCAAAGTGAGGGGGTCTCTTGCCATTGTAAAAGGCCAAGGCTAGGCTTTCTTATGTAAGTGTTGGACTAGCGAAGCTCAAGACCCTTGGTTTGGTCATGGCAGGTCCTCTTGGTTCTCATTTCAAGGAGTGTTGACCTAGTGGCTCTACTGACTACCCCTTGATGGGCCGAAGTCCCTCATCATGTTGGGCATTTATGCCTTGGGTGGGTGCTTTGGTGCACCTCGGGATGAATCCATTAAGACACATGGCTTGGGGGCTCCTGGCCACACTTGTGTTAATGCTATGTAGAGGTGATTGTGCTTGTAAGGGTTGTCATACCCGCTTTAGCACACCTCATCTATGCCCACTTAACCTTTCTTTTGATGTATTACCCCTCCTCTTAATCTCCTAGAGCAAAATGATGATGACGTCTTCCTCTGAAGAAATCCTTACCTTGCTAAAAAGGAGGATGTTGAGAGACAAGCACATCATTGGTGTTAGTTGGGGCATGACATCCTCCTCTAGGTTCAACATCTCATTTGGTTGAAGCCATTTGCATCATCTTATTGTTATTTTATCATTTTGTGGTTTAGTCCCTAGCTTGTGGCTGACAAACCCTAATTTTGAAATATTTTATCTTTTAGTAAGATAGACTCTAAAGTTAAAGAGGCTAGGTTGCTCCATATAAATAAATAGCGCATCCCTCCCATTTGTAACAAGACAAGGGTTTAAATATGATCTTATTACGTTTTCTCTTGGTATGTTGAAGTTTCTAAGGCATGTGCACCTCTCTCTTTGGCATAATTTTCTAGTGATGAAGGTTGGATGATGAAATTTCTAGGGTTTTGCTATCTCTCAAGGTTGATCCATTGAATGGTTGTTATAACTCAAGGCTAGGGAAAAACCTGAGACTTCTCTCTTGCTCTTTTCTTGGTGGATGTGGTTATATCCTTTAATTTTCTTGTTTGGCGTTGCTCTTATGCACCTTAAGCAAGGCAAGTTAGGGTTTTGCTTGCATCTTGTCAATATTGTACGAGGAGACTTTCCACTTGAAGGAGCTTTCCATAGTTGGCCCTTGGAATTCATTATTTGCCCTAATTAAGCTAACACTACTTTGACCTATCTAGGGTTACTAGTCTTTGCCCTAACTGGTAAATCTTGAATATCCAAATTGAAAAGGGACATTAACCTTGATCTCTTATTGCCCTAGGGTTAAGGACTAAGATCTAACCCTTTCTCTTCTTCAACCCTTTTTTCATGAAATTTATGTTGCATTTATTACAAAAATACAAAAAAAATATAATATTTGAAAAAACCCTAAAATATAGAAAATTCATTTCTCAAAAAATATCAAGAATTTTGGAATTGTGCTCTGCTGGAAAAATTGTGCCTTAGTGAGTTTCTTGGTGGATCCTCAAGGGTGTCCCTTTCCTGTGGTTGGATTGAGAATTATATCGTATTTTGTGTTATCTAGGGCATTTTTCAGATCTAGTACAGCAGGTGTATCAATCAAATCAACAAGCTTTGAAGGCCAAAAAAAGCAAGGAAAAGGCCTAGGATTGCCTCCTGGGGGGTTGGTCATGAAGTGGAAGAGTTTAAGCAGGTCCACCATCTATTTTGAGGGCTGGTGAGGGCTTAAACCAGATCTGGTTAGTCATTTCCAGATCCGATTTAGTGGCTTCTTCTACCCTCTTGAGGTTTGTGTCTTACCCTAATGCTCAAGGTACATCTTATATGGTAAGTTGGCATTGTTTTGACTAGTTTTCATCTATTTCGGAAGTGTTATTAACTGTTGTAATTTCATAACAGCAGTAAGATCTTGAGGTTATCTATCTTGAAAATCATAATAAAGTGTTGTAACTCCTCCCTCTCACTTAATGTCATTATATGTTTCATTGTTTTGACTCCATAAAGCACCGGTCTTAGCCAAGAGGTTCCTTGTGAAGGGTATTTGTGTTGTTGGAATGATTGCAGATATCATTCACGGATATTAGGGACTCCCCCTTGGTCTTATGAGTTGACCTAAAGTGTTGAGAAGCTGGGTTGTGTTGACATTGGGCGATAACTTCTCCCGTGCTTACCCCTCATGGCACCGAGATCCATGACCTTGTTCAAGGGTGCTAATTTGAGCGGTACCATTTTTTGGCATTGTTACCTAGGACGCTTGAAGATTGTTGCATGACAGTTGGGGCATGTTGCTCTGGTCAAAGTTTTCATCCCCTTGGCAAGAACAACAAATTTGATAAAAAGGTTGAGGTAAGTTTTTGCTTTGTACTTTGATGAGATTATTGTTAAGGACTAACCTTGCAGATCTTCTATGGCGACTCCCTAAAGAAAATACAAACAAAGAAGTGCACTTCAATATAGAAACCTCAACCATCAATCACATTTTCGGGTGTAGGGGTGACCACAAATTTCAGTAAAGAAGAAGAGCTGATCTTGGCGACTCCACACATTCTTGGCATCAATAAAAAGATGATATGATGCATTTTATGATGAACCATGGATACAGAACTGGTTCAATCCATTGGATTTCTCGAGGGTCCGGGGATATCCTAATCAACTCCATGGCTATGATCCGAAGAAGGATGAATGGAAGAAGTGCATTCCAAAATTCTGTGGGCATTAGGATTCAATTGAGTGGTATGTTATGTCATTCATGTGGGCTATTTCAAATTTAAATGTGGTCCATGAAGATGTTAAGATGATGTTCATGTTGTCTCTCGATCTGATGAACGATGATATAGACAAATGGTATGATGGGTGTTACCAGGGAAATTAGCAGGGCTAATTTCCAGTAAGCAAAACTAAGAATAGTGACCCAATGTCACCTCGGTCACCGTTCTAACTTCTTTGGAAGTCAAAAACTCCAAGGAGAAGTATCCTTGTGGAATCCTGTAGAACACTAAGACAACCACAAAATATATTCTCTATGCAATCTTGTAGTTAGACCAGTGCCTAATGGAGTCAAATGTATTTACAATCAATTATTCTATGCCAATGAGTGCAAGAGATATAATCCAGACTACCAATAAAATCACCAAAGATTAATAGCCCACTTAGGTCATTCAAAGAGATGTATAAACATGTATGCATGCGCTACAATAACCAATATTGGATCAAAAGACTATATTGCCAACAACCATAACCAATAACCAAATATTAAAACAATTCAGTCAAGTCTTCTAACCAATCAATAACCACTATTAAATGTGATTTTCAGATCTGTATGTAAGTGCACAGTGCAGTATACAATTTAGGATTATCGTAACATAACCATGGATCATGCAATGAAGAGCAGGGAAGTTCATACAAGTATTATAACTGCTTCACTAACACTTAACAATATGTAGGAGCCATGAGCTAACATGTATTATGTAAAAGGTAAGTCAACATCAAAGCGTTAGCATGAAAAGAAAATCAAATATCAGGTTGAGATAACTCCAGACCTCTAATACAGATTACAGCTCCAATTTGTAGCTATTCTAGGACAACCAATGTAAATGATGCATCAACCATTCATAATGATAAACACTTTAATGATCTGTGGCTTGATCGATATCAACTGATTATGTATGGAAAATCAGAAGTACTCCCATATACAAAAGGTGTCAACGTTTGGTAAGCAATAGAGTAAAATGGATTTATTAGACAAGAATGAGAAACATGCACTTCTGATTACCAAGCAAAAATTAGTGGGTCATCTCTTTGGATAGCAACATAAGATGCTAGTTTCAATTCAGCAGCAAAGATGAAGACAACAGCATATTATCATAACCACTTTATCACCAAAATATAAAGTACTGTGACAGCCCACGAAGATAAAAATAGGCAAGCTTCAGTTTATATATTTGTTGACATGGGAACTTCAACAAGTAATTCAATTTTTAACCATCGAATCTTATCAAATTAGGTGCTGGTTACAGTCTGGTTTGTATCCTTTATTAGCAGTTTTAGCACAGTAAAAACACTCAGAAAATGCAAGCCAAGGTAATCACTGTAAGTGGCACTATTTTCCAGAATTAAGGAAGCAATAAAAAGGCTTTCAACCGAGTTTTATCCAGCTTCAAGTGTTTAACACAGTTATGTAACAGCAGTTAAGTGGCAGCAGTAAGATATCAACCATGTAATCACTCAGCAAACTGTAGATACTATCAAAATAAAACAAATGTAGTTTCCAGATTTGTAGCAAAAGTGTACTCTCTTGTAATGCAAACCATAAGACAAACTAACCTCAGAAATGCTAACTACAAAACTATGTTAACAAGTTAACACTGTTTTTCTGTTCTGTGTTGCAGATGAAGGCAAGGGCACACACAGGGCATGACACTGGGTCTGCAAATTAATTTGCAGACCTGTGTTTGCTGAGAGATAGGGGTTCGGATGGGGGAAAAGAAGTGGAAAAATGAAGGTGATAGGGCTACGGTGGAAGGGAGGAAAGGGATGGATAAAGGAGCAGCCAAAGTGGAAGGATGAGAAGGGGGCTGCGGACTGTGATAAAGAGCAGCAAATAGGAATGGAGGGAGGCCGTGGAGGAGAAGAGATGGGAGAGCTGGAGCAGTCAACCGGATGGAGTGAAAGGGCTTGGAAAGTGGCCAGCGAATGGAAAAAAAGGGTGGGCCGAAATTATAGGGCCCGAAATTTTAGAGGTTGAAAATTTCGGGAGGCTCTAAAATGGCCAAAAAAATGGATTTTGGGGGTTTTTAACATCTAATTTAAACCAAATAACTCAAAAATTCAAATAAATCAGCTTAACCAACATAATATTTACAAGATACCTCAAAATTTAGGTTTAATGAGTAGATGAACAACTAGGACTTTTATTAATGACGTTCACCTAACCCTAGGGCATCAAAGAGGACAGCCCTCCTTTTGAGATGGTGCTTGCCAAGTTTGGAAAGCCAGGGCTTCTTCAACAACTTCAAGAGTTGGTTGATGGTGCCCTAACTAAGACAAACTTTGGAGACTTAAAACTCAAGTCGTCAATGCTAGGGTGACTAAAGGCTAGAAATTAACTTATTCTAGGGCAAAATGCAACAACAATGGCTACCATTTAACCTTAAACAAGCATATATCTAACATTTAACAAAAAGACATCAAGAGAGAGAGACTTAGATACCTTTATGTGCATGTGTCAAGCAAACAAATCTTAGCAATCACCTTAGTAGAGAAACAAGAGCAAAGACTTCAAAGATTTGTCCCCAAAATAGCAAGCATGATCATCCTCAAGAGGTGCACATCACTCAAAGTGCCCTAGTTAGGGCAAAAATCAGAAATAAAAGTATGATCCCATCAAGTTGATGTCTAAAAATGAAGTGAGGAGATCTTATTTATATGATTTCACACTCACTTTTCACAAAATAAGGTAAATTTAACATTAAAAATGTCAACTTAAAATTAAAATTAAAATAACATAAAAATAATCAAAGTAGTGGGTAAATTGAGTGTTTTCCCATATTTGACCCCTACTTGAGCAAAAATGGCTAAACAAGGCCAAATTTGACGAAATGAAAGGCCAGACTGTACAGGGGGGTCGCCATGCCCCAACTAACCCCAACAGTGATGAAAACCCTTAACATCCCCCCCCTTTAGCAATCAAACAGTCTGCCAGGAGGATGACATCATCCTCTGAAGTAGGGCCCAAAGGGAGGGCGCTGCTGAACTGGAGGACCAGGAGGGTGTTGGATATGCTCCGGAAGATAATAATGAGTCTCAGTGCTAGAACAACTGCCGCTGGAGTGTTGAAACAAGGTGGGGGGGCATGTAACCCAATGACCCACCCCTGGAAGACCCGGACACCAACCTCAAGGTTTCAAACCCTTTCATGAGGCAATCAGCGATGCCATTAAGCCATAGTACTTCCAGAAGAGAAGCCAGAGGGTCTGGCCATGCCCCTACCTCAGAATGAGCTGGCTAAACACTCCTCCTTGTCAGAAAAAAGACACCCTCTCCCTGGGGCACCTCTGCAGGTACACTGGTGCTAGTACCATCATAACAATGGGCTTCCTAAAAAAGAATTTGCTTGCTCGAAGAATTTGTCAGGATTTTTTGAGAGAGATGGGATCCTTATTTCAGAGGGGATATTGGGTTATCTCATTGATGAAGACACTTCTATCCCATCACTTGAAGATGAATATGGTGATGAAGATCAACATCTAGAAAGCTCTCATGAAGAAGACATTGTTGAAGAATGTTTTGTTCAGGATTTTGTTGAGGACGCCAGAGAAGATGACGTCTTGAGCCCTATGCTTGGAAAGGAAGGTACTTTTGAGCATGATAACCAAGAAACCTTAATTGAAAAAAAGTAAGGAAATGGCGAGTTCTCCTTACCATTTTTCCAAAAATTCTCATGATGTCTTGGGCATTTTATAAGAAAATGGCAGGATTTATTTGCGTGAAGATGAAGACAATGATTATTGGAGCTTTCTTGGCCCTCCCATCTATGATTCTTCAAGGGTCAAAAGTGTTATACTTGATCTTTTGAGACATATGTTTCGAGGAATATGTCCGTGATTTTTTTCCACCACACAGAAGCAAAGAGATTCTCAATTTGGATCAGCCAAAGCCGGGTTTTATGCAAGTGTGGGACAACATAAAAAGGGTTTTCATGAAGATCAAGAAGAAAATGAAGAAGCTCATGAAGAACCATTTACGAGTGAAAAGGGTGTTGAAAACATGGTTGATGAAGATGTAGTTGATGCTTCCCCTTGTTTCCCTCATGATGAAGGTTTGGTGAGCCTTCCTCTTTATTTTGCAGTTGAAGACAAAAAATTTGAGGATGACAAGTGTGGGGATCATTTTGCTATTAATAATGATTGTTGCGAATGCAATAATGTGCATTTTCATGATGAGCATGATATGAGTATGGGTTCTTTGAAATTTATTGGAAAGTCCATATATGATTCTTCCAAGGAGGAAGTTGTAAATTTTGAAGACCTCCGAAAGCCTACCTTTGGTAAGACCTCTCAAGATTTGATTCAACCATACTCACTCACCATTGATGATGCGATGAGGTTGAACATGGAAATTTCTGTCGCAAATGTTGGACAGTCAGGTTTACCCTCTCCTAGGGTGGATCGCAACAGTCATTCGCAACCATGACTCTCGAGGAATAATGTAGGTTTTGGACAAAAGGAAGATGGTTTTATTGTTGTTTGTGGAGCCTAATTATCTTCCTGATTCAGAGGTCTTATTTCAGCCGTGTTTGGATCATAGTTCTGAATGGGGGGTTTGGGGGTGAGCTCTTCCCATCCCCCAGCCAAGGGTCTGGGGGAAGAGCCCCCAAAGAATTTTTTTAGAAAAATGCCTTGTAAAATATTGTAATTTTGTAGTCAATTTGGACCGTTCATCATCAGGTCACATATCTGACAGTAGAAATTATGTTAGGGTTTTTTTCCCTAGAAGGCAACCCTCTTTTATGTATGAGGTAAATGTATTGTGGCTGTGTATTGTGAAATATCATTGTGACTGAGTGAGTGTGATTGAGTGAGAGAGACTATGAGAGAGTGAAGAGGAGGTTGCAGTAGATGTGCTACGGGTTGTATCCCTTCATTTTGTTGGATGGAATAAAAGAAAGGATGGTTGTTTCTCCGTGGATGTAGTCCATATCGGGTGAACCACATATATTGGTGTCTCTCTTGTATTGTTCTCTTATATATTTTATTTCTGCATTTATTTTATTTTATCACTCTGCAATCCTGTGTTCTAACATTTATTGCAAGGTCAGAGCAGCAAAGTGTGCCCTTTCTCAAGGCAGATTTGAAGTCCCTTTTTCAACCATAACTTTCAGGACTTCTTGTTGGTTTTGAAAGTCATTTGGGGCAGCAAACAAGTTTTGAAGAGCACATTCAGACTAAAGGCAATTTGTACTTGAGCCATGTTCAAGCTTGGGTAGAGGAGGCTTGCAAAAAGAGCCTTTCTCCTTGGCAAGGGTTTGAAGGCATTCAGTTCCATGATCTCTTCTATCACTCCAGCTCCATTCCAAAGAAGGTGATGACATGTACTCAGTTCATCATTGACGTGGTCTTGTCTTGGACTATTGCCAAAGACAAGGGAAGACGCCCTAGCATGAACAATCTGCTAAGGTGGCTTCACTAGTGGTATGATTTCACTTAACTTATTTCTCTCACCATGCTTAGAGTAGGTAGGTAGGTAGCATAACCTCCTACATGAGCATTTAATTTTGTCACTTACTTTTACCCATGCATTGCACTTGTTTCTTGCATTTCATTTTTATTTCAACAAGGCAGGAAGTAAGTGTCTACCTCCGATGCATTTGACGCATTTGTTGATAGATGTGTGTGTAGGTCTACAGGTTCCAAGAGATTCTAGGGGGTTCTCGGACACTCTCAAGAAGAGTACATGTCCCATAGTTGAAGCTAGTTGTTACGCCCCAAATTGTCTGCAACATGCCCTTTAGGATGTACCAGAGTGAAGGGATCTTTTGCCATTGTAAAAGGCCAAGGATGGGATTTCTTATGTAAAAGTGTTAACCTAGCGAAGCTCAAGACCCTTGGTTCGTTCCTGGCAAATCCTCTTGGTTCTCATTTCAAGGAATGATGGCCTAGTGGCTCTGCTGACTACACCTTGATGGGCGGAAATCCCTCATAATGTTGGGCATTTATGCCTTGGGTGGGTGCTTTGGTACACCTTGGGATGTATCCATTAGGGCACATGGCTCAGGGGCTCCTAGCCACACTTATGCTTATGCTATGTAAAGGTGATTGCACTTGTAAATCTATGCCCAATTGGACCTCTCTGTTGATGTATTACCCCTCCTCTTGGTCCTCTAGAGCAAAAATTATGATGATGCCATCCTTTGAAGAAAGCCTTACCTTGCTCAAAAGGACGTTGAGGGACAAGCACGTCGTTGAGGTTAGTTGTGGCATGACGTTCTCCTTTAGGCTCAACATCTCACTTGGTTGAAGCCATTTGCACCATTTTATTGTTATTTTATGTTGTTATGTGGTTTAGTCCCCAGTTTGTGGGTGACAAACCCTAATTTTGAAATATTCTATCTTTTAGTAAGGTCGGCTCTTAAGTTAAAGAGGCTAGGTTGCTCCATATAAATAAAGAGCACCTCCCTCTCATTTGTAACAAAGCAAGGGTTCAAATATGATCTTATTATTTTTTCTCTTGGTATATTGAAGCTTCGAAGGCATCTGAACCTCTCTCTTTGGCATAATTTTCTTGTGATAAAGGTTGGATGATGAAACTTCTAGGGTTATGCTATCTCTCAAGGTTGATCCATTGAATGATTGTTATAACTCAAGGCTAAGGAAAGAATTAAGACATCTCTATTGCTCTTTTCTTGGTGGATGTGGTAAGATCTTTTAATTTTCTTGTTTGGCGTTGCTCTTGTGCACCTTAAGGAAGGCAAGTTAGGGTTTTTCTTGCATCTTGTCAATCTTGTTTGAGCAGACTTTCCTCTTGAAGGAGTTCTCCATAGTTGGGCCTTGGAATTCATTATTTTCCCTAATTAGGCTAAGGCTACTTTGACCTATCTATGGTTACTAGTCTTTGCCCTAATTGGTAAATCTTGAATAGCCAAATTGAAAAGAAATATTAACCTTGATCTCTTATTGCCCTAGGGTAAGGAAAGGTCTAACCCCTTCTCTTCTTCAACTTCTTTTTATCAAATCATGTTGTATATATTACAAAAATACAAAAAATATAATAACTAGGAAAACCCTAAAATATAAAAAATTCATATCTCAAAAAATATCATGATATTTGGAATTGTGCTCCGCAGAAAAATTGCGCCATGTTGTCGCCTGATACACACTTGGGTAACGTTGCAAAAATCTTCAAGCCACTTGGTATGTCCTTAGGGGCAAGTCTCGAGTCAAGTACTGTCACTTGATTTTGACTCCTCCGTTTAGGCTAACTCCTAATGAAGACAAGGGGGGTAGACCCTAAGAAATGTTACTAAGGCTTTTAGTTCATAGATGTTAAAATGGAAGTAAGTTATTTAGGAGTTTTTTTATATACAATGTTGAATCAAGGCAAGTGCAAAAGATATAAATTATATCAACAGCATAACATATAAAGATATAACATAAACAAACAATAAAAAGATTTTAAGCAAACAAAAGTATTGTTGTAAAGTCAATCAGAGCCAAATGGAGTCAAAATAAATGTTGTTGGAAATGAAATGTTTTGCAATTGTATCTTGGTCAATTTTAGAATTATTATGATGAGTAGATTACGAGAAGGGGGTTCCGATATACCGTAAAGTACGTGGAATAAGGTACGGGTTTTGCTAAATGTGGTTCCACACAAGAGGAAAGGATAGATCGGAGTAGCAAGGGTATGTCCAACACCACACCAATTGAGAGTGTATCCTGAAAGATCCCCGCAGTCACTACCTAGTAGTTCCCTTCTCTTTGTAAAATCTGTCCACATGAAACAAAGGCGAGACGTCAGATTTCCGTCATTTAAGGGAGTTAATTTTAATTAGGTGTGTTGTTAATTAGATGTGAAAAGTTATAAATGCAAGGCCTCATTTTTTATTGTTCCAAAGGTCCGACCAAGCGAAACTAGTCTACGATGGACAAAAGCATACACGAAGGGTAATGCCAAATATTCGTTCTGATTTTGCAAGTAAAATAAAGTTGTGATGCAAAAAAGTAAAGGAAGTTGTAAACAAAATAGTGTACTAATTACTACTGACTAAGGTCACTTTTATGATCATCCACCAGGACCACCACTAATCGGAAAATCCTTTAGGTGGTCGCAAAAGCATACTTTGTGAACACAAAATCGGGTCCGTTACTTGATTGCAAAAAGGAAATTAATCTAAACTTGCAAAACTGAAACTAAATTATCTTAATCTTGCAAAAATGAAACTAAGCTAACTTGCAAAAAATGAAATTTTAATCTAAGGGTTAATATCAAAAAATCAACGCAAAAAGAAAAATCACACCAAAAAGAAGGCGATACAAGTTCCCCCAATGGGGAACGAGGTGTGGGCGTTGTGTAGCCCACTTGCTTCTTTTATTAATGATGTACAATGATAAAGATAAAAAGCCCTTTGATCCTTTATAAAATGGGATCAAAGCTTTACAAAAAGTTAGAAGAAAAACGCCCTTTTTGGAGAGGGATTTGAGGAGCTGCTTTGGAAGGCTCAAAACTTCATAATTTTGCCAACACTTTCGCTTGTCCTGGCGATAAATGACAAAAACCAACAAGCTAAAATGGTTAGGAGTTAGTGGCTTAAACAAAACTGAAATAAAATTTTACTCCTACTTAGCACTTGGAAAATTATTGGAAAAATTGCAGCTACAAGTACTAAACTAAACTAGATCGAAGCTCATGATATTATCTTTGAAACGCATGCCTTTAGATCTAATTAAACATACAACAAGTATGATTTTAAATATGTAACCTCAAAACTTATCTGTACTTGCTATCTTTTAAGAAATAGTAACCGGAAAGAAATTTTGATTTTAAAGAAGGAAGATGAAGAGCCCCAGAAACTAAAATGAAGAAGCTTGGAAGTTTTGCTTTGGTGGAATAAAGAGGGTGTTTATCCTTGAAATATCTTGAAGATGAGGAGGATGCAAGCAAGCTCCAACCCTTCTCCAAGTGAGGCTACCTAAAAGCTTAACAATCCTTGCATAAACAAATGTTTAAATGAGGGTATTTGTCAAAAGTAGAAAACCAGAAAGCATACAAATCAAACAAAAATGCATGGATCTCCAATAGATCTACCATTAACAAACAATAAGAGCATAAATCAACCTAGAATACTCTCTTACCCTACTGGGAGGTAGCTCCCTATGTAAGCCCACAGCTATCCAACGAAAGCAAGATAAAATTAACACAAATTATACCTCATAAGCATTTGAGAAAAAAATATCCACACATGAATATCACTACACCATTAATAGGCCTTCAAAGCCTTCTTTATTCAGAAACAATGCAACAATGATCATGCAAAGTTTTGGCAGAGCTTCACTACTTCCATCCTAAACCAAGAGGAAGAGCTCGCTTTTATAGAGAAATTGGCCTTCAAAGTTTCAAACCATAAGAGGGCGCACTTCCCAAGGAGAGGTGGATTGGGGGTTCTAGAAATCATGGCAAGTGTCCCATATGCAAGAGGGAAGAGCTGCCACCTCTCCCAACCAACTCCAACAAGAGAGACACGTGGGGAATTGCGCCCTCCTTTGGAGAGAATGCGCCCCCCTCATGGAAGGACATCAAATCCCCCTCATCTTGTTGGAAAAAATGCTCCAACAACTCATTTATTGACCCAGACAAGATGCCAACCAACACGGACACCTCGGAGACAAGCTCTCTTTGAATTAGGAACTAGATTTTCTCCATATTTCCCAATTATTTGACCTAAAATGTCATTTTCAAGAGAAAAACAAAATTAGTAATTGAAAATCACCAATTTGACTCTCAAAAGTGGGTTTAGGGGTTAAGTGGGGGCTCTGGGTCCAAAAATGAGCATCCTCGTGACAAATTTGGCCCCCTAGACCCATTTTTATGACTTTGAAATTTTACAATTAAAATACACCTTATCGGTGATTTTATTAAAAAACTGAAAAATTAAAAAATCCTAGGGGGGCTTAGCACATGTTCACAAAACTTTGGGATTATGACTAGCATGATAATATACATAGACTCAAGTACTAAAAGTTCAAGACCATAGGCTTTAATAACCTTCCTAAGGCATAATCATCACTTTCACAACTCGTCTTTGGAGGATTTTGATTGAAAAACTTGAAAATTATGTGTTGCTAAAAAGCGTCGCATAATTAACAAGGTAAAAACACTTTAGGGTGATCAGTTTGATGACTAAGTCCTAAGAAGGCCAAGCCTTTTACAGAAGGTCATCATGCTACATCATTTATTACAATTCCCCCAAGGGGGTGTGAACATGCAAAAAACATAAAAAAGGGCCAAAATGGCTTGTATGGACTTTTGATCTTGAATTATGAACGACTGACTTGTTCATTTTTTACAGGTTCACTTGAAATCCAACTAAGTACAACTTAATAGGCAACACGCCCTAGTAGGTTTCCTGGTGGATCTTTGAGGATGTCCCTTTCCTGTGGTTGGATTGAAAACTATACCATGTTTTGTGTTATCTAGGGCTTTTTTCAGATCTAGTACAGCAGGTACATCAATCAAATCAACGAGCTTTGAAGGCCTAAAAAAGGAAGGAAAAGGCCTAGGATTGACTCTTGGGGGGTTGGACATCAAGTGGAAGAATTTAAGCGGGTCCACCATCTATTTTGAGGGCTGGTTAAGGCTTAAACCAAATCTGGTTAGTCATTTCCAGATCTGATTTAGTGGCTTCTTCTACACTCTTGAGGTTTGTCCCTTACCCTAATGATCAAGGTACATCTTATATGGTAAGTTGGCATTGTTTTGGTTGGTTTTTCATCTATTTCAGAAGTGTTATTGATTGTTATAATTTCATAATAGCAGTAACATGTTGAGGTTATCTATCTTGAAATTCATAATAAAGTGTTATACCTCCTCCCTCTCACTTAGTTGTCATTATATGTTTCATTGATTTGACTCCATAAGGCACTAGTCTTAGCCAATAGGTTGCTTGTGAAGGGTATTTGTGTTGTTGGAGTGATTGAAGATATTGTTCACTGATATTAGAGACTCCCCCTTGGTCATAGGAGTTGACCTTAAGTGTTGAGAAGTTGGGTTGTGATGACATTGGGCGCTAGCTTCTTCCATGCTTACCCCTCATTGCACTAAGATCCGTGATCTCGATTAAGGGTACTAATTTGAGTGGTAATAGGTCCAAAATGCCCTAATCAAGAGTTGAGGCATGTAAAAATTTAAAACCCTAACCCTATACGACTATCAAGGCATTTTTAAATACTAGGCCCCTAGAATAAGAAGGGTTTCCATTCTTAATTTATTGTTTAAAGTTCCATATTTGAGTAGAGCATCTAGGGGTGGGATATTGAAGCATAACTAAGAAAGTAGATGATCTTGTTGTTAAATTTAGTGTAGTTGCGAGACGCATTCTCATAGAGGATGGTACCCTAGTCAGTTAACTAGGGCTCCTGGTTAAGTTAACCAGGCAGAGTAAAGAGTAAGACGCTAGAAGGTAACTTTTATCACACAACTTGTAGTTGTCCCAAAAGGTGATCCTATCCAAGATGGTAGAGGCATTGGACAACTAAAGAGGTGACCCAAGAGATGCCATGGTTCCCAATGCAATTGGTTGTCAAGCTAACCGAGGCACTCTTCACTTTAGATCTAACCTAAACAAGACCAAGTGGGAGAACCTAGCTAACCAATGAAGGCTAGCGAACCTACTTAAGACCTCCTAGGGAAATGTGAAAGTGAAATAGGAGAAGATCAAGAGTGAATGGATCTAGATCTAGGATGGATAAGTGGACCCAAGGAGTTAGGGCTTGGTTGAAGAGGCTTTTAAGATGGACAAATGTTCAACCAAGGAAAGATTAAGCCACTTATGAGTTTAGATTAGTAGATCTAGATAGATCTAATGCCAAATAGAAAGATCCAAGTGGGGCCCACCCTTAAAACATGGAAAATGGTGAAAATGGGGTCCACAAGGTGAAGATCAAGATGAAATGGCACTAGAAGGGTTGCTACTCAATGGATCTATGGATTTGATGAGGAACAAGCAATACCCACATTACAGATCTGGAAAAAACCCACCTACCCACAAGTGCGACCTCCCTTGGAGAGGCCCAGTGCCTTAGATCAAGGGGTAAATGGAGTCGGATGCCCGGGGGTAATGGTTGAAGAGGCTTATAAGATGGACAAATGTTCAACCAAGGAAATATTAAGCCACTTATGAGTTTAGATTAGTAGATCTAGATAGATCTAATGCCAAATAGAAAGATCCAAGTGGGGCCCACCCTTAAAATATGGAAAATGGTCAAAATGGGGTCCGCAAGGTGAAGATCAAGATGAAATGGCACTAGAAGGGTTGCTACTCAATGGATCTATGGATTTGATGAGGAACAAGCAATACCCACGTTACAAATCTGGAAAAAGCCCACCTACCCACAAGTGCGACCTCCCTTAGAGAGGCCCAGTGCCTTAGATTAGGGGGTAAATGGAGTCGGATGCCCACCAAATTTGGTCTCCAAGGTTTATTAATTATTATTTAGGTGGGTTTTAATTATTAAGCGCATGCAATCACCAGATCTAAAATCTAGGGTTTTAATGATAAGGGTTTGAGATTAAGATGACAAATGGATAAGTTAGAAGAATAAAATGCGTACCTTTCAAGCGTACCTGGATAATGAGAATGAATTCCGATATGATGAGGATTACTCCCGCAAAGATCAAATGAAAGATATGGTGGTTTCTCTTGCTTACACGATTTTCCCAAGTCCACTAGTGCGCCCCTCTCTTCCTGCAAAACAAAGGAGACAAAGCTCAATTAGCAAACAACAATGAGGGTAGATGCAAATAAGAAGTAAATGATAAAGAATAATTGGTACAAAGACAAAATCACTCCCTGTTTGAACCAAGATCTGACAGAAGCTAGCAGGGTGAGCCTGCCCACCAATGCGCACTCCTCCAAATCGTCGTCTTTGACCTACAAATCGATATAGTGGAACAAAAATGCAAAATAGCTACCAAAATCCCTCGGTGCAATGGAAAAGTAAATTCAATCACCATAGCCAAGCATTCATCTCACGATCCAAGAGCCAAAAGTCTCAAGATGCCTTTACAATAGGGGGGCCTCTTCCTTAAATAGGGGGAGAGAGACCAAAACCCTAACCACTTTACAAACGAGTGGCTGAGATCAAAAGATAAATACAATACAATCAACGGCTAAGATGAGCCGGTACAATATAACATGGATTCACTCACTAGAGGGGGTGCGCACTCACTAAAAGAAGCTCTAGGGAGGTGTGCACCACATAAAAGGGACAAATACAAGTGTGTACCACATAAGATGACAAGGACAAGTGACTAAGAGCACATGGTGGGGCTAGGAGGCTTTATATCCTTCACTAGCATCACCCCACGACACAATGATATATAATATGACTCAACAACATGTTCACGTGACTAAATGATCAAATCGTGGCCCCCTCAACTGAGAGAAGAATGCATCAAATCACAACCCGGAGAGTGTGTGGGCCCCACTGAATGTTGCAAGTTGATCTGGAAGGAGTGGGATACATCACATATGACCTCTAAACAAACCTCATGCCAAAACCTTGCCTCAATAGCCCAAATCGATTTCCTCAATGACCTTTTTATCCCATTTTTATCCCACCTAAAAACCATCAAAATGCCTATAACTCATTGTCTGATGCCTAGGCACAAAATCTGATTATACCATCATGTCTGGAGAGGAGGTAATATGGTAATAACAAGTGGTTGAACCACCCCTCTCCTCTGTAGCGCCCTAGGTAAACGTGTTATCTCAATGCAACTGTTGGACAAACCATTTCTGCATGGCAAAACCGGTCAAAAGTGGAAATCTGACTCTATCATCACTGGGAGTGCTTGAAACTGATAACTAAGTGTCTCAATGGACTCAGAAGGTCCAAATCTACCAGAGATGAGTGCCCATACACCCTGTGGAAACCTGTAAGATCATCTGTAGCCTCAGCCATACCCAGACAATAATAAAATAAATGGTCTAAGCATAATAATAACCATAAAAAAATACATCAACCATCATCTGAAACCTGTGTCCACTGTATGGAGTCATCAAAGGTGCATCAAAGGACCATAAATCATCATCATATATCATCACTGGTCCAACTCATCACGGATCCCAAGGTTGACTTGGTCAAACTAGGTTTGACCAGGTCAAAACTGATCAAAATATGACCCGGGCTAGAAACGACTGCTGCTGCAAGTGCAAATGGTTAAGACATGCTCTTTTAATCCATCTCATAGCAAAACTTAAAGTATTATGCATCATTTCACAGCCAGTTAATAACTTATTATAATTAAGCATAAGTTCAAATAATCATTTACTTACAAAAGAACCTCAAGGATATACTCATTTTATAGACATGATCAATTTGCTAGCAAAGGGTGAGGGTGAAGAATGCAAGGCTAGGACAAGGGGATGACTTAACTGACTCAACATTGTGATACTTTGGATAAGGGAAAGGGAATACACACTTAAGCATATGTCGAATAATAAACACACAGGGAATGGTAGTGTCTCACAAAGGGGATAAGTTGTTTAGAGGAGTGCTTATTCAACCTTGGAAAATGTCTACAACTCACATCCAAGCTGTATCAGCTCCGTGAGGATCTTTTCTAGAACCGCCATGGACTGGGTGCCCAGTTAACCGTAACTTGAGGTTCTAGGGGACACTTAGAATTAGTTGTCCCTTGCTCCATCTCACATCACAACCCGTGGGCTCCGTGAGGAATTAATCATTACATTTCATTTCCTTGGCCAGCAGTCTTTGGATTTAGCATATATTTAACCACTACTTTCTTTCGGACTATATGACCCTTTTGGGGATTTTGCATGTGCTTAGAAGCACAACTACTAAAGCTTTCATCCAGGGTGCTTTTAGTTTCCAATTCATTTCATTTCATAACCCTTTTGGGGATTTTGCATGTGCTTAGAAGCACAACTACTCAAGCTTTCATTCAGGGTGTTTTTCATTTAAGTTTCCATTATTTCATAGCCCTCTTTCATTTTGCTAAAAAGCACAGTTTTTAAAGTATCCTCATGGGATTTCATAAAAGATATAACAATAGTTTCCACATGTAATGATGGTAGTACAATTTGCTTCAGGTTTTAGACAACACAACTCAAGCAACTAGGGGGACTTTCTACAATCAAGACCAAACATCGGGGCAACCGACTAGAGTGATCAAGGTATCAAATCCAACTCACCAAAAGGTAAGTTTTGTTGCCAACTCAGAGCCGAGACACAAACTAACAGGGATGCTATCCAACACAGAGGCAAAAGTGGGAAATTCCTCCATATCAGAGGCTGAGGTGTAAGTCAGGGTAAAAACCAAAAGTGGGAAAGATAACGGATGGATGGAAAAAGTGAAGGTGATGCCTCAGCTAGCAAGCCATAAAGGTGGGAATGATCATGTCTACACTCCTAGGAGGGTAAAACCAACGAGTATAAAACAAGAGCTTCTACATGTAAGTAATAAAACCATTTAGATAATCAATAACAGCCATATTCATTTCAGATAGATATACTGCCAGATCATGATTACTAGATACTAAGTCAAGCTATCAAAATGACCAAAAGAGCAAGATAATAAAACCAATGCGCATCATATACATGCTTGGCCATATACCTGTATCTGCTATCTGGATCACCTGTAACCACTGAAACATTGTTGCTAAAACTCTGGGCACTGCACTGCTCTGTATGGGATAAAAGGTCATCTCGGTCATCAAATTTGAGGTCAAGAGGCTCAGTCTTGGGATAAGGTCTATTGCATGTCTGATCTGGGGTTGCTCTAATGTGTGAGTGATCATAAGTAATACTGTTCATCATAGCTGATCTCACTAAAACTATGTAAAGGCCAAGCTCAAAAAATATATACTGAATTGCTCTGCAATCATCGTAGCCCGGATACTATGGATGTGATAACAATACCCTAGGGCACCCAGTTGTCTCCTGGGGTTCTTGGTCGGGGACCAAACAGGTTGATGCCATGGCAAAGTCCCTAGCATGTGGCTAGGGCCCCTACTTGTCTCTAAGGTATTTTGGTCTAGGACCAGACAGTTTCTTGGTCACGAGGACCAAGCAGGTCCTACGGGTTGAAACAGAGACCTCCTGGTTCGGGACCAGGCAGATTCTTGGTCATGAGGACCAAGTAGTTCTTGCAGTGAAATACCTGGTCAGTTAATCAGGTGGATCTTGGTCAGTGGGCCAAGATGATGATGTGTGATGTCCTCTTCTCCTAGGTCTTCGAGATGGTTGAGTTCAATGGTCTTCTCTCAAGGGACTGGCCACCCCTTGATGGAGCCACTAACATTTGACCTCAAGAGCAGTCTAGAGGACCACATGATCGCATCATCCAGTGTGGACCCTTCCTTACACAGTGATGATGAACTTTCAGGTTGTGTATGGAACACTTGTACATTTGAGAGAGAGATGATTGGTTGTACCCCACCTTGGTTTCTCATCCTTGGTCTTTATACCTTGTTGATTATTGGTCTTGTGTGTCTTTGACTTGTGGTTAGTAGGGTCATTTACCCACCTTGAGTTGTTTTTTATTTGTACCACCTTTGATGTTTTGGTCTTATGGGTACTATGGTTGATTACCCACGTTTGAGGTACACCTTTGGTCCTAGGGGTTATGGGTCAATATACCCACTCTTGTTTTTATGGTTTTGATTTGTACCATATTGATTGGTCATTGTACCCTCACCTAATTAATTGTATGACCCTAGTACCCACCAAAGACACTCTACTTATATTTTTATGTTATTAAATGTGACTTTATTGTTTTGACCATAATGTGTTGGTACCCACCTAAGTCACTTATATTTTATATTTATATATCTTGTGACTTTTATTTTTATGTCCTAACTAAATGGTACCCTCCTAAATCTATGGAACCCTAACTTAATTAAAAGTTTAATTTAATGATCATTCTAGAAGACCCGGCCCTAATCCTATATATTGAAGTCTTCTTTTTGGCAATTAAATCATCTTTATCTCAACTCTGCTCCTTCCTCTACTTGACGTCAAGGTTATCGTTGTTGCTCACCAAAGTTGAAGGCCGCCCTCCTACTGAACAAGTTCAGATGTGGTTTTTTATGTTAGTGATGTTTGATATGCATCTAGGGTTTGATCTATGATCAAAACATGATCCAATTTGATGACTTGTGACCTAATTGAAGAAGGCCATGACAGTTGTCACCTTGTTAACCTAGCCAGTAGTTCTTTTTCCGCTCAACTGTGATTTTATGGAGCCCGATCTGCCTGTATGAGACTCGATCTGCTTCTAGAGAAACCAGATATGCTTTGCTTGAGTTCGATCTGTTGTTGATGTGATCTTATATGTTGTGTGAAGTTTGTTTGGGGTTAATCTGAGGTTTGATCTGTCTATAGAAGGGACCAATCTACTTAATAAGGGTCAGATTTGCTTCATTCTACCTGTGTTTAACTCAGCCGTGAGCTTTGGAGCTCGGTCCAACTCAGCCGTGAGGCCCTAGGGTCTGGTTTATCCTGCTGTGTGATCACTTGTGGAGGCCGTGAGTCTCCTTGTGTTAGAAAGTGGCAACAAGGAAGGTCTTCTATCATTGCATGTGTCCTTGCATGCTAGAAGACATAAAACAGGAAGCCAAATGTATTAATGTCTTTTCCAAAGTTTAAACTTAGTAAAAGTGCATTAAGTGATCTAATTATTAATTGACTTAATGGAGTCACTTTTATAAAGTTCAAGTGAAAATAATTTAAGTGATGGCTAATCTAATCTTGGCCATTGATCTCACCAGAGGATCTCATCCATTGATCCATAGTGAGAAATTAGGGTTTTTGCTTGGCCATTGAGTTAAAAGGAAAATTGATTTGGTGGAGAGGACACACATACACACAGAGAGTTTTCTTGCTCATAGCTTTCCGCCGGAGAGTAAGAAAGACAGTTTGCAGGAGAATTTTACAGAGAGGAAGACAAAGGAAATTCTATGCGGAGGATTGACAGGGTGATTTGGGAAAATCGAAGGAGGCCGTACAGACTTGCAGAGAGGTCGTACAAACACGCAGAGGTCGTACCGTGTGACGCAAGCAGTCGGTCGTACAGCACACGCAGAGGGCTGTACGAGTGACGCAAAGCCCTACAAAACTGTCTATACGCTGACGCAGGGCCATACATATCAATCCGTACAGTGACGCAGGTCGTACAGTGACGCAAGAGGGCCGTACAATTTGGGGGTTTTGTTAGTGAGGTTTGGTTGTACACTTTTGTAGCAACCATACTAGCCACAATGTCCATGGCAACTCCATATTGAGTGCACTTTATTTGTATTTTCATTTCATAACTAAGAAAAAAAGAGTAAGGCATAGGCCTCACCTTCTCGATGGGTTTTTCTAATATTGGGTTTTCCCAAGGTACATCTTGTTTTCACTGTGTGGATGGCAATTGGCATGTTATTCACTTACAAGTTAATTTCTTTTATTTCAGTACTTTGTGCACTAAGCTAGTACTATTAAATCTGAAATCTAGAGTACAACATTGTACAGTAAAATAGTGCAAAATATTATCTACGGCAGTTTACAAATCAAGTCCACTAGAGTGATTGGGGCTGAACTACATTTTTCCAACTTTTGCAGCTTCAACACTACGTGAATATGGTAAGTCAATAGTTTTTTCCTCCTTTTTTCTGTTGATAGGAAATTTGCATCAGTTATTAGTATAAACCCTAGATCTACCTCCAAATCTAACGGGTCAGAAAACCCAGTTTCCACTCCTAGAGGGAAAGGAAAGGACTTCATTCAGTCTCCCTTTTTCATCCAAACTTATTTCCAAAATAGTGCCAAGGGGGACACTTACAAAAAATACTTTCCAAAAGTTCAAAAGTGCATTCAATCTTTCACCTACAAATATTCAATCTTGCATCTTTGGCATATTAAAATAGGAATAATTAAACTTCTTTGATTATGTTTTAGAGACATTACAGCGAGATTAGCTTGCTGTAATTTTATTTTTGTTGCAGAAACAAAGAGAAACTATAATTTTTCTCGGTTTTCATGCACAAAAATCATAAAAGTCATTGTTAAAAACATAAAACATCTAAAATCAGCTTTAAAAACACTAAAAACAGTCCTAATTTGTTGCTGTAATTTTTCTTTTCTACATTTGATTAGCTTGCTTAATTCATCTATGTTGCATTGGGTCAACCATCACATGCCCAAACTCATACTAAATTTTTGCATTGATTTCCACGCATTTTTCAGCCCTTAAATCATATATTAGCTTGTTTTTTCATTCTCATGCGCAGATTTTTAGGACAGCAAGCTTTTTTTTTAATTTAGGTTTCATTGATCATTTGTATGATAATTAGTTGACCTCTAAAGTCACTAGGGATTCCTCACTGTGGTTAGCAAGCACTAACCCAAAGTGTAAGGAGATAGTGCCTAGTGACAATGCACTGTTTCTAGTTGCCTTGGAATCAAACGGTTTCAAGCATTAACAGGAAGCAGTTGGAGAAATCTAAAGAAAAAATGAAGAAACCTTAGGCAGTTAAACAGCGGGAGATCAGGCCAAAGTTGGTTATTGGAAGAGACATGTAGGATGAGATTCAACATTATTAAAAGAATTCCCTAGTAGGGAAGTTTCATGGAATGTTTATCTCAGAGTTGACCCGAGTGCAATGAATAGACAAAAGGAAACCAATGCTAGTATATATTCCAAGCTTCCACATCTTAGCAAACAGTCAGATTACATTCATTTTCAAGCAAGAGAAGGGCATGGATACCACTAAATCTAAGCACTAGTTCTAGGGTAACTTCTTTCTGTCACTAATACCATGGGAACCAGTCTTTGATCCCAACCGAGAACTGGTGTCTTCACAAACCCTCTGGGTAAAACTTCTAGGGCTTCTAATCGAGCTTTGGCAAGACAACATACTAGTGACATCAAGAATGTGCTAGGTAGGTTTATCTATTTTGGTCCAGACCATTGTGTTTCTTCTAACAAAATTGTAGTTAAGATGTGCATTGAGATGGATCTTAGGATGGGCCTCCCAAACTTCATAGAAATATCATATGCAGGGTGAAGTTTTTCTCAACCCATTAGACTATCAAAACATCCCATTTCAGTGCCATTAGTGCTGCCAGTATGGTTATTTAAAGTATGAATGACATTTAAGGAAGGGGAGAATATCATTTGGCAAGGCAAAGGCTACTTAGAGATTGTTTTCCCCATCATCAGTTGAGGAGAGCAATGGAGACAATCAAGGTTTAAGCCCTAGGGCGAAAGAATCCCAATGATTCATAAGGCACCATCCTCACCACAAAAGTGGGGCAACCAACTTAAGAATTACATCAAGAAAATGCTCAAAGTGATGGGGATTTGCAAAAATCCACAAGAAGTGATTCTTCAGTAGGAGAGATGGATTACCCACAAAAAAGGGTGAATGCTAAACCATTGCCCTCGGGAGGGAAGGTCCCAAACCCTACTCGGGAGATGACCAGGATCAAACTCAAGTAGCACTAGACCAGTCTGCCAAAGAAGAAAGGAATGTAGAGGAAGTTGCTTCGGATCATTTAACAAATGAAGGAATAGATAGAGGAAGGAATGTGATTTTGTCTCCTGAGATAAGTGAAGGAAAAACTGCTCCAAAGATGGAAGAATTCCAAGAGGTAAAAAATTTAAATGGCCCAAGTGAAAAAAAGGAGTTGAGGTACCATTAAAGATCAGCTAAAACTATTTTTGCTGACTCTCAAGATGCAGAGGTAAAAGGAGGGCTCCAGTTGGGATGGAGGCGATCAAGAGTGGAAGCCTCTCGGGGGGGGAAAATCCTATATTCATCTAGCAAAGGAAAAAGCAGAGAGAGAAGTCAAGCGGGGCAAACAAAGTACAATTCTCAGGAACCTTAAAGCAGGGAAGTCCTTGAAAAAAGTTTAAAAAATGATATTTCTGTCTTCAAACATTCGAGGGTGGGTGCATCACACAGAAAAGGTGCAAACCATAGATTAGTAATTTCAAACAATGCTAATGTTGTTTGTTTGCAGGAAACAATGGTGACAAGTAATGTGGCCATTAAATCCTTAAAAAGTGTATTAAAGGATTGGGATTTTGTAGCTCTGGACTTAGAGGGCAGGTCATCTTTGATAACGGGATGGAACAAGAAGTGCAAGATAATAAGTTCAGAATTAATTCAGTTAGGTAATAGAACAGAACTACAATCTTCGCACTTGGGTCCTAAGTCACATGGTTTGGGTTCGAATTCGAGTTTGAGGACCTTTAGATTCGGGTTCGAATTTGGCTTTTTGAATGAGGTTCGGCATTAGGTTCGACCATATACAAATTTCATATATATATATATGTATGTATATAATGTAACATAAAATGGTAACTTGGTAAGAAATAAAAAATTCAATGTAAACAAACATGCATCATTAAGAATCATGATAAATAAACATATATATCCAAGTTTGTAACTTAGATATCCAATCATCACCACGAGTCTGGAGTTTGGACTATTGGCAGCGGGAGTGACTGAGGAGTGAGGACCAGTAGCCTTATATTTCGACCGCTAGTGTTAGGATGTTAACAAATGTAGAAATACAGATTTCAAAAGGCCCGAGAGAGAGCCTGACAAGGGATCGAGAGTCGAGACAGGCACGTCGCACAGCTCGAGGGTACCAAACCACCGATAGACTGTAGCCCGAGATCGAAAGACAACTGACAAGGGATCGAGACACAATGCCTCTGTGAATCCGAGGGACTAGCGTCTTCATTTGAGCGATCAGCGGCGAGGGGAATCGAGGGCGTAAACACTACAGTAGTGCGTGGAGAAACACAGGAACTTGCCGCTCAATTCCAAGAAAAGCAACCACGAATTAGGTTTCCTGAACCGATGCAAAATTCGTTGAAAATCGCCTTAAAATTCGTTGAAAATCACCTTAAAAATCGTGTCTGCTTTAAAGTTCGAGTTCGAGTTCGAGTTTGAGGTCGATTCGATTCGGTTCGGCTTGAGGTTCGGCGTTGAGATTCACCGAACCAAAACGAACGCAATTTTTTTTTCAAGTTCGGCGAATTTTGAACTCCAAGGATAAAATTCGCCGAACCCTGTGACTTAGCTTGGGTCTGACTTCTGACATTTTTAATATATATGACCCATATGGTAATAGGAAGGAGTTCCAGGAAAATGGTTCGAATTTGGGATGGTATCAGAAGTGGCAATGTAAATTTGTAATAGTAGGCAAGAATCTAAACTTCATGGTGAGGAGAGGAGAGATTTAGGGGCAAGAATCCCAGGCCAGACTAATTAATCAACTTTTTAATCTATAAATTTGACGATGTAACTCTTTGTGATGTGGAACCAGTAAATCTTTGCGACGTGGAACCTAAGTTACTAGAAACGCCCAAGCAGCCTTGGTGAGACGCCGTTCCCCGTTTCGGATCCTGAAACGGAGGGGATACAACCTTGAAACGTCATTGATACATATCAAATTGGTATGGATACGTTTCAAGGGTTTTCGATATGTTTCAACCTAGAGGTGATACGTTTCAAGTAAAAGTGACATTCTCCTTATGTTTCATTTTCTATCATTTTACTTAAATTTTTAACATTACAATTAATTGTTTCAGGATGTTTGAGAGTGGTTCCAACCTCATCGGACTTCATATGCAAAAAATAGAACTTTTAATCCCATTCAGAATTCAACAGACTTAACAATTTTCAGGATTTCAGAATTGCAACATTGCCACTGGATTCTATCATATATGAGGGTATGGGATTGGCATTCGATCAAGCACATCAACCCCTCTATGTACCTTGATGTTGGTGGTGCTGATCGTTGAACTCCTCTGTCTTGGATGGACTTGGACCCACTTCCATAGCCAGAGGATGTGAACATTGGTGCTGGGCAGGTGCCTTCAAGCCCAAGGGAATCAAGCCAAGCTCGGGATCCCTATTTTCGATCTAATTTTGTTGAGGACGTAGATGATGACTCTAACTATGAGCATGAGGATTCAAATGATATTAGTTAAAAGTTTTCATAGTATCATGTTACATGTATGATTAATGATATTTGATAGTAGTTTCAGGTGATGATGATGATGTACCATGATAATATTATGATGATTACGATGACAATGATAATATAAATGATGATGACGACATATATATATATATATATATATATATATGTCGTTTCCCCACCATATCGTATCTGGATTTTTTGAAAATTTGCCATATCCGTTTCTCCCCCCGTATCCGTATCTGTTTCCGTATCCGCTTCAATGCAACTTAGTGTGGAACCAATGAATTGACCCCGACATGGCGAAACAATAGATTTTAGGGGATGAGGCTCTAGAAGAGGCTTGACAAATTTCTAGTTTCTGATTAAATATTGTCTAAGACAGGAGAGTCAAATCTTAGGTTTGTCAAGGGGGTTTCTCTTACCACTCTCCTATCTTTCTTCAATTAAAAAATGATAACCTCAAGCCTCCAACACCTTTCAAATTCAATTAATATTGGCTTCAGGATGAAGATTATAAAGAAATGGTTCAGAAGGAGTAGGTTCATATAAATAGTGGCAATGAAGAATTAGCAATGTTCCAGTTTAATGGAAACTTGAAAAAGTTGAAGAAATTAACAAAGCAGTGGGTCAAGGAAAAACAAAATAGTTCCCATGTGGATTTCCAAGCAGTGGAAAACCATATTGCATAGATACATGAACAAAATCCCAAAAACATTTTTGATGAAGATGAGTTGCTAACACTTATAAGGTTGAAGTAACAATGAAAGGCTGTATTGAGTTGAGAATATACTCAATGGAGACTTAAGAGCAGAGCTTTATGGATAGAAAATGGAGACAAGAATACTCACTTTTCCAAATTTATGCTGATATGAGAAAAAGTATGAACACCATATGGGACATTCAAAATGCAGCAGGGGAAAAAGTGAAGAGTTTCCATGAGATTTTTAAGGTGTTGACAACACACTTTCAATCTCGTTTTGAGAAATCGGATTTGGCCAACATTGCAGAAATAGTAAAAATATCCTCTCTTTCCAAGATCTGTTGAAGGAAATCAAAATAAACAATTAATGGACCCTATGACAACGGAGGAGTTATAGGAGGTTATATTCTCCTTTCGAAAAGAAAAAAGTTTGGGCTCTGATGGTTGGCCCATAGAATTTTATATGGGTTTTTATGAGCTCAATGAGGAGGATATGAGGATATGTTGGCAGTTCTGAATGAATCCAAGTGCTATGGTAAAGTATTAGGTGCATTTAATTCCACTTTCTATCTCCGATTTTGAAAAAATCTGATCTGAACACTTTGAAGGTTTTACATTGATATCATTATGCGATTCCGTCTACAAAATCATAGCTAAAGTAATTGCAAGGACAATAAAGTCTATTCTAAAGCCATTTTGTCTGGAGTCTGGACAGTTTGGTTTCCTGAATGGGAAACAAATTTATGATGTTGTGAGGGTGGCACAAGAAGCTTTTCATTCTATTGAAACAGAGAAAATGCCAACCTTCACCTATAATAGGGTCTCATGGTTATATATCAGCTTATTACTCATTCATGTCGGTTTTTGTCTTCCTCTGGTTAGCTGGATAGAGGGTTGTCTTAACTCAATATCACTCTCAGTTTTGGTAAATCGGTCAGCAGCTCCCCTTTACAAGTCTACCAAAGGGATCAGACAAGGATGCCCCTTATCCCCACTGATATTTCTCCTTGTGGTTAAGGGATTAAGTCAGCATTTGATTCTCCGTACAAGGGAGGGGGGATTAAAAGGTATAAGGATGGTAACCATATTCTCTTCATAGATGGATGTGTTATTATTTGAGAACGGTTCAATTGGGGACGCTTTGAAATTTCGTGAAATATTGGAGCTATATATTGAAGCTACAGGTATGATGATTAATGAGCAGAAATCATCACTAAGGTAGTGGGGGAACGGATTAGATTACTCAAAACAATATTGTGTTATGAAGAAATTCCTTTTCAGAAGGGGGTCAAATACCTGGGGTTTAACTTAAAGGCAAATGAGTATCGCTTTAATGATTGAGTTTGGCTTTATACAAAAATTGAAAGGAGGATAGAGGTCTTGTGCAACAAGTGGCTGTCGTTGGGAGGTCATTTGACACTTGTAAAGTCTATCCTCGAGGCAACCCAATTTATTGGCATTCCATTGCTCATATTCCCATAGGGATTGAAAAGAAGAAAAGGAAGAAAAATTTTAATTTCTTATGGTTAGGAGGGAAAGACACGACTTGATAGCATGGATAAATTGGTGAATTATTTCAAAACCTAAGAATCTATGGTGCTCGGGCTTGAAAAAATATAGTTGTTTCATCAAGCCTTGGCAACAAAAAATTAGTGGAGATTATTCAAGGGCAAAGGCCTTTGGCATGACATTATGCGAATGAAGTATATTGAGCCATTTTAATTTGAAAAATGGATAAGAAAGAAGCCCAAAAGTCATAAAAAATTATCCATTTGGTGGAAAGCTTTGATTGATTCTTTTTCTATAATTGGCTCATCGTTGGCACGAAGGATTGTCAAAAATAAGAAGGTTCACATGGGAGTGGACCCGCGGGTTTCAATGAAAGGGTATTTCAAGCTTTCTCAAGTTCTAAGAGAGCATGGTGGTGGCACATCATCTGAAAGCTAAAAGCAGCTGTGAAGGGAAAGATCTTCTTCTGGCTAGCTCTTTTGAATAAAGTGCCCACTTGGGACTTTCTCCAAAAGAGGGCTAAACAAGGACCAAACATGTGTATGCATTACCGAGAACATGAAGAAACTATCTACCATTTGTTTGTGGGTTGTCACTTTTCCAAAGAGGTTTGGGCAACCTCTTTAACTCTATTAAATGATGTTTCTAGGTGGATAGGTAACTCTTTAGAAGAAGCATTCAAATTCTAGTATAAGATAAGGAGGTATGAGAACTAAGATCCTTTCCTATGGCTATTAGGTGGGCAATCTAGAGGTCCAAAAATGAAATCACCTTTCAAAGTGTTTCTTACACTCCACATCAATTATTTTATAGAGTTAAATTCTATCTCAAGGAATACAGAGATCCTATAAAGAAGAGGCACAAACAGCAAGTAGATCGTCTTGTGATTGATGAGTCGTTTCCATGGGAGTTTTTTGATGATGCTTCGACCAGGAATCCAAGTAAGTGTGGTGCAGGGAGTTGTCTTTATTGGAATCCTATGCATTATATTTCTCTAGAGATTTAAAGTTTCAGTGGAATGGATCAATAGCAAATTATCCATACATAATTTAGACTTTCAAGCAGTGATGGACCCTGTTTACGCCCCAGAGCACCCGCAGCATGCTTGCCAGGATATACCAGAGCAAGGGGGTGTTTTTCCATTGCAAAAGGCCAAGTTTGGGCTTGTTTATGTACAAGTGGTGGTCTAGAGGGGCTCAAGACCCATGGTCTGGTCATAGCAGGTCCTCTTGGTTTTCATCCCAGGAAGTGTTGGCTTAGCGGCATTATTGAATTCCTCTTGATGGGAAAAAGTCCCTTGTCTTGTTGGGTCATTTGGGCCCTTGGTTCGTGTCCGGTGCTTCTTGGGATGGGTTCATAGGGACACATGGCTTAGGGCTCCTAGCCAAACGTATGTTTTGCTATGTATGAGGTGATTGCACGTGTAAGGGATGTCATACCCGAATTTAGCACAGCTCCTTTATGCCCACTTGGACCTTCTTCTCCATTGTATGACCCCTCCTCTTGGTACATATGTGCTCATATCACCATGATGTCATCCTCATCCAAAGAGCTTTACCTTGCTAAAAGGGAGGATATTAAGGGATCTTCTACATTGTTGGGGATAGTTGGGGCATGACATCCTCCTCCAACTCGCCACTCCACTCAATTGAAGCCATTTGCATCATTCTTATCATTATTTTTAGCCTTTTGTGGCTTAGTCCTTAGCTTGTGGGTGACAAGCCCTAGTTTTAAGTTATTTTTACTTTTTAGTAAGGTAGGCTCTAAAACTTCAAAAAGTAGAGAAAGTCTCATATAAATAACAGTTCTAACTCTCATTTGTAATCATGGACAAGAGTTCAAACATGTACTTTTCTCTTTTTATCTTGGTCTAATAGAGATTTTGAGTGATGCACACCTCTCTCTTTGGCTGAAAATGAATCTTGAATGGTGAATGGTGAGTTTTCTAGGGTTTCTACTATCTTGCAAAGTTGATCCTAGGAATGGTTGTAAATTGTAATAACTCGTGGCTAAGGAAGGACCTAAGAAGTATCTCTTGCTCTCTTTCTTGGTTGATGTTGGTAAGATCTCTCCATTTTCTTATTTGATATTGCTTAGGGTTTTTTATCAACATCTTGTCAACTTTGTTTGAGGAGACCTTCCTCTTAAAGGAGCTCTCCATTGTGGGCCTTGGAGTCCATATTTTTCCCTAATTAGGGTTTTTGGCTACTTTGACCTAGTATCAACTATCAAGTTACTAGCCTCTTGCCCTAGTTGGTAAATCTTCAATAGCCAAATTGAGTAGGGATGCTGACCTCGATCTCTAATCGCCCTAGGGTTGAAAAGACTAAGATCATAACCCCTTCTCTGTCACCCTTTTTTATCAAAATTCTCTTGTACATTTAATACAAAAAAAATCCAAAAATATATATATATAATATCAGAAAAACCCTAAACAATAGAAAATACTTATCTCAAAAAATACTTGGAAATTGGACTACTGCCACAAAAATATGCGCCCTAGTTGAATTAATGAAGGATCTTAAAGGGCATTTTGATCCTGTGATTGATTTACGTGATATTTTGATATTTGTGTCGGCTAGGGTTTTGTATTGCAGGTGTAGTACATATATCAAGCACTTTCGTTAAGTCTGAAGACCTGAAAAGTGGTTTCTAGGCCTATATTGACCCCTAGGGGGGTGGAAGTTCATTGGAAAATGTGTCAAGCGAGACCACACTTTTTGAGGGTTGTTACAAAGCTCATATCAGATCTAATATCCTATTTTCAGAACTGTTTTGAGGCCACTCCTTCACCCTATTGCACATCCCCCTACCCTACTATACAAGGTACACTTCACGTGGTAAGGTTGGCATTATTTTGACTGATTTTTATCAAGTTTTCTGAGATATATTCACTGCTGCAATACTATAACAGCAGTAGCAATTTGATGTCATATTTCTTGGGATCTATGATAAAGCTCTTTAAACTCCTTCCTCTCTTTCAATGATATTTATACTTCATTGTTTTGAATCTATAAGGCACTGATCTTTACCGAGAGGTTTCTTGGAAAATGTGCTTGTGTATTGTCTAGGTAATCACAATTATCGTCCACCAAATTATAGGGACTTCCCCTTGGTCTTAAGAGTTGACCTAAAGTATTCATGAAGCTAGGCTATGGTGACAGTGGACTCTAGCTTCTCCCGTGCTTGCCACTCATCGCACCATGATCCGTGACTTTATCATGCGTGCTATTTTGAGACATACCATACCACAGCTATGAGGGGTCATTTCTCTTTAGTTTCTTTTACACATGTTTTTCGGGAACACAATTCCAAGCAGACTCCTTATCTAAAAAATGGGCCCATCCGGAGGCAGGTATAATGAAGCTAATGGAAGTCAACAAGAATGCTGTTACAGAACATCCTTCCAATTCATGTAACTTGTATGCCCCTTTATTATCTCTGTAATCTTCAGTGTTTTTGCTGGTTGATGAAACCCTTGTTTAGAGGGTTGGTGGGGTCCTTTTTCCAAATCATCACTTTTGTGATCTTGAATTGTATTGGCAGTATGCCTGTGTATTAGAGTGCTTGGTTTCAGCCTTCAGGGCATGGGGATGGTACTATTGGCTCAGAAATACTGTGGGTTTAGATATTTGTGGTCAGGGGTTCAGTGGATTGCAGTTCTGATTTGTGCCACGGCACACATACTAAATGTAATGTATCATTTCCATTAATATAATACATTAATCTTTTATTGAGGAAAAAATCATCTCATTTCTAGGAAGTTGTTGTATCGGACCTCGGTCATTGTCTAGCATATCATTACTTTCTACTAGAATTGCAACAACCAAACTTCCATTACACTATACAAGATGAGATGCAATAAACAATACTTAATTGATCATTTTCCCATAACAAAGAATTATACAGCAGCCCAAACATCTAGTTCAAAATTTTGTAAAATCCACATGTTATTCTACAAAGTGAAGTTAAGTCATGATATTGCATAGTCCCCAATTTATTTTCTGCTAGCAAAATCATGGAGTAAAATATCCTGTATTTCCCAAAATGTGCTCTGCAAAGGCTTCCCTGGTACTAGTGCCCCCATTCTTCACTTAAGTGTGTGAGGTTGGGGTGAGATTATTTCCTCGGAGAAAAGGGGAAAAAAGTTATATGATGAAATTTGCAGAGTTCATAAAACATCTGTTAATGAGGTTAGAGGAATATCCATCACTCTTAGATGCAACATGTAAAAAATATGTAAATTCTATAATTTCCTGTTATGCTCTATCCATTTGCATACTCTTTCAATAACCCGCTCGAAGAACTCTTGTAAACCCAATAAACAAAAATTGCATACTCCTTTCTGCATTCAAAACAACTGAATCTAAAACTCATGAGAAAATTGCATCTTTATAAGGGACTAGTAGATAGTCCATGTCATGATTGATGTGAAGCTTAGCATAGGTATTATGTCATAATTGTGCAGGATTACACACAGTAGAAACCAATGAGCTGGATGAAGTGTGGCTCATAGAAATGCAACCTCAACGATCACAAAGTTAGATAAATGTGTCCAGCCACAATCATGGCAAAAAACAGGGTATAGTTTTCTAGAAGTAAAATATGAAAGCAAAACCACAAACCAAGGAAGTTAACTAAAATAAAAGGAGTGTCTCAGCTGACATGTACAAAGAAAAGAGTAGCCAAAATAGCACTTAACTTGCAATCAATAAGCATTAAAATAGCACTTACATGCAAACCATGAGCACTATTTAGCAACATACATAATGCAGATCAAATCTGAAATATGTAATGTTTGGCGGGTACAATGGCTGGGTCAACTATGTGTCTCCCATGCACATGAATGTTCTTGTAACTATGATGATTGATATTTAAAATTCTTCTTGTGTGTCGTCGTTAACAAGGTGACTTAAGGCAACTTTAGCCTTTTTAGGCTGAGGACCAATATCCGCTGCTTCCTCGTTTCTCGCTCTTTGGCCCTTTCCGATGTCTTCCTCTTCCTCTTGAGTAATAGTAGTCCTTTCCTTCTTCTCCATGGAGGATTCTTTTGGCTCAGCTTCTACATCATCAATGTCGCATTTCACATTGGTCGCAGAAACTGCAGGTGGCTTGTTTGTTTGTGATTCTTTATTACTTTTTGACAATCCTTCAGGAGAAGTCAAGATTGAGCGAACTTCATCATCTTTGGCAAGATCTATAGGCCGTTTCCCAGCCTTGGTCTTTGCACTCAAACTACCACCTTTACGTATAAGAAACTTCACCACCTCCAGGTGGCTTCCCTGAACAGCATAATGGAGTGCTGACATGCCTTTGCGTGTACAAGCATTGACGGAAGCTCCTGATCTTAAAAGAATGCGAACAATTTCCAAATGTCCCTTCTGTGAAGCAAAATGAATGGCGGCCATGTCATCCACTGCAGCTGCTCCAACATCAGCTTTGTGATTGCAAAGGAATTCTACAACCTCTGTATGGCCTGACCAAGCCGCTAGATGTAACCTCCACAGCATTAAGGAAAACGCATAAATTTTGAAGGCTGTGAATATTAATATTGACCCTACTTATTTTTACTGCAGAAGTGATGGTGATATTTATGTACTTAATAAGTTAATACCCAAAAACACATAGTAACCCCTTACACACAAATAAAGAGTCTGGTAATGAAATTATGAACAAATAAATGAAGCAATAACGGCTTCAGATAATCAGGCAAACTCTAAAAATAATATAAACAAATGGCTACACCATGTCCTGTTAGGTTGGTGCTATGAAAAATTCAAATGATGTCCTAACATTTCAAATTCTCTATGAGTTAAAAAGAAGTAGAGGTTTGGAATACATTAATATAGCAGGCAATTCACAGGCAATGCCAAGAATTGGAAAATAAGCAAATAAAAACTATAAGGAACCGACAGCCTTCCAAAAACCACAACACGGACGAATTTAAAGCAATGGCAGTGGGTGAATATTTTAACCGGAAAGTAACCCGTCCAAACCCTAGCCACTTCAACTCAATCCGAATCTATTTATTGTTCAAAATTTTGCATATATTATGCATGTTGAAAAAGAGAAACAATGTATTTCAAACATGGCTATTTTGACACATAATTTATAAGACTGCGGAGATGTTTTCTGTGCATATTCAAGTATGAATCTCAAACCCTAACTATGAAAGCCTGAGAAAATTTACAGTCAAGGATGATAATTATGCGCCATAAAATCATGAAACAATTTGCAATGGGTTTCAGATGAGTGTACGTGTAAAAAGCTTGATTTTGTGCAGAATGTAATAGAATTTGGACAGGTTTCAATTAAAGAAGAGCAGGATACGGCGTACGGGAATGGTTGTCTCGTACATTGATGACGGTTGGATTCGAAAAATAGATTGCTTGAAGTCCCTCCAAATCACCTGCCCTTGCAGCGTCATGAAGGCCTTGGCTTTGACCTTTGCCTTTGTGGGCCGCTGGTTTCTTCGACTGTCCCGCCATTGGTGTGCCTGGAAATGTAATGGAAGTTGGAACTACTTATACTGTGAACAGAACCATCTGGTTTTTTTTTCTAGTCTTGAACGCCTTCAATTCACTCTTGAGAAAAACAGCCTTGCAAAAAGTTTTATCCTCGTTAAGAAGGTGGTTTCTCAACGAAAGGAAATATGGCTGGGTGCTTTCAGTGAGATTTTCAAATTATTATTGATAACAGTTCGTGCTAAAGAGGGTTTAGGAGGTATGATATCAAAATTGGCGAAGGTTCGAATTGAGGTGAGGGAGGATGTTTATAATTGTGAATAATTTATATTAAGAGAAATGTTTTGTAAATTGTAAGAGGTGTATTGTTATCCACTCCTAAAATATAAAACTATTAATTACCTCAAGAGGTGTAAAGGAACCCGATAGAACCAATAAAATAAATAGAAAAACTCTTTTAAATTAAAGTATAAATTAACAATGACAACATAGACATGTGAGTTGCATAAACCTCTAATCTTTAATGTCTAAAGTTGTCCCATTTAATAAAAGGCCCAACCAAATAGGTCATGTTCATAACAATTTTGTTTGCCTTTTTGTTAGAGTTTAGCACAAGGAGTTTGTAAATCTTTTTTATTAATAATTTATTTTATCCCACATTAAGATCTATGTTGATGAATCACTAAAGCCATAGTAGATTGCTACAACATGGAGGGTCATTATCTAAACAACCATGACAACTTAACAAGAAGTGAAATATTGATCCATATCCATAATGAAAAACATAAATTAATTAAGTGCCAACAAAGAGCTTAATCATAACTAACCTATAAAAAAATATACATTTATCCTTTATATATTGTTTATATTTTTTGTCTACAATAAGGAAACTATGGAACTTATTAAAAAAATCTAAATTTAATATAATAAATTAAAAATTATATCAAATATTTTTCAAAACTTTTTTTTTTAATTTTCAACTAAAATAATGTATAGACCTTGCCCATTAATATAGAGCAATTGGTAATAAATAAATGAGATGAGAAATTGTAAATGGAAAGTCACAAGTTCAAATCCCCATGGATATTAGCTTACAACATATATATATATATACCTTTTTCAAAACTTTTTTATTTTCAACTAAAATAATATATAAACTTTTTTCAAAACTTTTTCTTTGAATTTAGATTTAGAGTTTAACGACAATATCCTCAATAATAAGACCACCAAGTATCTAACATAAACACAAACAATATGCAAATTTTGTTGGAATTCTCTGTGCAATGTCTTTAGAGAAGTCTTTGACCTCCATTAACACAATGTCCAATGGTTAACAAAATTCTCATAATGAATGAAACCAAGCTTCAAAACTTCAGTTAAAAAACCTATGTTTCCTTGCACTCCATTTTTGTTAAGTTGTTTAACTGCAATGGCATGTACACAATGAATAATCCCAAACTGGGCAACATAAATATATGCAAACCATAAAACCAACTATAATATGGCCTATACACAATGAATTATCCCAAACCGGACAATATAAATATATGCAAACAATAAAAGCAACTACAATAGATAAATAAAAATGCTATCATACAAAAATGTCTATAATTAATCATTATAAACTGATTTTCTCGCTGAATTTTACAGACGGATTTAATTATTCTTATTAAATTTAACAAATGCATCCAACCAAATTCATTATTAACAATCAATTTGTAACATTCTAATCAATTTTTTAACATGTTTCAAAAAATTAAAATGGTAATATATAAAGCTTCAATAGAAATCTTAGTTGTTTAATACAATATTTTGTCTAAATATAACAACATTGTTGCACCAAGTGTAAACAAGGTGCTTACAACCCAGCATGGGGGAGATCCTGTAACGGACGTCACATGTCACATGTAACGTTTTCAAAAGTAATAAAATGTAAAAAGTAATAGTGTGGGGGAGATCCTATAACGGATGTCACATGTCACATTTGTCACGTTTGTAGTATGGGGGAGATCCTGTAACAGATGTCACATGTCACGTTTGTCACGTTACGTTACAACCCAGTATGGGGGGGATGTAATGTTTGTCACATTACGCTACAACCCAGTATGGGGGAGATGTAACGTTTGTCACGTTACGTTACAACCCAATATGGGGGAGATGTTGTAACGTTTGTCACATTTGTCACGTTACGTTACAACCCAGTATGGGGGGGATGTAACGTTTGTCACGTTACGCTACAACCCAGTATGGGGGAGATGTAACGTTTGTCACGTTACGTTACAACCCAATAGGGGGGAGATGTTGTAACGTTTGTCACATTTGTTACGTTTGTCACGTTACGTTACAACCCAATATGGGGAAGATGTTGTAATGTTTGTCACGTTACGTTTCCATGTCGACTCATAACTTATAAAAAAACAAAAGTAATTAAAAATTTCATGTTCGCTCATAACTTATCAAAAATAAAAATAATTAAAAAAGAGGGATCCAATTTCTTGAGGGATAATTTTTTTTTTAATGTGTAAAAAATTAAGATAAAACAAAAAAAATTACACCTCAAGAAATTGGATCCCTCTCGGTGCTTGATAGATCCAGGTTTGAGATGGATCTACGCTGGTTTGATATCAATCCGGTTAACATATTTCAATTCTCTTTCAAACAATAACAACATTGTTTGATATCAATCCGGTTAACATATTTAATTCTCTTTCAAACAAGTTTATGGAAATTACACTAGGAAGGATTTTTACATTTAAATCTTAAAAAAAAAATCTAATAATTCAATTGTAATTATTATCATTATTTGTTAGCAAAAGAGTTGTTTGAGGCTAATTATGGGTCAATGCATGCTCAAAATTTACCATGTAACTATATTAAAGCATTGGATCAAGTTTATGGAAATTACACTAGGAAAGAATTTTACATTTAAATCTTTAAAAAAAATTATAATAATTCAATTGTAATTATTATTATTATTTGTTAGCAAAAGAGTTGTTTGAAGCTAATTATGGGTCGATTCAGTGCATGCTCAAAATTTACCATGTAACTATACTTAAGCCTTGGATCTTTTTCCTAAAAGAATACATTTCCACCAAGTCCATAAAAGATAACAACTCTTTCATAAAATAAATGATTTGATAATATCTTTAAAAAGTACAAATTATGTAACAATCTTTGGTGAAATTATTTAATTTCATGAAACTTCAGATAAAATATATTTTTCATATTTATGTGTCATGTTTGGATGGACAAAACATGTCCTTGATTTGCAAGTGAGACTCTTAAAAATCCGATGATTTCTTATTTATGGAGCCATTGTTAAATAGACAATATGAAGACATTATTACAAAAATATAGGCAACATATCTTGTGTTATAATACAATATCGGAGACAAGTTACCACTTTTATATAGTTAATATTATTTTTTTTAACATGCCCATTTCAAAATCAAAATCAAGCTATTCAGAGAGAGAGAAAAAAAAAAAAACCTGATAATTTTTACACAACATTTTTTGACATTCAGATCCATGTTGAAACAACCATGCTTGGGCACTATTTTTCTGAAACTCCCATGCCAATCAAAACTTCCATATGGCCACATGTTAAAACCCACCTACATTCATTCTTCTTGGTCATTGAGATTTATTCTCGAAGGAGAGGAACTAAAACTATCCTGCACAAATTGGTCCATAACCTGAAAGAAAGATCAAGCTCACAAAACTTCTGAAAAATGACAAGTCTGCTAAGAAAACTTATACGCCCCCCAAAAATTTGAAAAATGTGCCGGGCACAATTATTGGTTGGTGTGTACATTTATGTCAGCTTTACCAATTTCCTCCTATATAAGACTAGTGGTCAGTAAACAAAAGAGTCAAATGTCTCAGATATTATACACTGCTTCTTGAAAGAGTTCAGCATCGTACCTACGAAAATGAATCAGATTTTCTGCATTCAATCTATAAACATCCAGTAGCCCCGAGACACGGCCTATGAAGGTTTATTCTCTGCATGTTGACTCTTGAGGATCCTTGATGTAGCTTGCAAGGCCTTCAAAATTATATTTGGGAAAAATCGGTGTTATTGTCTCAGTAGAACACTCGAATGACATGTCGGTTCTTGTTATATTGAATAGAGAAGAATGTCAAACTTCTACTCTCCAAAATTCAAATGATGTTATCACCTTTTTCTTGAGATTTCTCCAATGCAGCGACCTTGTTACGGTTGTGTTCCCAGCCATGGATTTTCCTCTTTGTCAACACAGCTAACTGGCTTCACTAACAGAACAACACATTATATCTGCAGGAGGGATAAAGCAATCCAGGTACATTGAATGCAACTTCCTCTATCGTCCAAACCTCCATCCAGGTTTTGGTGTGGCTCAAGCCTCATTGTCATTAATCAGAATCTGGAGAGAGTTTAAAGTTTTAAACAGAGCATCCGGAGTGAACAATCATCGTTCCGTCCACAACTCTATAATCATTGAGTGAATTCATTGGTATCTCCCAATAAACAACATCACCTCCAATTAGATTCAATTCGTGTGAGATGAGAATCTTCCATATGGACAAGAAGGCCAGCTCTCTAGCTGAAGTAGCCAAAGGTAGCGTGCTTGATGATCTAAGCAGGGGCATCACTTCTAGCCCTTAAGGACAATGGATCTGCACAAATATTAAGAACAAAGAAGTCTTTCTCGTTGGTCTGTTGCTTTCTCTCCAATGCATCTAGCATCAACAAACATGGTTGCAGTGGTTTTTGGAACCAATCCCTCAACCATATACAAGATTTCAGGACTCAAAGAAAGAAAAAAATCATCAATTAAAACCAGAAATGAAAAAGATATCTAACTTCAAAATTTAAAATAAATCAGATTTCAAGTACTTTATGAACTAAGTATAATACAAGCTTTAGTAATTGGGTAATGAAAAACTGATAAAATTAAACACTGAAAAATGATTTTGGCAACAGGTGGTGCACAAATTCACTCAAACTATCAAACACATATTCCAGAATTCCTACACATTCTAAACATATTAAACACAGGATCCATCTGGATAGGTTGCAGATGATATTCATAACAGCTTCTAAACTTCACTGCAACAGTAACAGTAGCTTAAGAAACCCATAACTCCATCCTAATACACCACAGTCTATGGTTTCTATAAAAATACTAATCAACTGGATAGTGCTTTCAAGCCCGCCCTTGTAATTTCTTCCGACCCCTCCTTCCTTAAAAGACACCCGCCTGAAAATCTTTGTCACTGCCAATAGTTCCCAGAAAGTACATATGCACTGCAATATGATGGGATTCATCTGTGGAACCTTCTCTTCCAACTTCTGTGAGGTATGCTGTAGTGGAATCTTTATCTGCACTCGCTTATGAGCTCTTCCAATTCTACATCTTTACTTCTTAATTTCTTGTCAAGTGCTTCATTTTGTGGACCAACAACTTGTAATGATTCTCAAAGCTCTTCTAATGGAGGTATCTAGCTATCAACTTGGATTGGTGATGTGGCTACAAACGAATGTATATATTAGCCATATTTTGGTATTGCTGACAATATTTCCATACCTTGAGCACCATTACCAATGTTCCGAGGCTGATTTACACCAATAATATCTTCCTTAATAGGAACAACAATTTTGGCTTCTAGATGTAGACTATCATGAAGGTCCTCATGAGAATCTAAAACTGGTACGTGTGCAATGGGGTACAATTTATGTTCCTTGCTCTGTTTGCTCATTTAAAGACTTTGTTTGTCCATGTGAAATTTCAATATGCTCAAGCAAAATATGTCTGGTCATTTAATCCATCTATAATGCATACTCACTTTGATTAATACAATTCACTGCAATAGGGAAACACAAATCTTTTGTTCCGTCCTTTTTGGGGTGACTGTGGGACTTGTGTTGTAAGTATTTCCCTCTGTAGTCCTTATATTTTCCCTCACACATAAGAATGCCCTCAGTTCATTTCATCCAAGGAAATCATTCCAATTTGACAAGCAACAATTCAAAGTAATCTTCATCATAATGATTAAATATGGAAGGTGATGTTCATCGATACTTTCAGACAAAGAGAGTGTGGGGGTGTTGGATGCTTAGTTTCCCCCCAATTTTTTTTTAAATCTTCATTACATCTACGAAAATATAGATCATTAAAACATTTCACATGGTAAAACTCAAAAGGAGAGAAGTAGAGAAAGTTAGCAAAGATTTAATGGGTGGTCAGAAAGAAGAGAAAGCATTCAAGGCGTTGAAAAGCCCTATCTTTGACACCTTAAACAATAATTATAATGTAAGCACTATTGCAATATTTGAATATGATTACTTGCAAAATCTCAATTTTTGAATTGCAGATTCAACATTTAGGGTTTAATAAAATGTAGACAATTCTACGTGGACTCAAAGAAATAGGCATAGGAAACGAAGTACACTGTGTGCTCACTAATTCATATACTTGTGCCTTAACAGAGAAGCTAAACAATTGCTCAGATATGAATTTTCTTTTACAAAGATTCTAACATAAATTATGAATTATGAATTAATGTTAGGAAGCCTGCCCAAGAAAGAAAATATATTGCCCTGTCAAGTTGTATGCGTTCCTACTCCTCTGTAATAAAACTAACTGAGGAAGAATAGCGACTGCTTCCAGGTAAATAGAGAATGCCTAGAGAACCAGTGACATCACATAAAAGCAGCATTGATACTTGGAAAATTGAACATCTACAAGCATGAAAAAAATGGGATGGTAAGATTCCTAGAGATTCCATGCAAATACCAGACATTAGTCGTGTTTCTAACTTTAGAGATAATTCCTATATGAAAGAGATGCAAAGAAGTTGAAAGTGTGCCATAAGCAAACATATTAATTTATGCACCAGTTTAATGAACGATTATAGCTTTTAAAAAAACGATTACATGGTTAAAACTTAAAAACATAAAATAAATAACAACTAGAATCTGACAGGCTGCACTTGCTGATGTAACTAGTAAACTCCCTTCCCCACAAGTTTCCATAATCCAATTAGGAGGCAAGAGAAACTGGGAAAATTCACCAACAATATGCCTGCATATTCTTCAATTGCATATCAACCAAGATGTTTGGAATGGCCTTTCAAAAGGGAACCATTGATACTATTTTTGGCCTAATCTTTGAAACAATGGTGAGGCACAGAAGCTGAGTTTGTTCCAGGGACACTCAGAGGCCATATCTTGTGTTCTAAGGAGCTACAAACTGTTCTATATTTGAACAATGATATAATAAAACATTCACTGATAACTCTGTTCAATTTACACTATATTATGCAGACAAATTTCCATGCATGATTGCCATAAATCTCAAGGGAAAATCATGAAGGCAATTATGGATATGAGTGAGACGACTCCCATAAAATATAAACTAAAATTGGCACAACAACAAATAACAGTATAGGTAAAGCAAATACATCCAAAAGCATCTCTGGGAGAATAGCACATGTGACATGATATTTTGTAAACACATGTAGCTATGGGGTGGCAGTTACTTTATGATGAGTAAGTTCTCTCTTTGTATATGCTACTGAGGATGCCCAAGAAACTTTCAAATTGATCCAAATTTCGAAGATATAATTGAAATATCATGGTAGTGTTTATCTAAATCAGAACGCTACATAGTGAACAATGCATTGATTAATGTAGTCCAAATCAGTTGTCACTCTGGCATTGTCAGTGAATTCTGACTCAACTTGGCCAAAAAAATGAGTTGACTTGGTTGCTAACTCTGCTGGACAAAGTTGAGTCAGACCTAAAATCCCATCTTGTCTGAGTCATATAGTTGAGGCAACCAGTAGGGCCCAGGCAAAGAAACCTTGAAAAATTTTAAAAAGTAAAAATAATCCTACATGAAACCTGAACCTACCTTCCTAAAAGATGCTTTTACCTTTCTTACTTCATTTTACTTCTCAAAACTTGAATTTGGACTGTTCGGGGCTGAAGAAAACCTTGCCTGGCAGTCTGAAATTGGAGTTGATTTGGATACTCAGTGATGATGACTCAAATGAGTCTTGGAGGAATTTTATGGAACTCTATATCTGGCCACAGCCATTTTTATCATACAATTGACATATTTCTACATAACTCATAACGTAATTATTATTCTCTTCTTTTTTGTATTACATAAAAGAGGTCATTTACCATATTCTCTTACTCACTGCATTCCTGTCTCTTTGTGATTATTGCTATGATTTTCAAATCATTTGGAATTTCATTCAAATTATTTTAGAATCCTTTGAGATTGAAAACTGGACAACATCCATTTCTCAACAAAGTCCTTTGAAAAAAATAGCAATTGGATTAATCTTGTGGCAGATTATGTATACCAACTATGACATATTCTGATGCAGAAACTGTGAATGTGCACAAACAAGATATAAAAAAACATTTAACTCTAATCACCAAAAATAGGAACATGCATGGCAGATAACAAAATTAGCACTACTGACACTGAATCCACTGAAATTATATTTCTGACTTCACTTAATTTCTAGAACTTCCATGCTAGAGATATAAACGGCTTGGCCTGCAAGAGCTTTAGACAATAGTATATTATATAGTAGTTTTTGTTCAGAAAATAAAATCACAAGTAGAAGCCAAAAAAATAGGTATTCGAACAAATTAGCTCTTAAGCGATGAAAGAAATCCAAGCCAACTAAGGCCTTATTAGATAGACAACTTTCAGAATTATGTCCATGTAATATGATATGAAACCCTTACTGCCATGAATTCAAGCATATAATTTATCTAACCAGCAAGCCATTGAACACGTTGCTGCAATTACATTCTGAACTAAAATGAAGTGCATTAATATGCATGCATAGATATAGAAACTAAAAAAGCTTTTGGGATTCCACTGGACCTGGCATGGAGGAAAATAGGTTTTTATAGCTGAGACGATCTCAAATCAAAGACATCATGCATTGAGGAATCAAAAACCTGTAGCATGAATCCAAAGTGTGGGCTACTGGTCTTACCAATTTGCAAAATTGGATTGCTGATTGGAATCGACCCAGGTCTTTGGCTAACTTCATACAAGCTGGGAAACACAGAATGAACTAAAGAGTTTGTTTGGACGTGATTGGGTGGGATGCAAACATCATAAGCAGGAGCCGATACGGGTTCAATGGATGGAAAGCTGTTATGGTGGTCTTGACGGCAAACTTCCCAGGAAGGTGCAGAACATGTATCCACAGGGGACTGGGATTTTAAATCGTGGGTTGGTGAGAAGAGGTGATCAGGTATATAAATCTGGCGATGGCAGTTGTTCGTGTCAATATTGGTTGAAATGGATGTTGGGATTTGGTCTTATGGAGCTGAGAATAGGCTGTAGTTAGGACTATGGATGGAGGACAAAGCAAAGGCTTCAACCCCTTGATGCTATGTCGCCTGCTCCAACCCCTTGATGCTCTTCAGCTTCACACATCTATCTATCCACAAGCCCTACAAGGATACCAATGTTTCTAGAACTATTCTGAAGAATTTGGCCAATCCGTCCTATGCTATTGCCGAGGCCACCATGCCTAGTACGGAGATTAATTCTGGACATGGTGGCCTCTGCAATGGCCATCATGCTCTTAAGAGTTCAGAATAGACCATGCTATTGCCGAGGCCACCACGTCCTTTTCTTGAATCTCAATGCTCTAGTGTTACACAATAATGTTCATTCAAAAATTAAAGCATCTGCAATGTGTATGAAACTCGAGCTCGGGTAGACCTAATGCTGAAGCGGGTGCTTCAGATTTCATGCAAACATGTTCCTGCCCAATTCAACTATGAAAAATACAGAACTGATTCTGCTCGCGACACTCCTCAACCGATCGTAGCGCATCATCACAATTTCAGAAACCCTTCAATTCGAGAAAGTGTCGAATTCCTCATCAAGTTCATCAGGAAGCACCGCCTCGGCATAGGAGAGGCGAGTGTCCATGTGAGGCGGGTGTCTTGGCCGCCATTGAAAATGCTAGATGCCAATCAGGAACATGTAGAGAAAAACAGTAGGCAGCATGAGTTCCGGGTACCATACCAAAATGAGGAACAAGACATGCACCAATACTGTCGATATGGGGTTCTTCTAATTGAAAATCTCGTCAAACCACTTGCCCACCGCAATCAGGCCGGACAAGACAGACATGATCCTGAAGAAATTTGCCTTGCTGCGATGCATGCTCCAGATGTGAGAATCCACATCTATCATATACTCCACCATCTCTTTCCGCAGCAGAGGCTCGTCCCTGCTTAGCCTCATCGCTTGATAACGCAGGCTCTCCAGCAAACCCACGGACAGCGGGTGTAGGTAATGCATTTTGGGCAACAGAGGGGTAATATAAATATGCATCATGTTCACCAGAGACGAGCAAGTGAATCACACTTCCAGCTGAAGCTCACCCATTTTCTTCACACCATTGGGATGTAAGACCAAAAGAGGATAACCATGAGTATAAAGTCGATCGGTTTCAAGGGTCGAGAGACGAATACGTTCCTTACCAATCTTGGTATCCTTGTCATTACCGCCCCCTCCATGCAGATGACAATTATAAAAAAAAAACCAACTGTGATCACAGTGCAAGGATTATAAACCTCCCATGTATACTGCTTATTCCGCTTAGGACTAAAGCTATCTATAATGGTCCTAGTCCTAACCCACTTCTTCCCATACTTAGCAACGCAATAGGCGTCTGTGGTGCCTCTTCCATCCTTGGTCTTCATTCGCAGCAATCCAGAGCACTCAGAATTCCAATCTCCAAAACCCCAAGCGAGGGGTTTCCACAATTGCTTGGCTGTTGACCTCAGATCACTGCTGTAATGTGTCGACTCATCCAGAACATGGTACCCACCATCCAAACAGAGCCTAAGGTGTATCTAGCTTGCAAATTTGATCTCCTTCTTCTTGGGATCCATATCGGCTGGGCTGCCGATAGCCTTCACAGTCACCTCCGGATAATGGCCCTAATCATTGCGCTGAAGAGCTTGGGCCTCTATGACATTAACCCTAACACACCGGAGCTTCGGGGAGAGATATACCTTGGAGCATATATTTGCCAGGTCGTCCGAATGAACCGTGGCCGCGTCAGAATGCCAGGCCTCCGCGAACGCCTCGTCCGCCTGGTCCCCTGCAGGGTCTCCCAAAACTCGAACGGAGCCCCGTAACTTTAGCACCTTGCTATCTGAACAACAACGGCAGGCCCTGTAACTTCAGCCACACGCTATCAGAACTTGAACGTTAGGATCCCTAACTTTGGCACAGTGTTATCTCTCCGCCAAAAATTTGGTAGAAATGAAAAACTTGAACAACGGACCCGTAACTTCAACATCACACCATCCGAATTCGAACACCATCCGAATTCGAAGTGCAGGCCCGGTAACGCGCTACCTCTTCGCTAAAAAATTGATGAAAACAATAAATTTGACGGAAATGACAAATTTGGTAGTGAAAATGTACGGGGCAAGATTCTATTCGTTTGATAGACGAAGAATCTAGTCACAGTGTTGACAAAGTTTTTTTCATTGAAAGAACGTTTTTGGCGTAATTAAATTCATAAACAATATCGTTAAACTATAAAACTATATTGATATTTTAATGAGGAATTAAAGTTGGTCAAGATAGAAACTTATCATTGAAAGTGGTCAACATTTTTGGCATTGATGATCTACAGGTCTTTGGAGATTCTCGAGTCACCATAAAATAGGCATGTAGACAGTATTTATTACAGGTGGCAAATCTCTATACTTGGTGTGACTGTATTAAATCACTAATTGACCAATTCAGAAATGTCTCTTTTGATCATGTTTATCGTCAGCGTAACTCAAAGGCTGATAATCTTTCAAAACTGGCGTTAGCTGGAGTTGAAGGTTTCATTTTGTGGGATGAAGTTCAGGAGGAATGCCGAGTTGCGAATGGGTTTGTAAATATTTTTGAGATATAGCTTTTGGCTCAGCTTTCTCCAGTTTTTTTTTACGAATGTATTTTCCTGAATTAACTTTGCACTTGCAGATCATGTTTTCGGCTATTTTGTTGTAATTTTGGGATCAGTGTCGATGAGACCCACTCCATGTACTATTTGATTCAGTTATGAATAACAATAGTATTGTTGAAATATTGTAACTTCAAAGAATATTATATTTGTATATTATTTATTCCGGAGATGTTCCATACCTCCGATGTGATTATACTATAAATACGGAGATGTTTATTCCTCCGAGTTGGGTGTGGTAACTAGGGTTATTAGACCCACCATGTGGGGGTCGGCCCAGTCAGTTATAATGGGGTATTTAACCTAATGGTTAAATACGAGCCTACATGTACTTGTGTAAAATACATATCAGAGTAGTGTATAAATAGAGGAGGTGTGTTCCTCATTTGATACACTCACACACTTGAGGATAGCGCACTTGTGGAGGAGAGGTCTGCTATTGTGGAGGAGGAGATCATGTCTCAGGGTTTCATCTTTGTATATTGCTGGTCATCTATATTGAGGAAGCTTTGCTGGGTTTTCTACCCCATGAGGGTTTCCCAGGATAAATCTCTGTCTCTTGTGTTTATGCTGTGCTTGTTGTTTCTTCAGTGATCCTGTATATGCTATTATTGTGAAATGGAATGTAATGCTGCTATTTTTTGTCTTAGCATATTGAATTTTAACATGGTATCAGAGCTAACCTGAAGGAAGACAAGGTATGGCACTAAAGACACTTGCTTTACTTACGACAATTTGAAGGTCAGGTTTTACATAGCAAAAACCAGTCATCGTAGCACATTCGCTATAAATCCGTTTTGGCGAAGTTTTCGGATCTGAAATTGTTACAGGACGAAGATTAAATCTCCAGGTACCTTGTGTCCAAAGGACAACCTCTAATTCGTTGTACTTTGTGATTTATGATCTGTACAATATAGGGTTTCTGCCTCTTCCAGATCTGAGTCAAAATCAGGTGACCTTGGGAAAAAGGTCATATCTTGGGCTAGGAAGCTCCAAATGAAATTTCGTAAAAAGTGACAGGTAGTACACAGTCTGTACTATCTCAGAAAACTTTTTCAGAGACCGAAGTTGAACCAGTGACACGTGGTACTCCGTACAAGTTCGCTCTCCTGTATTATCCCATAAACAGGTCATGTTGCGACACTTGGCATAACTCTCTCTCAGAGAGTCCAATTGATGTCAGACCTGTCAGGATGGAAAGATAACAGGCCGAGCTACCTCAGAAAAGTTTTTCAGAGGCCGAAGTTCAAACAGTGACACGTGGCACGCCGTACAAGTTCGCTCTTCTGTTTTATCCCAAAACAGGTCACGTTGCGACATTTGACATAACTCTCTCTCAGAGAATCCAATTGAGGTCAGACCTGTCAGGATGGAAAGATAATAGGTCAGGATATCTCAGAAAACTTTTTCAGACCCTGTGGATTGAAAAGTTTGGAGTTACACTAGAAACAATCAGGTACATATTTCTGTCAAAACAGAATTATTTTTGAGTACCTTCATTCATGGCTTCCGGAATTCAGGACTTTGATCAGAAAAGTGGAAAATTAGGGCTTCTGTAAAAATGGGAATTTTTTAAATCTGTGACCATGGCTGGAAGCTCCTCAGAAAAATAGAAGCTTAGAGCTTTGGATCAAACATTTTGATTGGGAAGAAGAGTGGGATTCATCAAACCCCAGTTCAGGGTCACGTCCAGTGAATCCGGAAGTTTCAAAGGAAAAATTGAGGAGTGAAACTTTGCAGTTTTCAAATTCTGAATATATCAGTTTGATCAGCTCATCAAGGCGCATATTTCTATCCTTTCGGAAGTTTGAATTTTTGGGGTTTCTCTGACAAACCCATATCTAGCTCTAGGTCCAGTTCTTGCAAATCAAGTGGATAGGGTTAATCCTAGAAGAAGATGGATTGGTCACCTGCATAAGTGAAGGAGTTCTTGTTTCAGAGGGAGATGAGGCTAAGGCTTTACATAAGGATATTACAAGCGATCTCGACAGGTACATCACAAAAGACAAATCAGGCTCCATGACCATGAAAACATGAAGACAAAGACTCATCCATAATCTTTGTTCTACTTACGAGGTATGTATGACTTTGTTATATTATGCTTAACCTATGAGACATGCAGGTTCTAGCTCAGGATCTCTAAATCTTTGAAGAGATTGTTTAGGTATGTTGTACATAACCAAGTAGGTATACTAATCCAGGTATGTTTCCCATGAATCTTACCTTGTGTTAGGATCCCTTATATAAGTATACTTGAAATGATTGGTTATGCTTATTCATAAAGTTAGTAATCAAGGGATTATGCATATTATATCTTTTATCTTGATTGATGATATGCATGAGTAAAAGAAGACTTCCCTGAAATCTTGAATACTAATGTTTATTAACTATAATCATGACTATACATTTTCAAGATTATTTAGTACTATAATGTTTTGATAGCATTTAGAATATACTAATGAGTGTATGTTTGTGTATGAGATCATGAGGATGACTCTTGAGCATGCACAGTGGTACAGAATGAATAGAAGTTCAAAAGACATACAGAAGATCAAGCGGGAGGCAGCCACACAAACATAAAAGATAAGTATTTGAGTTGTTATTTGAAATAGTAATGATATTGCCTATAATAGGTTGTATGCATATTTGTATTCCTATAATATATCATGCTGAGTGTAAATATTCATAGAACATTGAACAGTATACTACTAATATGCATATGATTGGTAAGTTGGATAAACATTCCATTGTTGCTTGTCTAGAATGAAACCTCTTTGCTGACATGCTGAGAGTTGTGCACACTCTCGATAGTATGTTCTGGTAGAGATGGAAGGCATCTAGATAGCCACTGTATGCATACAGGATATGGGAAAGTGTTGTGCCAAAGTATTGGTCAAAATAGTTGCATCACTATGTAAATGATATCTGTATGCATAATAGGTTATCATGTCAATATGATTTGATGATTATGAAGTATTACTAATCATGTACTTAATTTTGATTTGTAGGAAAGGTCATGAAGAATGATGGACACCGTACAAGTGGTGGATGTTCAAACAAGAAGATTTACAAATCAAACAAAATATAGAAGGCTCATGGCTAGAAGATTCTCTTAGAAAGGGGAAGAGAATCACGACAAGATGTTTGCTCCAAGTATGGTGTAATTAAAGAAGAAGTGTGAATCAGGTTTTGTATAGGTACTTAGGATCGATAATAAATTGATAAGCTTAATGATCACCATGGGTGCTGTGGATCTCAACCTTTGCTACAAGGTTGAATATGATTTCTATACACAAATGACATGGATGCAAGAAGGAACTCACGACAGAGTTCGAATGATATTAAGGCTCATATTAGTAGACCCATCTAACGAGAGATGGCACAGATAGATATGCAGAAGATCATTCAATGCAGAAATGAAAATGAAAGATCTCAAATTGATGCTCTACTTCCTAGGTCTGGAAGTATGGCAAGGCTCAGAAGGAATATTTCTCAACCAGGGAAAGTATGATGAGAAATATGACTTGAGGTGTTGGAATGGCCACTCTTATGGATTCCAACTTGAAGCTGTTAGGGGATAACTCATCAGAGTTAGTGGATATAACTCTGTATAGTCAAATTATTGGGTCATTGATGTATCTAACATATACTAGATTAGATATATGCTTTGTTGTGAATACCTTGAGTCAGTATCTAGTGGAAACTAGATGTTTTCACCTGATAGTTGCAAAGCATGTGATGAGGCACCTAAAGGATACGATAGACTTTGATCTGTGCTATCTTGGAGATCATGACTTCAGATGGCTACTCAGATGCTGATTGGGAAGAAAGTGTATCAGACAAGAAGAACACATCAAGAGGATGTTATTGTCTAGGATTAGCGATGATCTCGTGGTTTAGCTGGAAGCAGTCTAGTGTGGCTCTCAGCACAAGCAGAATATATGGCTGTTTGCTCTGCTAGTTGTGAAGAAGTTTGTCTTCAGGATTGTTTGACTTAGAGATAGAACCAACTGTGATCCTATGTGACAAATAGAGTTGTATCAAGGACATAGAATCCAGTGTTCCATGATAAGTCAAAGATCATAGGGATCTAACAAGATATGACACAGAAAGGAACTATAAAGTTTGAATTCGTAACAGGTTACCGTTGTACTAACCAAACCTCTACCTCGAGTGAAGAAGTTACCAACATACTAACCAAGCATCTGTCTCGAGTGAAATTTGAATACTTTCGAGACAAGCTTGGTGTAGCTCAAAAGGACCCTCCTTGAAAGGGGGAGTAGTATAGTCACTGATGATGAGATTGTCTCATCGAACAACAAGGTCGATGATGAGGTAACCTGTTCTCTACACCTAGATACTTAGAAATATTTAGATTTAGGACTTGTATACTTAGAATACTTAGTTTTACTTATACATGCTTTTGATGTTATATGTATTAGTAAGAATACATGCTTTTGATGATAGATGTATTGATGAGAATACATGTGGGGATTGTATCATCCTTGAACACATGTTCTAAAGTGAGCCGTAGACGTATGGTCTCCGAGAATGAAGTCCTTAGTGGACAGTTGAGGGGATTGGATCATCCCTGGACTTTCAGTCCTAAAGAGAGCCGTAGACGTGAGGTCTCCGAGAATGAAGTCCTTAGTGGACAGTTGAGGGGATTGGATCATCCCTGGACTTTCAGTCCTAAAGAGAGCCGTAGACGTGAGGTCTCCGAGAATGAAGTCCTTAGTGGACAGTTGAGGGGATTGGATCATCCCTGGACTTTCAGTCCTAAAGAGAGCCGTAGACGTGAGGTCTCCGAGAATGAAGTCCTTAGTGGACAGTTGAGGGGATTGGATCATCCCTGGACTTTCAGTCCTAAAGAGAGCCGTAGACGTGAGGTCTCCGAGAATGAAGTCCTTAGTGGACAGTTGAGGGGATTGGATCATCCCTGGACTTTCAGTCCTAAAGAGAGCCGTAGACGTGAGGTCTCCGAGAATGAAGTCCTTAGTGGACAGTTGAGGGGATTGGATCATCCCTGGACTTTCAGTCCTAAAGAGAGCCGTAGACGTGAGGTCTCCGAGAATGAAGTCCTTAGTGGACAGTTGAGGGGATTGGATCATCCCTAGACTTTCAGTCCTAAAGAGAGCCGTAGACGTGAGGTCTCCGAGAAGTGGGGATTGTATCATCCCCGGACTTAGGTCCCTGAATTGATCCGTAGACGTGAGGTCTCCGAGAAGTGGGGATTGTATCATCCCCGGACTTAGGTCCCTGAATTGATACGTAGACGTGAGGTCTCCGAGAAGTGGGGATTGTATCATCCCCGGACTTAGGTCCCTGAATTGATCCGTAGACGTGAGGTCTCCGAGAAGTGGGGATTGTATCATCCCCGGACTTAGGTCCCTGAATTGATCCGTAGACGTGAGGTCTCCGAGAAGTGGGGATTGTATCATCCCCGGACTTAGGTCCCTGAATTGATCCGTAGACGTGAGGTCTCCGAGAAGTGGGGATTGTATCATCCCCGGACTTAGGTCCCTGAATTGATCCGTAGACGTGAGGTCTCCGAGAAGTGGGGATTGTATCATCCCCGGACTTAGGTCCCTGAATTGATCCGTAGACGTGAGGTCTCCGAGAAGTGGGGATTGTATCATCCCCGGACTGCGGTCCCTGAATTGATCCGTAGACGTATGGTCTCCGAGAAAGTGATTTTTGATGTGGTTACTTGTATCGGTAGGATACTTGTATTGATGATGTGGTTACTTGTATCGGTAGGATACTTGTATTGATGATGTGGTTACTTGTATCGGTAGGATACTAGTATTGATGACGTGGTTACTTGTATCGGTATGGATACTTGTATTGATGATGTGGTTACTTGTATCGGTAGGATACATGTATTGATGACATGATTACTTGTATCAGTATGGATACTTGTATTGATGATATGTATACTTGTATTGGCATGAATACTTGTACTAATGATGTGGATACTTGTATTGTTATGGATACCTGTGTTGATGACGATGCTGACGATCGTGTGATGACGATACTGATGATCGTGTGATGACGATGCTGATGATCGTGTGATGATGATGCTGATGATCGTGTGATGACGATACTGATGATCGTGAGGATCCAGATGTTGATGTTGTTGTAGTTGTTCGAGTGCTGCAGAAGATAAAGACTCAGTACTGAAGATGTTGATGTTCCAGTATTGAAGATGTTCCAGTAACTGCTTGAGTTACTGATGATGTTGAGAAAGCTTCCAATGATTTATAGATGTATCATGTATGATGTTGATGACTCCTTGCTCGTGCAGATACTGTTATAATATCCTTCTCGTTAAGGGGGAGTGTTGAAATATTGTAACTTCAAAGAATATTATATTTGTATATTATTTATTCCGGAGATGTTCCATACCTCCGATGTGATTATACTATAAATACGGAGATGTTTATTCCTCCGAGTTGGGTGTGGTAACTAGGGTTATTAGACCCACCATGTGGGGGTCGGCCCAGTCAGTTATAATGGGGTATTTAACCTAATGGTTAAATACGAGCCTACATGTACTTGTGTAAAATACATATCAGAGTAGTGTATAAATAGAGGAGGTGTGTTCCTCATTTGATACACTCACACACTTGAGGATAGCGCACTTGTGGAGGAGAGGTCTGCTATTGTGGAGGAGGAGATCATGTCTCAGGGTTTCATCTTTGTATATTGCTGGTCATCTATATTGAGGAAGCTTTGCTGGGTTTTCTACCCCATGAGGGTTTCCCAGGATAAATCTCTGTCTCTTGTGTTTATGCTGTGCTTGTTGTTTCTTCAGTGATCCTGTATATGCTATTATTGTGAAATGGAATGTAATGCTGCTATTTTCTGTCTTAGCATATTGAATTTTAACAAGTATGACTTTTTTTTCTACTGAAAAAAGAAACTTATGAATATGATAGGTTTTTAAAGCTATCGTGGTTGTGAAGGTAGACTTGCTTGGTTGTTAAGTTGGAGCCAAACATTTTTAGTGTTGGCCTTGAGAGCAAATAAGAATTTGAGTTTATTAATTTGTATGTCATTTTGATCTTTGTTATATTTAAGTTTTTGAATTATATAGTTTTATGGAATAGAAAAATCCACTAATTTATGGTGTTATTGAAGGTTACCACGTTTGGTGTCGAAATTATTGAAGAGAAGACCATTAAGATTAAGGTGCATGGTTGCTTTAAATATTGCTTAATATCCCTTGTCCTTTCTACGCTTAATTATTGCCTCGTAATTTTGAAGAAAAAATGGCTCTAGCAATATGATGGCATCATTAAAGCCACTACGAAAGTTTGTCATGGGGTAATTTTGAACCTTTTGAAATCCCCATAGTATAATAGGGTCCATATTGCCTTTTGAGAATAAACCCTATAGGAATATTTTGCAAGTTATATTCCCCTTTACAAATTATGAGTTAGGTCAGGGAGCCACATGGGAAACATTGTGTCCACACATGTACCCTAAGAAAAGGCATCTTCTTGTTTTAGTTTGTTGATAAGGCCCATGTCCTTAAAGCAATTGTTTTGTTCCCAAGGAAACCTCGTGGGATCCCCCCTCATTCCCATAATATATGGAAGGAGGGTGGCTCAACCAGCAACCATAATAGCATCTAGTAACCCCAAGGGACTCAACCAAATTTGAACCTGTGACCTATGGCCTCTCCATAGATAACATGCCTAGGGCGAATGGTTAAATCGATTGAGCTAACCCATGGAGATATTAAAAATTGAAGGGAATGGAATGGGATTTGATCCACTTATGTGTGCATGGGTCAAGGCATATCAAGTGGGACCCCTCAAAATATAAGAATATGCTTGTTAACTTTTCCCCTTGGAGTGAAGGGTTTTCCATCAACCAGGCCACTTAGTTATTATGCACAATGTGGGTTGAGTTTCCCAAACCCAATGCAACGTTGGTCATTATATAACTTGCCTTAGGCCTTGTTGGTGGCTTCATTTATCACAAGCTTAAGCACTTTTTCAACCATGGCCCCCAACATAGAGTTTCCCTTGAAGGCAATATGTCCATGGACTTTAAAGAGTTTGTCCTCATTGTTAGTTTTTGGTTACTCTAAGTTGTTCTCCTATGAGAGCACATAAGTGTTGGAGGGGATTCCCTATTGGATGGGTGTGTCTTGTGAAAGAGTTTATATTATACCCCTATAACAAATTCATTATGTTTATGATGATTGACACCTTTTATTGTGCTTAGTTTGAGCTATGGCAGATTCTATGACAGTTATGACATATTCCTCTTACACAATTATCGTGATTTTAGTCTGGATACCTTACACATTTTGACACATTCGTTTCATGGAAGAATATGTAAAAAACTATTCTAGGCATATGTAGGGTGCATTCCTTGGGAGAGATTCCTTTGCGTGTGAGACACTTTTTTTTAGGTATATTATTAGCAGTTAAGTTTTATAATCGCTTTTCTCTCTTGTCAAGTTTAATTAAATGAGGGAGGGCAGACTAGCTAGGGTTATATTTATACATGTGATGTGTGTGAACATGTATTGAGAATGTAGAGTCTTGGGAGAAGCCAATGTGGTCCTTTGAGTTAGTATTGCATTTTCTAATTTGATAATGAGAAGATAGTCATTGTTCATTACAAAGCCTCAATTTATTGTCCTCTACATTAATGTTGTTGTTTATGTAGATCATATTCCATCTTTTGTAGGGTTGACCTCATCTCTTGATATGCAATATTTGCATGTTTGTTTTTTCCATTCAAAACTTGTGTTTATGCATAATTGAAGCTTTAATTGTTGTTTTCGTCTTTATGTTTTAGTTGTAGGACAAATTCTTTGAGTGTAGATATGTGTATTAAGTGGAGGTAAAATTTTGACATGGTATCATAGTCATGCATCTGAGATTCTCTAGATTTGTTTATGCAATGGATTGTTATCCATGGGGGGGAGTTGTCAAAAGATCTCAATGGGTGTGATGTCGATGAGATTCTGTGGATTGGAGTGATTTGTGCATCTAAGAGACACTAGGAGTTATGAGAGTTTATGGGTGAGATGCTCATGTAGCTCTAATGATCAGAGTGGATCTTTTGCCCAAGATAAGCACAATGAATTTGCGATTATAGGATGGTTTCATTAGTTGATCCATTTGTTGAAGTGTGTTCTAGGTTTGTAACATGACTACTCTTGGTTTAGATAGTGTGATTATCTAGAGGGGGCTTCCAAATTTGCATTTTGGAAGTGCTAACTATAGATGTTATTAGAGGAGATGGATATTTGGGAGAATGTAGAAGGGGTTGTTTTTGCTATGGTCGATACCACTTTGTTTGATGTACATAAGAAGAGTGTTTCCAAAATGAAGAGAATCCTTATGTATCCGATGAAGGACCATTCGATCACTCATGTCATGGGGAAGTCAGCTGATGAGATGTATGCATTGTTGACTTAGTATCAAAGCGGGAATGCATCTCAAAAATTGCTTCTAAAGAATCAACTAACCCATACACACATGGGTGACATAGACATAGTGCGTAGTTACCTGATGAAGACTACCTAGATCAAAGATCAACTCACCACTTGTAACATCCATCTACGACTTTTGCTACATCACGTTTAACATCTAATTGTGACATCAATTATATAACAAATTTAACTATTAATTTCATATTTTAAAAGAATAATACTCTCTCTCTCTCTCTCTCTCTCTCTCTCTCTCTCTCTCTCTCTCTCTCTCTATAAGAATGATCATACAACCACCTATAATTACATATAACTTTTTCAAGTTAAAACCACCTATAATTACATACACACACATATATAATTATACATATTTATCGATAAATTTGTGTGTGTGTATACACACACACACACACACATAGTGCCTAGTTACTTGATGAAGACTACCTATATCAAAGATCAACTCACCACTTGTTACATCCATCTATAACTTTTGCTACATCACGTTTAACATCTAATTGTGACATCAATTATATAACAAATTTAACTATTAATTTCAGATTTTAAAAGAATAATACTCTCTCTCTCTGATCATATAACACATCATGTAATATAACTTTTTCAAGTTAAAGCCACCTATAATTACACACACACACACACATATAATTATACATATTTATCGATAAATTTGTGTGTGTGTACACACACACACACACACACATATTGCCTAGTTACTTGATGAAGACTACCTAGATCAAAGATCAACTCACCACTTGTTACATCCATCTACGACTTTTGCCACATCACGTTTAACATCTAATTGTGACATCAATTATATAACAAATTTAACTATTAATTTCATATTTTAAAAGAATAATACTCTCTCTCTCTCTCTCTCTCTCTCTCTCTTAGAATGATCATATAACACATCATGTAATATAACTTTTTCAAGTTAAAACCACTTATAATTACACACACACACATATATAATTATACATATTTATCGATAAATTTGTGTGTGTGTGTGTATGTACACACACACACACACACATATAACTATACATATTTATTGATAAATTTGTAAAACGATTTATAGATTATGTGTTAGGCCCTATATATTGTGACATTATATTTCTATTATTATATTAGTGTTATATGTATTGGTCGGCTAGGACTTTAATTGTGATTGTAGCATTTGTTTCTTATATACACCAAGGAGATCTAGTTTTAGAGATCATCTTATCTTATGCATTTTATATAATTTAAAAATAGGTGACACCCTCGTAGAGGCTTCTTATTCATTCTCTTTATTTCATTCTCAAGGATTGGAGTTACTCTTTCTATTTTTATGCCATTTGGGAATTTGGTCCATAACATTTGGTGTCATAGTCATTTTTGCAATAATTTTTTTTTCGGGAAGTTTTGGATGACGATATTTGTGGGAGCCTCAAGAGACATATCAAAGTACATGTCGTAAAACATTTAGGTTTGAGTTTGCTATGAGTTTGGAGTTACAATCTGCGGAAATTAGGGTTTTTTTACTAGTTTAAAAACTAGTCTCAAATAGGTGTTCTAGGTAAAACTATTATCTTTGAAGCTTTCAAACTCTAAATATAGTGCCAACTATTGCCTACAAAATAAGATGGACCAGGGGTGGTAAGTGCGGGGGGGGTGACTTTTGACCCTGGAGGAATATTGAAGCAGACCTGCTTGTGGGGATTGGGAGAAATGTCCAATAATCAAGCTGAAGGACTCGCACTTTGGCAAGGTCTTAAGTAAGCACTACAGTGGAATATAAGACATATGATATTAGTGGGTGATTCTATGATCATCAATCATTTTTTATACATAAAGCAACCTACAACAAATGGACCTTATCTCGGATAATGAAGAGAATAATGCAATCGATGGATGAATTTGTATAAGTAAAAGTTTATCTTGTCCTAAGATCCTTAAACCTAATAGTTGATAGAAATGCTAATATCGCTTGTAATCTAGGACAGGGTCAATTGAATATTGACGGAGTGGATGCAGGATACTAGCAAATCCCGTAACTCCATGGTTAAACTAGAAATTATTGGTCATCATGGTCATCGTTTTTGGGAATACAGGTGACAGCATAAAGACATGCAATGGTACTGCTACCAAAACTTAAAATTAATGAAATTCATTGTTATCACAATTGTTAGACTGTTTGAGCGTGAGAGCAGGTCTAGGCAATTCATTGTTTGTGTGCTTCATATGGTAAAAATGATGAATCAAGTATGAGACATTCAATATCAGAGTGTCGGGATTAATATGGACGATTCTAGTTCTCTTCGGGGTGATTTCTTGTTATTTGTTTCTCTTTGGGAGCAAGAGTATTGGATGAGTGGTAAATCATGGAAAAACATCTTTGAGAACTCTGGTAGTTGCTACTCTTCATCATGGTTGACTAGTAGATGGCATCAACTAGGGAATGAAAAAATTGAGGTAAGGGAGTTCCATGTTTTTTCTCTTGAATTCTTCAATTGGTCCTTTTGAAGTGTTCATTGCAGTCTTATTGTCTAGCACGACATCTCCTTTGTCTGCCTGGATTTTAGTATTTGCATGGAAATTTTAGTGGTCTGTTGAAAGAAAAGATGGTTCCTATTCTTGGTTTGTTGAGTTGAATGGATACATGCTTAAAAACTAGTTTGAGTGTCGAATTCTTGAGTTGTGCCTGGAGTTGTTTGAAACTCTTTTATGCAATAATCTTAATTTCAAGATTGTTGAGTGTAATTGGCATCTATAGGACAATAATAGATACTCTATTTACAGAATTGAGACTAAAATCAATATTTTTCAAACCCAAAATAAATATTAAATGTTCTTGGAATTGCAAGTCAACTACTTTGTTTTGTTTGGCTGTGAAGTGTACATGTATCCTACAATCTAGTCCTTTAATCAAATTATATACTAGTCAGGGTTTTAGTATCAGGTGGAACCCGAAAGAAAGTAACTCTTTTGTAATAGCCATTGTTGATATCTCCTGAAAGACTTGTGATTCTTTTTTATCAATAAATCTGGAGCTTTTTTGTAACTTTAGGTCTTCCGGTCTGGACGACACCTTTCTTTTTTTGAAATAAAAATCTGTATCCGTTTGGGTTAAAAAATAAAAAATAAAAATAAGATGAACCATAGTATTTCTAATGAAATTTTAGAAGTTGAAAAATAAGACACATGGTAGGCCATGCAATTTTTGTCTCTTGAAAGAGACAAAACCAACATTTTTTGGAAAAGTTACCATAGATTTCTCTTGGCCCACCAAAATTTGGTGAAACCTGTGGCATTGCATAAAAGACATGTTAGGCTATTAAAGACCAATAATTTAGAATTAGAGGGGTTAAAGTTTTAGAGATACTTTAGGAGAAAGGTTATACAACAAGATAGTCTACAAACCAATGTTTTCAAAGCTTTGTTAACTTGAAATTTGCATAACTTATAATTATAAGATTTGTTTAGGGTGATTCAAAAGGTGGCATAGCTATTTAAAAAAAATAGAGACGAACTCTAGTAAATATTAGTGGGTTTGCATGGCAAGAGATGGTGTACAAAATTCTAGACCCGTTAAACCTCTTGAAGTTTCATCCATTACACAAGAAGAGCATGAAGAGGTGGAATTTGGGTTGTCCAAGCTTAGTGAAAAAGTAGAAAACCTTGAAACTACAATGCTAAGAAAAGGTGAATATGGTTACTAAGGAAGAATTCAAGGATATCCTTCAAAACATGAGGGGGGGTATTTTGAAGGATATAAATGGCCTACTTACCCAAAATTTGACCCCTCAAGAAGAGGACAAGGAGAAAAAGATGGTGAATCCCATTCATCTCAAGAAATTTTTTTATCACGCTAAGAGAACAAGAGATTTGAGCCCTAGACACCCAATCAGTTACTACTCCAAGATTTACATAATTGTGGATTCACTTGAGACCAAGGAACTTCTTTATTGCCAAGATCGATATGAAGAAGTTTGATGGTGATGATTCCATAACATGAATATTCTAAATGGAGCAATTCTTTGATCTACACCAAGTGTCAACTTTACAAAAGGTAACTATTGCATCCTTGTATTTAGAACCCATCAATCTATTCCAAGGAAAAAAGAACCCATCAATCTATGTGGTCACAATCACTTTGTGATTGTAAAAGGACTATATTGTCTCTTGTTGTGTATTTATGGATGAATTAACAACACATTATGGATATTAATAACAACACCTTCTTTATCCAATTGATACATATCATGCAAAGAGGTCTAGTTATAAAGCACAATAAGAATTTTCAAAAGTTGAGCCTTAGAGTGAAGAACATTTTTAGAGGACCATTTGTTGAATCTCTTTATTGGCACTTTAAAGGAGAGCATGCAATATGAGGTATGTCTCTTTGAACCTAAATAATTGGAGAATGCTTTTAGTTTGGCGAGGAAAGTTGAAAGTAAAAATATGGCTACTATAAAGGTTGCCAGTAACACCTATAAAGAGGAAAATGTTTCCCCTCCTAACCTCACTTAGCCTTCAAGGTTGACACCTTAGCAAGTGGGGGAATGAAGAGGAAAGAGACTATTTTTTAATTGTGATAGCAAGTATAGTAAGGGGCATAAGTGCAATGACAATAAATCATTCTACTTAGATTATGAATAACAAGAAGATCAAGAACTGGGACAGTCTCAAGATGTAGAACTATAATATACCACTCCAACCATATCTTGTCATGCAGTGGATGGCATTGGCACTCCTCAAACTCTCAAGATAGAAGGATATATCAAAAATAAAAAGGTGATAATGTTGATTGATTATGGTAGTATCCATAACTTCACTAATTGTAAATTAACCAAACTTCTCAATTTATTTATGTTAGAACATTATTACACCTAGGACCATAGTATCAATGATGTTTAATTAATGAATGTTGGTTCAAGCAAGGTTAATGATGATTATCTAAGGTTGTTATGCTAATTATGACCAATTCCACTACCTAGGCACCCATTTTTGGTCAACCAGTGGATAAGGCATCCTCATTTATGGACACCACCCTCATTTATGGCCACTACACCACCAAGGAACACCCTTATCCCCTATTTTGTGGATATGAGTTTGACTTGGGGCGCTCATGCATTGAACTTTGTCATTTTGCCTCCTTTTTTACAGTTTTGGTCAATCTTAGGCCACCTCCAATCCACCACTTTCTCCACCACTCATGTGCAACCATCATTAATGACCACTCATGCCATCCCAATGTTCATATGAACAATTCTTAACCATTTGAGGTGATTTGGGAGACTATTGATCAACCTAGGGGGGATTGAGGTCCAATGTAAGCTAGCCACTTGTATCTCATTCGAATGCCTCCAAAGGCTCACGATTTTTCCCAATTGTAATATAATGATGTTCCCAACTTGTTTCTGGGTTGGACTGTAATAGAATTACCAGCTATTTGAAGCATTTGTTGTGTATATTGTGCTTCTTTTACATTGTTTTCATGTACACTTAGCCAAATTCTTGATTTGTGAGGAATTCCTTAGCTATTATGTCCTGCTGTGATTATAATTTCACATGGTATTAGAGCTCTTGGAGCTTCTAGTTGAACCAGACTGCTTCAGAGGTGCACCATAAGCAATGGAGCAACCACAAAAATCCTTGGGGCCATTTCCTTGAAGCCACTGGAGAAATCCAGTGGAGTCTACCCAGGTGTGAGTCACTCCCAAATGTTCCCTTTGTCAATGGAGGGTTTGAATTGGCTATTTAGGATTCCCTCTTAAGCGATTGAATGTTTGCATTGCAGGCTTTAAATGTTCTTGTCACCAAGTGCACAAGCTGTAGAATGGAGCAGTCTCATGTCACCTTACTTACTCCATTCAACTATTTTGAGTGGAAGGATGAAATGAGAATACAGTTGAGATTGAAGGGTCTCTTCAGAGTTACTATGGGGACTGAGAATGAGCCGAACTCTGCAGTAGAGAAGTCGAAGTTCTTCAACAGGATGGATGAAGCATTTGGCATGCTTTGTCTCAGTATCTCAAGAGACCTCTTGTTTCATGTAGATAGTCTCACTACTCCAAATGAACCATGGCTCAATATTGAGTCACTATTTGGGAAGACTGATGAGTTGAGGGGCCACCAACTTGAGAATGAGTTGATCTCTATGAGCCCAAGCAACTTCGAGACCATTCAAGATTTCTTCACTAAGTTCAAATCCTTGGTTTTGCAGCTCAAGCAATGTGGCATTGACAAGAAGGACGGACATCTGTTGTTCTCCATTCTTTCAAAGTTGGGGCCTGAGTACTCTATGTTTGTTTCGAATTTCCATTCCACCAAGTTCATTGTTTGAAACTGGAAGATGCCGTCTTTGGCAGAGTTCATGGAGTCTCTTACACAAGAGCAAGACAAGTTGGTCCAAATGGGCACCATCAAACCATAAAAGGACCAAGTTCTTGCAGCTGGTGATTCGAAGCATGCAAAGGGGAAGTAGAAGGCCAAAGGTTCGAAGCAACAAGAGAAGAAGAAAGACAAGAGAAGCCCAAATCTTTTGAAGGGGTATCGAATCCTAACAAGGAGAAAGGGAAGAAGAAGGAGAAATCGAAATGCACTTACTTTCACAAGGGTTGGCACCCTGAAAGTGCATACATGAAGAAGACCATTGACATAATGGCACACCTCCTTGAGAAGAACAATATCCCTCTTCTAGATCAAGCAAAGAAGGAGGGTGGATCGAATTATGAAGATAAGGAGAGATGCCATGCATTGATGGATAGTACTTCTGAATCCTCTTCCTTCACCATAGATTCGGGTGCCTCAAGGCACATGGCTTCTGCAAGAGATTCTTTCTCTACTCTCGCACCATATAGTGGTCCTTATATTCTCATGGGAGATGACTCAAAGATCCCAGCAAAAGGCATTGGAAGGATCAATCTAGACAATGGGTACTGCAACAATGTGTTGTATGTGCCCGATCTTGCAACAAATATCCTCTCTATTTACCAAATGAACCATACTGGTTCGGCTAAGAGAGTGATTTTCACTCAAGATGATGTGGAAATTTCTGAATTTTCCACTGGCAAAGTGGTTGCAGTTGGTGTTGCAGATCATGAGTAAAGGATGTACATGTTTTCACACTTTCTTCCTTACTATTCTCCTAATGCTCTTCTGTCACATGCTAATGAGGTCAATATACTTTGGCATGAGAGGTTTGGACACCTCAACTACAGATATATTCAAGCTTTGAGCAAAAGAAAATATGGTTGAAGGACTTCCAAGCATTAAATTTTCCAAAGGCACCTGCAAGGGATGCATTATTGGGAAGCATGCAAAGCGCAAGTTTGAGAAGGGAAGGCAAGAAGAGCTGCTCAACCTCTTGATTTGGTCCATTCATATGTGATAGGACCTCTTCCCACACCCTCCTATGGAAACTCAAAATATGTCCTAACATTCATTGATGATTTTTCAAGGTACTATTGGGTGTTCTTTCTCAAGTTGAAATCTGAAGTGTTTCATTCTTTCAAAGTTTTCAAAGCTTCTATTGAGAACTTCAGTGGAAGGAAGATAAAGGCACTAAGGACTAATAATGGAAGAGAATATGTCAATAAGGACTTGTAGCAGCTATGTGAAGAATATGGCATTCACATGCAGCATTAAATGCCTTACACACCCCAGCAGAATGGTGTGGCAGAGTGCAAGAATATATCATTGAAGGAGATGGCCACCTGTATGTTGGAGGCTAAGTATTTGTCTCATAAACTATGGGATGAAGCCAAAAATTGTGCTGCATATGTTCATAATAGAGTGCCACACAAAGCCTTGGAAGGCAAGACACCATTCAAGGCTTGGATGGGACATAAACCTGACATGTCTCGTTTCGGGGTGTTTGACTCAAGAGCACGGGCTAGAATACCTCCAGAGAAGAGAAAGGCCTTGCAACCCCAAAGAAAGGATTCCATTATGGTTGGTTATGTATAGGATGCTAAGGGATACAATCTCTTTTATCCCTCATCTTAAAATACTTTCATTGAGAGGAGTGTTCAGTTCGAAGAAGAGCCCATGCAAGAAGTTGACCAAGAAGAAGGGGAATGCTCAAATCCCCCACTTGTAGATGATGTAAGTGATGTTTCATTTTCTGATATTTCTGATTTTGATGTTGAGGATGAATATTATGACATGCATGCAGATCATGAGCCTCCTACAAGGCCTAAGTGGGCTAAGAAAACCATACAAGCTGTTGGTGAACTTGCAAGAGATCCACAACAACCTAGGAAAACTAGATCACGGCTTCACAATGCATTTTCTTCTCGTGATTTGAATATTCCTAGGAAGTGTTTTCTTATGGTTGGATCTAATCCTCATTCATATTAAGAATCATCACATGACCCAAGATGGGAAGCTTCCATGCAAGAAGAGTTGAACTCTCTTCATGACAATGAGACTTGTTCCTCTTCCTCCCAAGAGGAAGTTAGTGCAATGCAAGTGGGTGTATAGGACCAAAATGATTGTTGATAGTTATTAAATGAAGTATAAGGCCATATTGGTAGCTAAGGGTTTCTATCAAGTCCATGGAGTGGACTACACAGATACATTTGCACTTGTGGCAAAGATGGACTCAACTAGACTAGTTTTGGCCATTGTTGCATCCAAGCGATGTGAGGTTCATCATATGGATGTGAAGAGTGTTTTTCTTCATGGTGACCTTCATGAGGAGATCTATATGCAACATCCTAAAGGTTTCATTCAATATCCTTCACTCTTTTGCAGGTTGAAGAAGTCCCTCTATGGCCTTAAGCAAGTTCCTAGAGCTTGGTATGCCAAGATGGACAACTTTCTTCTATCTCAAGGTTTTGAAAGATGCAGGTCTGATCCAAATGTCTATATGCATCATTTCAATGACTCTATTTTGATCATTGTATTGTATGTTTATGACCTCTTGATCACTAGTAGTTGTGTTGAATACATAGGCTCATTTAAAGCTGCATTACATAGTGCATTTTCCATGTCTGATCTAGGATTGTTGAAACAATTTCTTGGTTTTGAGATTGATCAATCTAGTGCAAAGATCAAATTTTCACAATCAAAATATGCTTTAGATATGCTACAAAATTTCAGAATGGATGAATGCAAGGCTGCTAATTTTCCCTTCCTTTCAGGGGTAAAACTTCATGATTGGGGTTCCTCACCATTGGTGGACAGTTTGTTGTATACACAGCTACTTAGGAGCTTGTTATATCTAACACACTCTCGACCAGATTTGGATTATACAATAGGTGTTATTGATAGATACATGCAAGAGCCTCATGAGATCCATTGGAAGGCTTCCAAAAGGATCTTGCATTATGTGCAAGGTACCAAGCAGTTTGGGATTCATTATGCAACTAGTTCATCACTTGAACTAGTTGGTTTTACTAATTCGGATTGGGCTGGAGATAGCACTGACCGGAAGTCCACTTCTGGTTATGTCTTTATGCTTGTACATGGTCCCATTTTCTTGTCTAGCAAGAATCAACACATTATTTACTTATCATTAGTTGAGGTCAAGTACAGAGGAGCAGTGAATGCAACTACACAATGTGTATTGCTGCAAGGTATTCTTGGGGAGTTTGGATTTGCATTTGATAATCAAAGTGCGATAAATATCTCCACTGATCCAATACAGAGACAAAGGACCAAGCACATGGAGATACACATGCACTACATCATGATCTTGGTGCATGAACAGATCATATCCTTGCAGTATTGCCCATCTTATGTGCAAACTGTTGATATCTTCACCGAGAGTTTTGCAGAGAATACCTTCATATACCTTAGATCACTCCTTAGGGTGGGTGATACATGATGAAGACTGATATATGTTTCAGATTTTGCTTCATGTCCATTTTGAGGGGAGGTTTTGTTCCCATGTGGTTTTCCTCCTTACCTTGGTTACATGGACAAATAAAAATTTGTAAGAGGTGACTTGAGCCTTAGTTGCCAAGGCCTCATTTTGTTTCGTCTACACAAGTATAGCTTAAGGGGGGGTGTTAGAACATTATTACACCTAGGACCATAGTCTCAATGATGTTTAATTAATGAGTGCTGGTTCAAGCAAGGTTAATGATGATTATCTAAGGTTGTTATGCTAATTATGACTAATTCCACTACCTAGGCGCCCATTTTTGGTCAACCAGTGGATAACACGCCCTAATTTATGGCCACTACACCACCAGGGAACACCCTGATCCCCTGTTTTGTGGATCTGAGTTTGACTTGGGGCGCTCATGCATTGAACTTGGTCATTTTGCCTCCTTTTTGGCAGTTTTGGCCAATCTTAGGCCACCTCCACTACACCAATTTCTCCACCACTCATGTACAACCATCATGAATTACCACTAATTCCATCCCAATGTTCAGATGATCCATTCGTAATCGTTTGAGGTGATTTGGGAGACTATTCCTCAACATAGGTTGGATTGAGGTCCAATGTAAGCTATCCACTTGTAGCTCATTCGAATGCCTCCAAAGGCTCATGATTTTTCCTAAATGTAATATAATGATGTTCCCAACTTATTTATGGGTTGGACTGTAATACAATTACTAGCTATTTGCAACATTCGTTGTGTATCTTGTGCTTCTTTTACACTGTTTTCATGTATACTTAGCCAAATTCTTGATTTGTGAGGAATTCCTTAGCTAGTAGATCCTGTTGTGATTAGAATTTCACACTTTATACATACAACACCAGAGTTTCAAGTAATGATTGCATATGGAGGTACCATCAATTGTTCAAGGAAGTGCCATAGTATTAAGCTTACTATATCCCCAAGGGTTAGCTTAAGCAGTCACGAGCTAGACGTGAGATATATCCACCCAAAGTTGGGGAGGTCACAGGTTTGACTCTCTTAATCCCCTAGGATTAGGCTTCATAATCAAGGTCAACAGTTTACTCAGTTTACCAACCATGAATCATGGGGAATTAATCAGATGTTTTTTTGCAAGATCGTTCATTGAAAAAAAATATTAAGCTTACTATGGGGGAGTATTTATTGGATAGTCCAATTATTTTAATCCAAATCGATAGTGTCGATGTTGTATTTGGGGTCCAATGGTTACAATTGTTGGGAATCATGGCTTTTAATTTTCATGAACTTTTCATGAGAACCTCCTCAAAAGGAAAGGATATTGAACCTGAAGGTATACCAAGGAAACCCTCTAAAGTGATAATCTCTAATAACATGACAAAATTGCTAAAAAAGGGACACCATGGTGCAATTGCACAATTGTGTCCACTATATGTTCAAGCATCTATACCATCTATTATTATGGCTCTCCAAAGAGTTACTGACAATCATTTAAAGGTATTTGCAGAGATTCCTAAAGCTCTTCCACCTTCTCAAGATCATTACCATGCTATTCACTCGCAATCGGGAAGTGTACCACCTCACACCAGACGTTACAAGTACCCAATGCACAAAAGAGTGAGATGAATATGGTTTAAGAAATGTTAGATGTTGGCATCATTCAACATAACCAAAGTGCTTTCTTTGCGCCTATGGCGATGGTTCACAAACATGGTGTATATGTCCAGAGTATAGAGAGCTCAACAAGACGACCATTAAAGATAAGTTTCATATTCTTGTCATTCATTAATTATTAGATGAACTCCCAAGAGCAATTTTCTTTACAAGTTAGATCTTTGTTATGGATATCATGAAATTAGAATGAGGCAAGAAGACATTCAAAAAATAGCCCTTAAACACATGAAGGTCATTATGAATTTTCGATGATGTTGTTTGGCCTTACCAATGCACCTTCCACATTTCAAAGTTTGATGAATTTTATTTTTAAACCCTTCCTCGAAAAAATTGTGTTAGTATTCTTTGATGATATATTAATATACAACAAATCTTGGGAAGAGCATGTACAACATGTTGACATGGTCTTAAAACTATTGGAGGAGCACCAACTATATGCAAAGCCTTCTAGGTGTGCCTTGGGGTTCATGAAGGGGAATGTTTGGGTCATATTGTATCTCATGAAGGTGTCAAAGTGTACCTTAGCAAAATCAACGTTGTGATGGAATGGTCAATTCCCAAAACCTTTAAGAACCTTAGAGGATTCTTAGAATTGACAGGCTATTATTGCAAGTTCGTTAGGGATTATAGTCAAATAGTAAACTTCTAATAGTATTTTCAAAAAAGGAGGCATTTTCTTGGATTGAAGAAGCAACCAAAGCTTTTGAAAAAATTAAAGAGGCTATGTGTACAACTTGTGTATTAGCCATGTCTAACTTCATAAAAACCTTTATTGTGGAGTTTAATGTCTTAGGGCATGGTATTGGTGGAATTTTTATGTAAGAAGGAAGGCCCCTTGCCTTTGAAAGTTGCCAACTTAAAGGGAAAAACTTGCTCAAACCAATTTATGGAAATGAAATGTTGGACATGCTACACATAGTTAAGGAATAATGCCCTTACCTAATAGGAAGACACTTTAAGGTGAGAACATATCATGACAGTCTTAAATACTTATTGGAACAACGATTATCTTCATAAGAGCAACACAAATGGGTTACAAAGATGGTAGGTTATGAATTTGAAATTATATGCAAAGAAAGAAAACAAATTGTGGTGGCAGATGCACTTTAAAGGAAAGAAGAAGACACCAAGGGCATACTTTGTGCTATTTCCATTATGCAATTTGACTGGGTGGAGGAAGCAAGGATAGAGTGAAATCAGGATTAGAGGGCGTGTAAGATAATTCAACAACTACAAGAGGACCCTAGTGTATTAGATAAATTTGTGTGGATGAATGATTCTGTATGGTATCGAGATTGCGTATATTTATTTAAGAATACCCAACTACATGGAATCCTTGTGTATTGGGAAACAATTTAGAAGCTACATTGAATCCCCATGATTATTGTAAGTGATAGAGATCCAATTTTCTTTTGGTAATTTTTTGGACAGAAATATTTTCCTGTTTGGTTACTCAATTGGGTCACAACTCCTCTTACCATCCTCGATTCAACAAACAAATTGAGAATAAAAGTCTAGAAGGGTATCTTTGTTGCTTTGCATCTGATAAACAAACACAATGGTGGTACATCGCGTTGTTCCATAATTCATAAAAAATTATCCTAATTTATGGCACTTTATAGCTATCATCCTCCATCCACCACATCATCCTTGAAAGGAAAATTCAAGGTTCAAGCAATGGAGGATTACATAGATCACTAATAGGAGGTTCTCCAACTGTTAAAAGAAAACTTGGTTATAGGACAAAATAGGATGAAACAACAAGCAGATTAACATCATAGTCAATGAAAATTTGGAGTGGGGAATTGGGTATTTTTTAGGCTACAACCATACAAATAGATGTCTCTCAAGCAACAAAAGAAGGACAATAAATTAGAACCCAAGTAATATGGTTCCTATAAGGTGTTGCAAAGGATTGGAGGTATGGTTTACAAATTTGAGTCACCTCTATCTTCACGTGCACATGTAGTCTTCCATGTTTGATGCCTTAAAATTGTAATCAACAATAAGATCTAGATCATACTATTTTACCAAATATCGATGAAGAAGGAAAAATCATGCTAGAACCTTAAACAATCCTTGAAACATGGATCAAGCAATCACAAATCAAGCAATTATTGAGTACCTCATCAAGTAGAAGAATTTTTTGATACAAGCAACGGCATGGGAAGACGAGTTCTTCATGCAAAAACATTCACAGTTAATAAAGTGTTGAGGATGACACTTGTTTCAAGGCAAGGGGCGCATGTTAAGCTCTAGACATTGCGACATTTTATTTCTTTTATTGTATTAGCGTTATCTTTATTGGTGAGTTATGACCTTAATTGTAATTGTACCATTGCTTTTAAATATACCAAGAAGACCTAGTTTTAGAGATCATTTCAATTTGTGCACTTGATATATTGTAAAAGGATGTTGACCCTTTTAAAAGATTTCTTATTATTTCTCTTTATTTTATTCTCAAATCTTGGAGTTACTCTTTCTTTCTATTTTATGCTATTTTAAAAAAAAATGATCCATAATATTATGTGAGATAACCAATCCATATTTATATTTAAAAATGATTAATTGAAATAAACTAAATAAAAATTAGATTACAATTAAAATGATATCCATATTGATTTGCAAAGTGTCGTAGTATAACATATGTAAACAAATTAAACGATTTAAATATGAAGTGTATCTATTTATAATAAATCCCCTTTACATCTATTTCATGTTATATTATCAATAAAATTCTACATATGAAAAGCTTCTTCAATGCTGGTTAGTCCGTGCCTATGGCAGAAACTATATGTTTTAGCCTTTCCTATTAATCAACACCAATATTTTTTTCTTCCTAAAAATAAATAAAAGTTCTTTTTAATTTGTGATTTAAATGTATTTAAAAAGAAATTACATACATGTTAAATTTTTATTAGACATTAGAATAAGTTGAAAAGTCTAATTTTATTATTGACAAGTATTACAAAAAAAAACACATACCTAAGTATTATAATCTACCACAGTGATATTTTTTATGAGAGTAAATGTTGACCTATTTTATCGCCCGTAAACGTCATTCTGTCTGTGATTACCTGCACAATAAGTAAAGGATTGTGTGGTTTTGTGTCATTCTGTCTTTTGATGAGAGTAAATGCTTTCCTATTTTCTCTCTGGTAGATGTCATTCCATTTGTGGTTACCTGCACAACAAGTGAGGGATTGTGTGGTTATGATGCAGGAGCATCAAGGCTAAGCCAACAACGTGATTGAGCGTTCACATGTTGTGGCTAGCAAGGGGACAAGCTGTCCTGAAGTTGGGAAAGTAATTGTTTTTTTTTAAGTATTTTATTATTTGCAAAGTATGTAATTGATTAGTGTGTTGTCAGTTTTTGAGGAAAAATAGGACAAAGTGGCAAGTTGATGCTCCCTGCGAGGAGATCACGCCAAATAGACAATTTGTTGAACAATGATGGGGACTCCTTCATTGTGGAGGGTGTTAGAAAAACAGGATCGCAGAGCAATAACAATAAACAGAAATGCAAATATAATCACACATACACATTACAAGAGAGACACAGATATATCGTGGTTCACCCAACTTGGGCTACGTCCACACTGAATTTGCCAGTCCTTATTATTATTACCGTCCAGCAAGTCGAAGGGATACAACCTGCAGCACAACCGCTGCACTTCCTCTTCTCTGTTTCACCGTCTCTCTCCTGATCTCAAAGATCTTTACAATGCATAAAACCTAATACATCAACAACCCTAGCCGTATTACAATGTCTTTCTTTTATAAGGGAAATACAATGGGAAAATACCACGGGATACCCAAAACCATGGGCCCGCAAAACAGCTGGCGAAAACAGCCCCAAAATTTTTCTGGAACCCCGTGGGGGGGCGATGCCCCCCCACACCCCCCCGCTGGGGTGAGCGTACAGTCCACCTACATATCATATAGAACTGGGGTACAAACACGGCTGATACAATATCATCTATGAGACTAGAAGATCTGGCTCCACAACCAACAGAGGGGAGTTAGTTAGCTATTCTGTTTTGGGGATTTCGAATGGGTGAAAAGGGGGGAGACAGGAACTCGATGGGAGAGACTCGGTGGGATTTTTTCTTGAATACCAGAGGAAAATGGGATGAGATGCAATTTCTTGCTATCAGTTAATGAAATTAGCAATTTCTGTGTGTTTAATAGGGTCACTGTGCATTTGAATGGGTGATAAGCTGAGATTCTATCAAGTAAAGTTGTGTGCAAGAGATAACTTGACTTCTGTGTGAATGAATCTCTATTTTCTTACTTGTATAATCTCCATGTATAGTTAGGAGCATTCAAGTCATTTGTAGGCCGACTATCATTAAGTAACGGAGGTAATTTCTTGTTGTATTTAGTTACAACTCATAATTGTGTGGAGTATTTGGAATTTTATACAAAGTATTGAAATACAAAGGTCCCAATCTCTGATCGAACTCGCGATGAGGCTGCAATTTATCGTTGTCTATTATATAATACATAGAGAGAGGGAAGCGACAATGAAAACAAATGTTTAGAGGGTTTACGATTTCTTATTTCAACCATAGCACGCACAAAGGGGGGAGTATTAATAGTTAAGAGCAATTTTCATTAGCCACAACACAAGTCAAAGGACATAGGTCGACCCTGGTGGTTGTGGGTTCAAGCCGACAACCATATTTCATCTAGCTCGTACAATGAATCAAGGCGTAGACTCATATCAAGTGCTCAAGGCTTAAACATTTAAGCTATGATTGGACTATAGTGGATGGAGTTTCGACAAGTTAGTGAGAAATCTAGATTTGGCTATGGCTCCAGTTGTGGTTTCCAGAATTAGTAAGTTTAGTCAAGTGTGGTAGAAGGCTAGCTCACCATCCTGCCATCAATTTTGGTATCATAGCGGGATTTTCTCAGCACAACAGAAGAAAGGCATGGCTATGCATGTAGGCAGAGCAAGCGTTCATGGCAGAGTGTGACCAACAACGAATGCAAAAGTCTTGGAGGAAATGAGAGAACTACGAGCACGTATGGAAGTTATGGAGATGGGTAGACGAAGAGATCCAAAGGCAGGGAATGTGAGTGAGCCTGAATAAGAGGAACATGGAGAAGAAGCAACACCCATGCAAGAGACACCTGAGCTGAGATAATTTCGATCAATTCTTGGAGCAACTTCGAGGCCAAAACCTGAGTTGCCTACCTATGAGGGAATCCTCACTGCTGAATATCTCATTGACTGGATCAGTGAGTTAGACAAGTACTTCGAATATGATGAAGTTGAAGAAAACAAGAAGGTTAGATTGGCAGCGACAAGGTTGAAAGGGCATGCATCCCCATGGTGGGATAGTGTGCAAGCTGAAAGGAGAAGGAAGAACAAATCGTTGATAAAGAGCTGGGATAGTATGGTGGCTAAGATGAGAGCCAAATTCTTTTGAAAGGATTACTAGCTGACTTTGTACAGGAAAATGCAGAACCTTAAGCAAAGTTTGTTGACTGTGAGGGAATACACTGAAGAATTTTAGAAGGTAAATCTCAGGGCAGGCTATGTAGAGGAATTAGCAGAAAAGACTGCTAGATATGTCAATGGTTTGAGGATGGAGATTTAGGATGAGATCAACATGATATCACCGAGAACAATGGAAGAGGCATACCAATGTGCCTTGAGAGTAGAAGAAAATTTATTGAGAAAGCAGAGCTTCGATAGGGGAAGAGGTTCAACCAAAGGAAGATGGCCAACAATTGGAAGAGGAAAGTTTGCAGCCCAAAAAGGAGAATCCAACAACTCAAACCAACAGGAGCAACAAGGTAGAGGAGGTGACTCAAGAGGGAGAAGACCTTACCAAGGAGGTAGAGGTTGAGGAAGAGGCAGAGAAACTGTCTACAAGTGCTATAAATGTAACAAATTGGGACACAGATCCTTGGAGTGTCCTGAGAAGGAAGACATAGGACAGAGAGGAGCCTATGTAGCTCAGAATGAGTAGTAGCAAGAGCAGATGCCAGTGGATGAAAATTTGCCAAAGACGGGAGAGGCTTTGATGATGAACAAAGTCTTATTGAAGCCTAAGAAGGAGAAAGTGGAACCTGCTCAAAGGAAGGCTTTATTCAGGACCATGTGTAAAGTCAAAGGGAAGTGTTGCAAGATGGTGATTGATAGTGGGAGCACTGACAATCTTGTTTCCATAGAGATGATGGAGAAGCTGAGTCTGAAGAAGACCAAACATCCTGTTCCATACAAGGTATCCTAGCTGCATAAAGGACATCAAATCCTCGTAAGTGAACAATGTGAAGTTGATTTGCAAGTAGGCACATATAAAGATAAAATTATCTGTGATGTTATGCCCATGGATGTTTGCCATATTCTTCTAGGGAGACCATGGAAATTTGACAAAAATGTGGTACATGATGGTAGGAGAAATTGTCACAGTTTTGCAAAAGATGGGATGAAACATGTTCTTATTCCTTTGCAAGAAGGGAGTATAGCAGGGCAGAAAGCATCTAAGGTCCTAATGTTGACATGGAAGGAGTATTTGCAGCAAATTGATGAGGAAGAACCGAATTATGTTGTGGTATGTAAGCTTAGAGTGGTAATAATGAAGACCAATATTGCGGATCTGCTGGAGGAGATTCATGAGATGCTAGGTGAGTTGACATTGTGGTAGATGATTTTACCAATGAGTTACCACCAAAGAGGGATATAAGTCACCATGTTGATTTTATTCCTGGAGCAAGCTTACCAAACAAGGCAGCATACAGGTTGACACCTCAAGAGAATGAAGAAGTTAGAAGGCAAATACAAGGGTTGTTAGACAAGGGGCTGATTCAGAAAAGTCCAAGTCCATGTGCAGTGCCGGTTGTACTCACCCCAAAGAAGGATGGTGAATGGAAGATGTGCACTGACTCCAGGGACATCAACAAGATTACCATCAGGTACAGGTTTCCATTACCCAGGATGGATGACATGATGGATTGCCTGAGTGGGGCAACATGCTTTTCAAAATTAGATCTGAAGAGTGGATACCATCAGATCATAATTCGAGAAGGAGATGAGTGGAAGGCAACCTTTAAGACAAATGATGGGTTGTATGAGTGGCTGGTTATGCCATTCGGACTATCCAATGCACGAAGCACCTTCATGAGATTAATGAACGAAGTCTTGAGAGATTTCATAGGTAAGTTTGTAATAGTTACCTTGATGATATTCTGATTTTCAGCCAAACAAAAAAAGAACACTTGGAGCATCTAAGATGTGTTTTGGAGAAATTGCAAAAGGAAAAGTTGTTAGTAAATGTGAAGAAGTGTTCGTTTTTGAAATCATAATTAGTGTATTTGGGTTTTGTTATCTCAAGAGATGGTTTGAATATAGATTTGGAAAAAGTGCAAGCATCATTGATTGGCCTTCACCTCAGAGCATATTTGAGGTGAGAAGTTTCCATGGATTGGCAAGTTTTTATAGGAAGTTTATAAAGAATTTCAGTGGTATTTGTTCATTTATCATTGAAACAATTAGGAAGGACAAATAGCCATTTCAATGGACAGCAGATGCTGAAAGAAGCTTTCAGTTTTTGAAGAAAAATATTACTGAGCAACCAGTATTGAAGTTACCAGATTTCAAACACCCTTTCCAAGTGATTGTGATGCCAGTGGAGTAGCAATTGGAGCTATACTCAGTCAGGAAGACAAACTTGTAGCATATTTCAGTGAGAAGCTAAATGACTCAAAACATAAATACTCATCTTATGACAAAGAATTTTATGCTATTATCCAAGCTTTGAAGCATTGGAGACATTATCTGATGCCTAGGGAGTTTGTTTTGTTTTCTCATAATCATGCATTGCAATACATCATGCAACAACCTAAATTGAATCAGAATCATGTCAAATGGGTTGAGTTCTTTCAAAGCTTTACCTTTGTGTTGAAACACATAAGTGGACAATCAAATCGGGTAGCTGATGCCTTAAGTAGGAGGCAATTGGTTGTGCAAGAAAATCAAATCCAAGTTTTAGGATTTGAATACTTAAGAGATTTGTATGAGACTGACATTGATTTTCAGAATGCATACAAGGCTTGTAGGAATCTTGTGGAGGTAGACAGAGAGTCATGGATTGAGTATATGTTACAAGAGGGTTTTCTCTTTAAAAACAGTAAACTTTGTATACCAAAGTGCTCCATGAGAGAGAATTTGATACAGGAGAAACATAATGGAGGGATGGCATGTCACTTTGGAAGTGATAAAACCTTTGGATAGTTGAGCTATTTCTATTTTTGTCCAAAGATGAGGTCTGAAGTTGAAAAGTTTGTGAGTAGATGTAGGGTATGCCAGCATGCCAAGGGAAGAATCCAAAACACAGGCTTGTACACATCATTGCCTATTCCAACTAAGCCTTGGGATTCTGTGAGTATGGATTTCATTTTGGGTTTGCTGAAAACTCAGAAGAGAAATGATTCTATTTTTGTAGTTGTTGATAGATTTACTAAGATAGTACATTTCATTCCATGCTATAAGACAAGTGATGCCACACACATTGCTAACTTGATTTTCAATGATTGTGAAGCTGCATGGTTTACCTCGGAGCATTGTATCTGACAGATATGTAAGATTCATAGGTCATTTCTGGAGGACCTTGTGGAAGAAATTGGGTGCCAAATTGATCCTCAGTTCAACATATCATCCACAGTCTGATGGCCAGACTGAGGTGGTAAATAAAAGTATGGGTAACATGTTGAGAAGTCTGATAAGAGAAAATCCAAAACAATGGGACAAAGTGCTAGCTCAAGCCGAGTTTGCATATAATGACTCACCAAACCGAAGTATAGGAATGATCCCATTCCAAATTCTGTATGGTATGCATCCAAGAGGGGTGTGTGAACTTCGTGATTTGGGTCAATTGGAAAAGAGAAGTGCATATGGGGAAGAGTTTGCAACAAGGATCAGTGACCTATAAGAGCAAGTTAAAGCAAGGTTGCAACAAAGTAACACTCATTACAAAACAAGAGCAAATTCCAGAAGAAGAGAGAAAAACTATGAGGTGGGAGATTTGGTTTTAACACATCTGAGGAAAGAGAGATTTCCAAGAGGAGAGTATAACAAGATGAAAATGAAAAAGATTAGGACTTGCAAAATACTCAGAAATTTTTTGGCAAATGCCTATGAGCTGGAAATGCAACAAGGGTTGGTATCTCACCTATTTTTAATGTTGCAGACCTTTATACTTATGTGGTAGATGATACATGACAAATGACAGAAGACAAGGATCCCGTGGAATATCTTAGTGGCTGAAGCAGATGCCTATAACCTAGCCATCAGAAGCGAGTCTATCTTGGATACTAGAGTGGCAAAGAGTACCATGTAGAGAGATTACTTGGAATACTTGATCAAATGGAAATGACATCCTGTAAAAGATTCTACATGGATGAATGCTAAAGAATTGGAGACAAAAGGTTTCTCAATAGCTGATTTACTGAACGGGGGTTCAGAGTTTTAACCTTGGGAGTCTAATGCAAGAGCATCAAGGCTAAGCCAACAATGTGATTGAGTGTTCACATGTTGTGGCTAGTAAGGGGACAAGTTGTCCTGAAGTGGGGAAAATAATTGTTTTTTTTTAAAGTATTTTATTATTTGCAAAGTATGTAACTGATTAGTGTGTTGTCAGTTTTTGAGGAAAAACAGGACAAAGTGGCAAGTTGATGCTCCTTGTGAGGAGATCATGCCAAATAGTCAGTTTGTTGAACAATGATGGGGACTCCTTCATTGCAGAGGGGATTTAGTTAGCTATTCTGTTTTGGGGATTTCAAATGGGTGAAAAAGGGGGGGACAGGAACTCGATGGGAGAGACTCGATGGGATATTTTCTTGAATACCAGAGGAAAATGGGACGGGATGTGATTTCTTGCTATCAGTTAATGAAATTAGCAATTTCTGTGTGTTTAATAGGGTTATTGTGCATTTGAATGGGGGATAAGCTGATATTCTATCAGGTAAAGTTGTGTGCGAGAGATAACCTGACTTCTGTGTGAATGAATCTCTATTTTCTTACTTGTATAATCTCCATGTACAGTTAGGAGCATTCAAGTCATTTGCAGACCGACTATCATTAAGTAACGAAGGTAATTTCTTGTTGTATTTAGTTCCAACTCGTAATTGTGTGGAGTATTTGGAATTTTATACAGAGTATCGAAATACAAAGGTCCTAATCTTTGATCGAACTCGTGTTGAGGCTGCAATTTATCGTTGTCAATTATATAATACATAGAGAGAGGGCAGCGACAGTGAAAACAAATGTTTAGAGGGTTTACGATTTCTTATTTCAGCCATAGCACACACAGAGGGGAGAGTATTAATAGTTAAGAGCAATTTTCATTAGCCACAACACAAGTCAAAGGACAGATGTTGACCCTGGTGGTCGTGGTTTCAAGCCAACAACCATATTTCGTCTAGCGCGTACAATGAACCAAGGCATAGAATCATATCAAGTGCTCAAGGCTTAAACATTTAAGTTATGATTGGACTACAGTAGATGGAGTTTCGATAAGTTAGTGAGAAATCCAGATTTGGCTACGGCTCCAGTTGTGGTTTCCAGAATTAGTAAGTTTAGTCAAGTGTGGTAGAAGGCTAGCTCACCATCCTGCCATCAGGTTCTATCTCATTCCATTTGCCATTTTCTAAACCCATTCAACAAGGAATGGATTGCAATCTGAATCGTCCATTATACAAGCAATCAAGAACCTGACAATTCATATGAGGATTATTCTGGATAACAAAAGCACAATGATTTCCCTCTAGAATGAGTGATGGTTTCCCTCTAGAATCAGGCTAGGTGGATGAGGAAATTGCCATAAACCTTAATTGGGCACATTTTACATGGTCTTAGATCCGAAAATGATGAAGAAACACGAAAAATGTTAAATGGTTTAGGATTTCGGAAACAAGAGAGGTTTGATACCTAAGGTTGAATAAATGAAGGTTTCATAGAGACCGATGCAAAGAATATTGTGTTACATAGGTGGATGTAGAGGAATGAGAAAACTAGGGTGTTTTAACATGTCTCGAATGGGCTGCTCGAGTAAGAAATTTGACTCATTTTCTATCACTGAACATGTATGTTTATCGTAAATCATTTTTTTATGGATTCTTATTGGTGTCTTGTAGTGGTCTTTGATTCATGTGTTGCTTCTGCTTCTAGCTATGGTGGATGATGCATCGAATGGGAATGTGCGGAAGAGATGTTCCATTGGAAACCCAACCCATGTTCTCAGAGAGCAAGATTGGGTAGTCTAATATTTTTAGATGTCTGGAAATGTGTTTTATAGCATTTTGCATGGAAACAAAGCTTTCCTTTTTGTTTGTTGTCTATGCATTATAACTCAATTTTTCTTATGATACCTTTTTCATTTTCCCCCAAATATTCAACCATAATCTTAATTGCAGGATTCAAATTTCTAATATTGCTTCTTGCTCTTGCCATGGTGCAAATTTAGAATCCCACACAAATATCGTTGCAACAACTAGTCAAATCTATAATATTTCCTTTTCGGTCGAACACCTGAAAATATTTCACCATTTTCTTAAGCAAATTGTTCATGAATGATGGTAAAAGACAAATTTTGTAAGAGGTGAAGTAAGAGCAAGAACCCTCTGACACTCTATGTTCACGCTTAGAGAGAAAGAGGGAGAATAAAGGTAAGTCAAATATTATTACTAACTCTTCCTTCTCGTTCGATCTCTCCCTCTTTCAAAGCAGAGGTCTTCACACAATCTAAATCAAATTAGGTTTTACAAGTTTGAGGTTGGTTATGAGGCTAAAATGACTATTTTTTAATTATATTTTAGTTTGAGTAATTGAATAGAGGCTTTAGATCTATCTCAAGTCATCATCAAGAATATGATATACTAGTGTTAATTTTTATTCCAATGGTTGTTGATGTTACTTCATTTCATTTAGTAGCTGGACAAATGTTTTGTGCAACATTTTAACAACTTTGTTCTTTACTTCCTTGTATTAATTATCTAGTTTGTGGATTGAACAAAGTCTCAACAAAAAAACCTATTGACTAGGTTGAGTAGCCATGAATGCACATTTTACATAATTTCATTTTTTCCGAGTCATCGCTTGAACACTAAAATTTTCTTAGGAGACATTAGTAATCAAATATTGTGCAACCTCAATGTTTTAGTGTTTTAATAGCTCTATATTTGAGGGTTATAATGCAATTTATAAGATTATATGAAGATGTCTCAACTTTCATAGGTAACTCAAAGCACAATGTGGTTATTTTGCAAGTTTTCATTTATGTCAAACATTTCTCTACTCATTTGTAAAATAGTTATTTAATTATGCAATTTATAAGATTATGTGAAGATGTCTCAACTTTCAAAGGTATCTCAAAATGCAATGTGCTTATTTTTCAGATTTTCATTTATGTCAAACATTTCTCTACTTGTTTGCAATGTAGTTATTTAATTTTGTAAATATATGTTAACATAGTTATTTTTTGAAGCAAATATTTGTCAACCTACTATGTAACCATTTTTCTAACACAACGAATCTACTTGTCTATGTTTGAAGAGATTTTGATAGTAGGGTATGTGATAGTTCCTAGAATTAATTAGTGTAGAATATTCCATTGCATTGATTTAGGGTTTCCATGCTCGATCCTTCCAATTTCACTTAGAAAAGACAACAAAACTAACAAGATTTCAGTAAAGACGCTCTGGATTCATGGATAAGATCAAAAGTGAACTGAAGAGAAATTCCTAGGTGTGGTGTCATGCACTGATCTTGCTATTGCTGCTCACAGTTGTGTAGTCATTCAGAGCATACATTTCATGTAATTTTATGTTTAGTTTGCAATCGATGTCCAAAAAGGAATATCATTTTTTCTTCATTACCTGGCCGGTTGGTGGTTTTTTCTTCATGGGATGAGGTTCCCCTTCGAATCCCATCTCACATTCCCTCCTTGGCATGGTTTAGATCCTTGATCCACATATTTATCACTTAGATCCATAATCTCCTCTTAGTGGTTGGCCTCCTAAATCCTACTTAAAGAGAGCCATCCATGAGCTATGGGGATGATCTTGGAAGCACCAAACCTATGATCCTAAGAGTCCTGCAAGGGTGATGGAGGAGAGCTTGGAGAAGATCTGATCGAGCATGAGTCATGTATACCACACATTGTATTGGCTTCTTTATGGCTTTCTTATCTGTAAGATAACTTAGCCTGTTCCTCGCATTTTCATGTCTTTAATGATGAATGCATGAAATTGTCTATGTTTTTATAGTTAGGTCTTTATTTATAGATATATTTCTTTGGAGAAGGTGTTGTCTTTCTATTGTGAATGGGTTCATAAGTTCGTGATCAAAGGCTGTAGCTGGAGCAACTTAGGAGCAACGAGGACAACCATCAAAGTGAGGTATGCCATCTACCTGCTTTGTATTTCCATAGCTTGTTAGTTTATGTATGGGCTAGATCTAAGAGGAATTTAGTGTCTATTTGTTTCTTTTCTGTCTTAGGTAGGAAACTAGGGGCCTTTCTAATCCCGAGGGGATATCTACCTATCCGTAGTAGAAAATCTCACAACAGAAACTGGTGACTCCGCTTGGGATTTTTTCCCTAGTTTCACCTTTAATTGCTTGTTTGGATCATCAAATCATCTTCTAAGTGTTGTTTCCCATCACCTTAAATCCTCTTTAGTCATCATTGAGGACTATCTTGAACCCAACACTTCATCCCTGCTCGACTCTAGGTATTAATTTTCGTTTTTTACACCTACAGGAAAATTTTTGCTTCCCCAAAACACCTTACAGAGCGAAAATTCCATATTTTTGTGCCCCCACAATATCCTAAGACAGTATCGCTACCCAACAGTGTTCCAGGGCGTGAAAATCTCATATTTTCACTCTATGTTGGTCTGTACAGGGGCAAAAATCCTTTGTTTTGGGTTTTTGGAAGCTTTTCAGTAGGGTTTGCCTTGGTCTGTTGGTTCAAGGTTATTTGTTTGACCTCTTGTTGTCTGTTAGGAGCTATAAGTGCTCTTGCATCCACAGTTTGAGTGCGTTTTTGTTTGCATTTTTAGGAATTTTTTGCACTAGATTTGATTAAAATAAACATCAAATTTAAAAAAAAAAATCCCCAGGATCGTGTATCCTACAGTCCCTTTAACCCATATTAAGGTTTTTTCAAGCTTTTGGGATCTTTTGTGTCGTTTGGATTGCTTTGATTGGCTTTGAAAAACTTGGGACATCCTTGTATCTCTAAGTCATCTTTCTTGGGTTTTGCGCTTCATTTGCTTTGAATCTTTAGCTATTTATTGTTTATTGGAGTAGATCGATTATTTGTTTCCATTTTTGTTCAAAGAGAAGCTTCATTTTTGTCTCTCTTTTGCTAGATTTACAAGCTTGAAAAACATAAATATTCTTCTTACCTAGTTTAATCATTTGACAATCTTGGTCTTACAATCATAAGAAGAAGAAAAGATTGTTTCATGTTCTTGTGCATTTGAGTTACAAAAAGATATTGAATGTTTTTCTTTGCATTGCATTTGATAGGAAACATTTACAGAATCTTTCTTTCCCATAGCTTAGATGTGTATTTTTTATGTGTAAAAAGATAGGAAACAAATTAGAATTTTTGCATTTGTTATTGATAGAAAGATCTATTTTTGTCACTTTAGGATAGTTTGGGTATGGTTTTTGTCACATACCCCAATTTTATTAATCAAATATCATGTTTATGTATTTCTAGAATTTCTCTTAGTTTCCAGTCACCACCGAATCCAACATTTATATATATATATATATATGTTTTGAACCAGGAACAGAACCCCAACTTGTCAGGATAATCCTATATTATTTAACCATTACAATAATAATAGCAATATTAACATTCGTTATTAAACATTCAAAAGAAACCAAGAAAAACGCAGAGATACAGATACATTGAATTCCCTACAGTAGAGTTATCATCTCGTGCAGGTATCGGGGAAACAAAACAGTCCTTATATTCTTTTTAAACACTCTATTCATCTATCAAACGCAGAATGATACACGGCCATGACATGCCCAGTTTTACATTAAATATTAACTTACAGCGTGGGTAAAAACCCTACATATAGAAAACAAAACGACATAACAATTCCCTGGCCTCATACCATTGAGCCGTATATGGTTCTTCATAAACATAATAGGGTATTAAACCCTTTTCTTTTATAAACAAAACAATTATACAAGTGACTGTACCCACGACACAAGAGCAATAACGACCCCATTACACAGGAGTTCCCCTCCCAACTCAACCCTAGCACAATAAAACCTACAAAGGGAGAGACAGCCGTGGATAACCAGGCTTACCCGGAGGAGCCAGCACTGGAGGAGAAGCCCTGTGCACCTTCAGGACGGCGTTACCTGCATATATTCAAATGCTGAGAGATATTAGTCCCATTATTGAATGCCGAGGGTAGTTAATACAAATGTGAATCCAAACAATATTTTGCAAAACCTAAAACTGTGAAAAAATGGATAATTGTTTACCTGAGCCATTGGAGGAGTGCAACCGTGGACAACCTGGTAGCCACAAGTTGAACCAGCAGTGAAACCCCATCACCTTCATCAGTTCAATAAGCAAGGGAAACCTTCATAACATTTCTTTGACAGCCGCGACAGGCAGTATTTCAAATACAACCCTTAAGCTGTGAATGGACCCGTCGGGGAACACTCATCAAAACCCATTACACAACCATCTCGGGGATAAAAACAAATAGCGAAACCCTGTCTCATACTCTCACATAGCTGGATAACGAGACCAAGAAACAATGGAACAGTAGCAGACATTAATAGCAGAGCCCAAAAGACCTCTATACTGCCAGAGAAATAAACCACGAGACCAGAACCACAGCACCTTGCATTTTGTTACAGTGCCCAACTACGAAATTCAGACATGGAGGGTTTCACCCTTAGAACCCGAGCCCGAAGGCGAAGATAATAACCTGGTAGGGTTTCGTTACTAGCTTATATATCGCCAAATGCATGGAGGAGAGCCAAACACGTAGCAATTAAATTTATCACGTAGCATGGGTCGAGTTCATATAGTTTTGTTGCCATTCAAATCATTGTTTACCGATTTAAAAATCAATTGCAATGGATATAAAGTTTGCCCAACGTATGGGAACATTATGATGGTTGCACAATCATTGTAATGTTATATATTAAAAACCAAAGTCATCGATATGTCAAGGGCGCATCATATGGTTACCTACAATCATTTAAACAATGATGTAGTCAACCTTCAAAATGAAAACTCTACATAACTTAATACATTGAAATGTTACCATAATTATATGATGGAATACACATTTGCTATTATGTTCTATCATTAGATTTCTTCCGATACTATTGTTAAACAGCAAACAATAAGAATAATAATCTCTATTATTATGACGTTGATATATAAACTCATCTACAGGTTCACACCATGGATGTAGTTTAAAAACAAGACACAGTCAGGTGACATCAGTTAAACATTAAGTAGACTTGGACCTTGAAGGATAAATGAATATAATGGAACAGCGCTAGAGGTGTCACATTTCCAACTCACGCTAATATTACGTGAACAAAACCCGAATTCTAACAAATTTTCATAATGCACAGTACTTGCAGCTCATAAGATTTAATAGTGTAGCAGAAGTAGCATACAGGGAAGAGAGTCTCCAAAGAAAATGGTGACCATAAATGATGCTCAGGATCCTTATGAGCATGAAGAATATGTGATAGGAGAAAATGTGCAAGAAGGGAATGCTGAGACTGAATCTAATGGGAGAAGGGAGCAAGTAACTCCTCAGAATTTGGTTGAAACCATGGTGAGCTTCAACGAAATGTTGATGAAGGCTCAAGAACAACAAAACCAACTCAATGCTACTATTTTGCAAAGCCTCACTAATATGCAGCAGAAGTTAAACCTTGGGTCCAACCCAAGCAATGTAGGTGAAGAAGGAAGAGATGCAGAAAGTCGCTCTAGAGGTCGTTCAAAGTAGAGGACTCCAAGCCCAAGGAAGAGTTCTGTGAGCAAGAAGCATAGAACACCTTCCTCTAGATCTTCTTCTAGCAAATCATGTGACTCTAGAGGTTCTCAAAAAAGTCCAAGACATGTGCCCAGGAGATTTGATGGAAGAAAGAAGTTCAAAGGCATCCCACAGGGATAATTCATGAAGGAAAGGCCTCCCACATTTGATGGAGAAGACAAGACTAGCAAAGAGGCAGAGGCATAGCTTCTTGGAATGAAGAAATATTTCAGAATTCAGGACTACTCAGGAAATGGAAAAGCCAGAATTGCCATTTACAATCTAAATGGAAGAGCTTCAATTTGGTGGGATAACCTCTTGCAAGTGAAAGGGATCAGTGAAAGGAAGATCAGCTGGGAGAGTTTTGAGAAGCACTTCAAGGAAAAATACCTTTCTGCTAGGTATTATGATAGTAAGAGAAAATAGTTCAATGAACTCAGGTTGGGACAAAAATCTATGGAAGAACACGTGCATAAATTTTTGGAATTATTGAGGTATGTGGATTACATTAAAGATGAGAGAGTAAAAATCCAATGCTTCCTTGGGAGTCTACCTCAAAGTTTCAGAGATAGAATTGAGTTTGTTAATCCAAAAAGTCTTGATGAAGCCATTAGAAGGGCAATGCATTGCTATGAGCAGATAAAGGAAAATCCGAGGTTAACCCAACATGGAAAGGAAAGCCAAGAGGGAGGTTTGATCAAAAGAAAAGTGGCTTCAAACCACCATTCAAAAGTTAGTGCAGAACCTTTCCATAGGGGCAGCAAGCAAAGAGTGGATTCAAGCCAGCAGTAGCAGCAGAAAAGACATCAAAATGGCCACTTCAGTGTTGGGGATGTGGAGAAAACCACATGCTAAAGGATTGTCCACATTGGAAGGAGAATCCTTGAAGGTTGCACAAATTAAAGGGAGCAGCTACAATGGAGGATATGTTAAGGGCAATGCCTCGAATTTATGCAGCGTTGGATAATCATCAGGCAGATCATCAATCGTCAGTGGTGGAAGTTGAAGGTAAGATTGCTAAGCAATCTATTTCCGTTTTGATTGATCCAGGATATACTCATAGTTATGTTTCTCCAAAAGTGGTTGAAGGTTGTTCTCTTAGAAAAGTGAAGCACAATAAGTCTTGGTTTGTTCAATTAGCCACAGGGACCAAGAGAAAAGTTAGTGAAGTAGTGGTGGAGTGCCCCCTAGAATTGAATGGACTCCATACACATGCAGATTTAAATGTACTACCATTAGGATCTTATGATGCCTTAATTGGCATGGATTGGTTGGAAAGATAGAGATAAGTTGGATTGTTATGAGAAATCCCTTGAATGTATTGATGGAGAGAGAAGACCGAGATTGGTAAGAGGAATTCCCAAGCAAGTTTCAGTAAGACAGATTTCAGTCTTACAGTTGAAAAAGTTTTATAAGAAAGGTTGTCAATTATATGCAGTTCATATGTCAGATTCGTCAGAGGACAAAGGGCCAAGGATAGAAGACTTTCAGATATTGCAAGAATTCCAAGATGTGTTTCCAGATGAAGTGTCGGGACTACCACCAAAGAGAGATATTGATTTTACCATCGATCTTGTTCCAGGGGCAGCGCCAAATTCCAAAGCTCCTTATAGAATGAGTACACCGGAATAGAGTTGAAGATGCAGCTGCAGGAGTTAATGGACAAAAGGTATATCAAGCCAAGTGTGTCTCCTTGGGGAGCACCAGTGTTATTTGTTAAGAAAAAGAATGAGAGTTTGAGGCTGTGTATTGATTATAGGAAGCTTAATAAAGTGGCAGTCAAGAATAAGTATCCATTGCCAAGGATTGATGACTTGTTTGATCAGATGAAGGAATCTAAGGTGTTTTCAAAGATTGACTTGAGGTATGGCTACCATCAAGTGAGGATTAAAGAAGAAGACATTCACAAGACGAATTTCAGAACTAGATATGGTCATTATGAGTTCACTGTGGTACCATTTGGTCTTACCAATGCACTTGCTACATTCATGTGTCTCATGAATAGTGTCTTCAACAAATATTTGGATAAGTTTGTGATTGTGTTCTTGGATGACATTCTTGTCTATTCAAGGAATGAAGAAGAATATGAGGAACATCTAAGAATGGTGTTGCAAGTACTTAGAGAACATCAGTTGTATGCCAAGTTAAGGAAGTGTGAATTTTACCAAAAGAAGGTGCAATATTTTGGTCATGTCATTTATGAAGAAGGAATTGCAGTTGATCCAGAGAAGATTAATGCCATCATGGATTGGTCTACTCCAAAGAATGTTTCAGATGTGAGATCTTTCATGGGTCTTGCTGGTTACTACAGAAGGTTCATTGAAGGATTCTCCAAGATAGCTCATCCAATCACTTCATTGCAAAGGAAGAATATCAAGTTTGTATGGTCTGAAAAATGTGAGAAAAGTTTTCAGCAGTTAAAGGAGTTACTTACCAGCGCTCCTGTTTTGAAGATAGTAGATCCAAAGAAAGATTTTGTAGTGTGCAAAGATGCTTGCATTGAAGGGATAGGTGGAGTACTCATGCAAGAAGGAGTTGTGATTTGCTACGAGTCAAGGAAATTAAAAGAGCATGAAAATAATTATGCCACACATGATTTAGAATTAGAAGCCATAGTACATGCTCTCAAGATGTGGAGACATTATTTGTTGGGAAGGAGATTTGAGCTTAGAACAAACCACATGAGCTTGAAGTATTTGTTCGACCAACCAAACTTGAATGCTAGGCAAGCCAGATGGATGGAGTTTCTTTGTGAATTCAATTTTGAAATTAAGCATGTAAAAGGGAAAGAGAATAAGGTTGCAGATGCTCTTAGCATAAAATTTCATGTTGTAGCATTAAGTGTGTGTAAATCAGATTTGAAGACAAGAGTTCTCGAGGCTCAAACCAGTGATGAAACTTGCCTTCAAATTAAAGAAAACTTGTAGCAGGGAAATAAAGATGAAAAGTGTGCAGGATATCAGCATGGTGAAGATGATATCCTCATCTACAAAGATAGACTGTACATTCCAAATAGTGCAGATTTGAAGAAGCTAGTAATGGACGAAATACATCAAATGTCATACTCTGGACACCCAGGATATCAGAAGACTATAACAACAGCAAGAAAGCAATAATTTTGGCATGATATGAAGAAGGACATAGCTGAGTACATTGCTAGGTGTCAAAAGTGCCAACAAGTCAAGGTAGAGCACCAACACCCAGCAAGATTGTTGCAGCCCTTACCCATTCCAGAATGGAAGTGGAAAGTGATCTCTATGGATTTTATAACAGGTTTTCCCATGACAGTGAAGAAGCATGATTCAATCATGGTTGTGGTGGACAAGCTATCAAAGGCAGCTCACTTTATTCCAGTCAAGTCCACTCACAAGGCTAATGACATTGCAAATATCTTAATGAGAGAGATATTTAGATTGCATGGATTGCCCAAGGCAATAATTTCTGACCATGATACAAAGTTCACCTCTAATTTCTGGAAGGGATTATTTCAGGAATTGGGTACTAGATTGAATTTCAGTACATCATATCATCCTCAAACAGATGGCCAAACTGAGAGGGTGAATCAGGTTCTTGAAGACATGCTGAGAATGTAAGTGATGGATAAATCATCCAAGTGAGAAGATTACCTACACTTGGTAGAATTTGCATACAATAATGGACATCATGCATCATTGAGAATGAGTCCATTTGAGGCATTGTATGGCAAGGGATGTAGGACTCCAGTGAATTGGGACAGCCCAGTGAATAGGGTAGTACTTGGACCAGAGATGATCAAGGAAATGGAACATGAAGTTGCTAAGAACAGGCAGAATTTAAAGGTAGCTCAGGACAGGCAAAAGAGTTATGCAGATTTGAAAAGAATGCATAAGGAATTTCAGATTGGGGATCATGTTTATTTGAGAGTGAAACCAAGGAAAAGTTCTCTCAAGTTGGGGAGTTGTGCCAAGTTGTCACCAAGATATTGTGGGCCATTTGAAGTCCTTGATAGGATAGGGCGAGTTTCATATAGAATTGCATTGCCTGCTAATATAAGAGCTCATAATGTTTTCCATGTATCTTTGCTTAAGAAGTATGTACATGATCCTAATCATATGATTGATTGGAATGTGATAAAGGTGGAACCCGAGGGAGAGTTCCAAGTAGAGCCTATGCGCATCATTGACAAGAAGGTCACTTTGCTCCGGAACAGAGCCATCGGGCAAGTAAAGGTCCAATGAGAGCACCTTAGTCCTGATGAGGCTACATGGGAGTTGGAGGATGCCATGAGAGAGGCATTCCCATTTTTGTTCAGTTTTGGGAACACTGAGGACGGTGTTGTTCTAAGAGGGAGGGGAATGTAATACCCCAATTTTGACCCTTATGAAATATTGGATTTTAATGTAAATATTGTATACATGCGGTGTCTGTTTCCTAGCGTGGAGCTCAGGGCCAAGGCCCCACTAGTGTATGCTCAGATTTATTTAGAAATGCAAGTATTTTATAGTTTGCTACCCATGTGCTATTAAGCCATGGAATATTGTAAATTGATGTAAATATTTAATATTGCAATAAAATACCAAAACTGGCTATGGAAGCAACGAATGAGAAGGGGCCATGTGTATCCACTAGGGAGTGGTAAGGGGGTTGTGGGGATGAACCATATGCTGCCAAATGTCAGTTTGAGAACCCATTTGACTTTCCTGTTGATGTATTTGTAACTTCGGAATGTATTTCATATATGTATATTGTATTCCTATAGAGATGTTATTATTCCTCTATACGGAAGTGTTTGTATTCCTACAGGGATGTTATTATTCCTCTATACGGAAGTGTCGTAATTTATATTGTAAGTGTCGTAACTTATACTTGATGGGTTATTAGACCACCTTGGTGGGGTTGGCCCTGTATAAGTCATGTGGGTCAAAGGGTTATTAGACCACCTTATTGGGGGTCAGCCTTGTCAGCATTATGTTATGTGGTTAAGTTAAGGCCGACCTAGTAAAGGTTATTATGCAAGTCAAGTCAAGTATAAATAGAGTGCGAGAGGCACTCTATTTGATCATTCACTTTCTCACTCATACTCTCATTGGAGAGTGGAGCACTTGTGGAGGAGGAGAAGCTGCCGCTAGGAGGACTATCTCTTGTACTTGGTCTGTATCATCGCTCTATCTATCTCTGAGGAAGTTGCGGGGTTTTTCACCTTCTTGGTTTTCCCCGATGAAACTCCGTGTCTCTTGTGTGCTTGCATTATTGTGTCCATGATTGATATGCTGTACATGTTATTCTCTTAGTTAAGATCTTAGATCAGATTGAAAATTCTGAAAAATTAACATGGTATCAGAGCTAGCCTAAAAGAAGGCATGGTATGGCATGTATGACACTTGTTGCACTTGCGAAGCTAGGGCTTGATATAGAAAAAACCAGTCATCGTAGAACTTTTGCTATAAATCCATTTTGGCGAAGGTTCAAGATCTAAAACCTTTATAGGTTGTAGAAAACATCCCCATGTACCTTATGTCAGAAGCACAACTCCTAATTTGTTGTACTTTGTGAGTTATGATCTGTACAATATAGGGTTTATGCCTCTTCCAAATCTCATTCATAAATAGGTGACCTGGGAAAAAAGGTCATAAATTGGGCTAAGAAGATCCAAATTAAATTTCGTAAAAATTTACAGGTAGGGCACGGACTGTGCTTTTTCAGGAAAGTTTTTCAGAGGCCGAAACTGAACCAGTGACACGTGGCACGTCGTACAAGTTCGCTCTCTTGTTTTATCCCATAAACAGGTCACGTTGCGACACTTGGCATAACTTTCTCTCAGAGAATCCATTTGAGGTCAGACCTGTGGGGTTGGAAAGATAACAGGTCAGGCTACCACAAGAAAAATTTTCAGATCCTGTAGATTTGAAATTTCAGAGTTACAATAGAAACAATCAGGTGCATATTTCTATCAAAACATAATTGGATTTTGAGCACCTTCATTCATGGCTCTGGGAATTTAGGGTTTCGGAGAATGTTGGAATTTTTGTATCGGAGACCATGGCTAGATGCTCCTCATCAAATCGAAATTTAGAGACCAAGATCGAATTTTTTGGTTGGGCAAAAGGCCAGGCTTGATCAAACCCTAGTTCGGGGTTTTGATCGGAAAGGTGGAAAATTAGGGCTTCTGCAAAAGTTGGAATTTCTGAAGTCTGTGACCACGACTGGAAGCTCCTCAGAAAAATCAAAGTTTAGAGTGTTGGATCGAACCTGTTGGTTGGGAAAAAGGGTGGGCTTTATCAAAACCTAGTTCGGGATCCTGTCCAGAAGATACAGAAATTTCAAAGGCAATTTTGAGGGGTGAAACTTTGTAGTTTTCAAATTCTGAGTATACCAGCTTGATTAGCTCATCAAGGCGCATCTTTCCATCCTTTCAGATGTTTAAAATTCAAAGTTTGAATTTTTAGGGTTTCCCTGATAAACCCTAATCCAGCTCCAGATCCAGTTTCTGCAAATCAAGTGGATTGGGTTAATCCTAGAAGAGAATGGATTGGTCACCCGCATAAGTGAAGAAGTTCCTGTTTCAGAGGGAGATGAGGCTAAGGCCTTACATAAGAAGATTACAAGCATTCTTGACAGGTATGACTTATCCAGGTATGTTTTGAGATCTATTCATGATTAAAGTTTATGATATGTTTGTCTTCATTAATATTAGTACAATCTTGATTAATTTTAGACTTGTCGTATCACCTTAATAAAAATATGAATGCATGATAGAAGATATTCATTGATTAGGGTTTTGACACTTATGATTGTACTAATGCATTGTGGTGTTGTATGAGGTTGATGTTGTCCGCTAACATGAAAGGTACATCAAGAAAGACAAATCATGTTCTAGTTCAAGAACATATGACCATGGTATCATGAAGACAAAGATTCATCCATTGTCATGGATCACATAGAAGCTCTACTTACGAAGTATGTATAATTTGGTTCTACAATGCTTAACCTATGAGATATGCAGGTTAGTAGCACAAGTCATTGAAGAGAACAAGAAGACATTGCTAGACATAACTAGCAAATATGATAACCAAGTATGTTTTTCCTATATCAAGTTAGAATCCTACCTTGTGTTAGGATCTCTTATATAAGTATACATGGCATGATTGATAATGATTATTCATTGAAGTTAGTAATCATGGGTTTAGGCATATTATGCTTCTCACTTTGATTGATGATATGACTAACCAAAAAAGTCCCATGGTCAAATAGGAATATCCATGAGTAAAAGGATTGTGATAAATTATCTATGTATGGAATGATTTTGACCATACATGTTTAAGATTACTTAGAGTCATAATGTTTTTGATAGTATTAAGATTAGACTAATGAATGTGTGTATGAGACCTCTAGGATAACACAATGATGATACTAGTAAGTATGCATAAGTGATCGAGGATGGTATAAGTTCAAAGACAGGTAATCCAGGAAGCAAAGATCAAGAGGGAGCACACTCCAATAGTTCCTGCAAGGAAGCAAATATTGAGAGGGAGTCCACCCTACAAACCAAACAAAGATAAGTATTTGAATTGTCATTATTTGCATATTTGTTTGTTTAAATCATATTGTTCAATGATGTATGTGCTTATGTTCCTAGACTTAGGGTGTGTATTATGCATATTAGAATAATTGCATTAATGAACAGTATACTACTAATATGCATGTGATGGGTAAGTGGCCTATGGCACTGTACAACATTCCATTGCTACTTATCTAGAATGAAACCTCTTTGCTGACATGTTGGGAGTTGTGCACACTCTTAACAATGTTCTGGTAGAGATTGGGAGGCAACTATAAAGTTACGGGATATGGATAAATGTTGTATTGAAGCATTGGATAAAATAATTGCATGACTGTATGACATATTTCTTTATGTGTAAGAATTTGTTCTGAAAACTATGAGATGTTTCTAATCATGCAATTTAACTTGTTTTGTAGAAAAGATCGTATACCACCACCTACAAAAGAAGGACTACAACATTTGTTCCAGCAACAAAGCTATCTATTGAAGAATCTAAAGTTCCCAAGATTCGGGATGCAGTAATGGAAGAATGCCATGATCAAGGAATAATAGTCGATCATGAAGAATGATGTTTGGGAAGCGGTCCCAAGACCTGAAGGGAAGTCTGTTGTGACTTCCAAGTGGATCTATGAGATCAAGCATGCTGCAGATGGTAGCATAGAGAAATACAAATTGAGGTTTGTAGCTCATGGCTTCTCCCAGAAAGAGAGGATAGACTATGAAGAGACTTTTGCTCCTGTATCCAGATACACTTCCATTAGATTAGTACTTGCTCTGGCTGCAGTGATGAAATGGAAGATACACTAGATGAATGTCAAGACAACTTTCTTGAATGTTGTAGTCGAGGTGGAAGTGTATGTGGAGCATCCACTCGGTTTTGAGACATATGACAGAGAGTCATATGTATGCAGGTTGAAGAAAGCCTTGTATGGCTTGAAGCAAGATCCTAGGACTTGGTATGGTAGGATAGACATATTTCTATCCAGTTTGGCATTTACCAAGAGTAAAGCGGATTCCAACCTTTACTATAAGGTTGAGGAAGGCAATCCAGTGATACTACTTTTGTATGTGGATGACCTATTTGTAATAAGTGAGGATGGGTTGATTACCGATACCAAGAGGAAGCTTGATGCCAAGTTCGAGATGAAGAACTTGGGGATGATGCACTATTTCCTAGGCATGGAGGTGTGGCAGAGTACAGATGGAATCTTCCTTGGACAAGGGAAGTATGCAGTAGAGATCCTGAAGAGGTTCGGGATGATGGACTGCAAGGCCATGGCCACACCTATGGCATCGAACTTGAAGCTTCTGTGTGATGCTTCATCTGATCCGGTTGATGTCACGGTGTATCGTTAGATGATTGGGTCCTTGATGTGCCCGATGAACATGAGACCAGATATTTTCTTTGAGGTGAACACATTGAGCCAGTTCCCGACGGATACCAGAGGTGTTCGCCTGGTTGATATAAAGCATATTCTGAGGTACATGAAGGGTACAATTGACTATGGGCTCAAGTCTGATGCGAATCAAAAGTTTAACCTGTAAGGTTATGTTGATTCGGACTGGGCAGGAAATGCTGCAGATAGGAAGAGCACTTCTGAGTGCTGCTTCAGTATGGGATCAGGTGTGATCTCTTGGTTTAGCAAGAAGCAGTTCTGTATAGCATTGAGTATAGCCGAAGCAGAGTATGTTGCAGCTTGTTCGGCTAGTTGTGAGGTAGTATGGCTGAGGAAGCTACTATCTGAGTTATTTGATCTCCCACTGGATGCTACTGGTATCTTCTGTGATAACTAGAGTTGTGTGAAGCTGTCTGAGAACCCGATGTTCCACGACAGGTCGAAACACATTGAGATCAAATATCACTATATCAGGGATATGGTGCAGAGAGGAGCAGTGAAGCTCATGTATGTTGCGACGGATGAGCAGGTTACAGATGTGTTGATTAAACCACTATCCAAAGTGAATTTTGAGTACTTCAGAGAGAGGCTTGGTGTTCTTCAGATTGACAACACTTCGAGGAAGAAGTGATGGAGACATTTGCTGGAGCCATTCCAAGCATGGTGAAAGGAGGATCCTTTCCATGGCTGTGGATGTAAGCACTGGATGATAAGCATCATGACGATGCTCCAGTTACTGCTCTGTATATGCATCATGTTGGATTCTAGATATGATCAGTTGGATCATTCATATGTATATGCATCATGTTGGATGCTAGATATGATCAGTTGGATCATGTATATGTATATGCATCATGTTGGATGCTGGATATGATCAGTTGGATCATTTATATGTATGTATGCATCATGTTGGATGCTTTGTATGATCAGTTGGATCATATGTATGTATCTGTAGATGTATCAGGTGGATACAATGTATGATCAGGTAGATCATGTATATATCAGGTAGATACATTATATGATCAGGTGGATCATGTAGTTGTATGTGTATCAGGTGGATACATTGTATGATCAGGTAGATCATGTATGACGATATGTATCGGGAAGATACTGTGTATGCATTAGGTGGATGCATTGTATGACCATGATGATCATGGATGATGAGCTTCAGGATGTTGCTCCAGATGACATGCATCAGGACGATGCAGTGATGATGATCAGGGTGATAACGTGTACACCTGGATGATGTATGGTGAGTATCAGGTTGATACTCTGTGGCCATGGAACATGTTGTGCAGATAAGCATATAATCTAGCCCTGGGAGGTTTGCAGATAGTCTTTCGAGGTTTTTCTTATGGCATGTAATGTGGCCCTGGGATATCTGGAAAATGCTCTTTCGAGGTTTTTCTTTGGGAGGACATATAATCCGGCCCTGGGAGATTTGTAGATAGTCTTTTGAGGTCATTCCTATGGCATGTAATCTGGCCCTGGGATATCAGCAGATGCTCTTTCGAGGTTTTGTCCTATGGCATATAATCCGGTCCCGGGAGATCCGATAGGTTGAGCCGTGTGCTCATAATCAGTCCTGGGATGCTATTTCGAGGTTTTGCCATGGTCACATGTAATACGCCCTGGATATCTGGACAGGTTGTGCTAGTCACGTAAAAGGCCTCGGATGCTCTTTAGAGTTCTTGCTAGTCAAGACACTCTTTTAAGGTTTTGTGACAGTCACATATAATACAACCCTGAGAGATCCGACAGGTAGAGCCATGTGCTCGTAACAGCCTGGATGCTCTTGCGAGGTTTTGTGACGCACGTAATAAGTCCTGAGGATTCCACAATATGGCCAGTGATGATGAAGACCTGCAGGTGGTGGGCCTACATCCAGTATGAAAAAGGACTGGCTTTGTAGAACTTCCTATGACGAGTAGATCGGAGATTGATTGAGATAGCAGCAGCAATGACGATGACGATGATTCGAGGACAATGATTCGCTGATTATGATCCAGAGAAGAAGACTTGTGCTAGTAGATCTATGTTGAGAAATACCTTCCTAGTTAAGAGGGAGTGTTGATGTATTTGTAACTTCAGAATGTATTTCATATATGTATATTGTATTCCGATAGAGATGTTATTATTCCTCTATATGGAAGTGTTTGTATTCCTATAGAGATGTTATTATTCCTCTATACGAAAGTGTTTGTATTCCTATAGAGATGTTATTATTCCTCTATACGGAAGTGTCGTCATTTATATTGTAAGTATCATAACTTATACTTGATGGGTTATTAGAACACCTTGGTGGGGTCGGCCCTGTATAAGTCATGTGGGTCAAAGGGTTATTAGACCACCCTATTGGGGGCCGGCCTTGTCAGCATTATGTTATGTGGTTAAGTTAAGGCCGACCTAGTAAAGGTTATTAGGCAAGTCAAGTCAAGTATAAATAGAGTGCGGGAGGCACTCTATTTGATCATTCACTTTCTCACTCATACTCTCATTGGAGAGTGGCGCACTTGTGGAGGAGGAGAAGCTGCTGCTAAGAGGACTATCTCTTGTACTTGGTTTGTATCATTGCTCTATCTATCTCTGAGGAAGTTGTGGGGTTTTTCACCTTCTTGGTTTTCCTCGGTGAAACTCATTGTCTCTTGTGTGCTTGCATTATTGTGTCCATGATTGATATGCTGTACATGTTATTCTCTCAGTTAAGATCTTAGATCAGATTCAAAATTCTGAAAAATTAACATTTCCTTGCTGACATTTAATTTTGTTGTTGAAGAATTCAGTCCATGGCTTCAATGGAGCATGGGAAACCCAGAAATTCGTATGGCAGGTATGGGATTTGTTTTTCTTGTACCACAAGTCACTCTACCTAATGGGAATTGGTTCTTCCTCATTCCCATTCCATTGTTGAAGATCCGAGCATCAGTTTTCATCCATTATGAATTCCCAGCAGTGAGCAAAACCAGAAATCGCAACTTTGCAAGAACCCATGTTTTGAAGAGCCATAAACGCCCAGAATTTGGTATTGACAGTAAAATCCAATGGGGGATCCATAGATATGAAACTTGGGGCAAATTTGAGAGTATTAGATACCCCTAAATCCATAGAAAAACCCTGTTTTTATAGCCCAGAATTCTAGTGACGGGATTGAGTTATTTGATCACCAAATTGAGAAATTTCTAGTGTGAATTCTAGAACAGAGGTTGGGAATGCTTGATAAGCTCAATGAAGGCTAGAATCTCAAGGATTTAGTAGCTTGGACCTTTCTATGCCCATCCTGAAGAGCACTGGAGGGAAGGGACGTCTGAGGGACTGTGCAACGGAGAAGGGGACCTTCCTTGTGTTGGGTATGGTAGGTACTATGGGTGCCTTGAGTGTTTGAATCATCTTGAGATGCATGTAGCTCTGTGGTTGAGCTCATTGACTTAACATTACCCTCCTCTGTCTTTTGTATGCTTGATAAACCCAACTGTGTGTTGGTTTAGCATAGCTGTTGAGTGAAACCATGGCTGTGAGTGAGCCCATCTAGTTCCTCCTTAGTGGATACACAACCCAGCTTGAGGGTGATCTCTCAGCTGAAAGAATATAGGCCGGACATAGATCTATGGTTGGGTGGAATGTTGCTCTCACATAGCCAGTTGTTTGGACAACTTCATCTTCAAGATAAGTATTCTTTGTGGTTTAAATTATATGCATTTTGTGTATTGCAATGTGTTAATTCTGAATGATAATTATTCATGTTAATGGATCAAAATGATTATCTTAATATGGTTGATATGAGATCTGTGCATAGCATTGGAATGATATTGATTCCCTGCATGATTGAATCATCCTCTGCTTGTGATAGATATGTTGATGCATTATTGTTTGCACGTGTGCAAATACAATTTAATTCCGATGTGTAATTTCAGTATGCATTTTATTTAAATGAAAGAAAAATTTAGTCTTATAGCTTATGATGAAGAATCAAACACCCCCATGTTACAGTCATGTTCCCTTTGTGGTTTGGAATGATGGGAGGGGACGTGACATGTTGTTCTAGGTATTCAATTGTTGAGAAAATTGGGTACAATGTATACAAACTATAATGAATGTAATACCCTCGGTTTTGACTTAGAATATATTAAATCAAATCATGTAAATGATGTAAATATACTAGTATGGATGCCTAATGTGGTGCTAAAGGCCAAGTCTAGACTAGTGAATGGTTAGGCATGTATAATGTAAATATTTCTTTATGGACCGTGTGGTTGGATTATCATCCCAATTTGAATGTTGTGCAAATAACATGTTGGAAACTAATATAATGGTCCAAGATGTTTATGTAAAGAGCACTGGAGGGGCTATGATTCCACTAGAGGGAAAGATGAAAGGGGGCCTATGGGAGATTAAATCCTCTATTTCCAAGTGTCAACCTTAGAATTCACCTAATTTATACCATTTTCCTTAAATGAGTTAATTACTTCCTTTTAATTATTAAATCCAATCATTGAATGTATGTGTGGGGCTGGTGAGGAAAGTCTTATCAAATAGTTATGGAAGAATGGGATGAATATACTCTATGAATGTTGTAAGATTCCTCTCTTCTATGTACAAAAGTTATGTCAGCTATCTCTTCCACCATTCTCTCATATTTTTGGACTTTTACCAATTATCTTTGCAAGCATATTTTTGGACGGTAGATTTTACACTACAGAGAATTCTTACTTTTGATGTTCATACCATTTCCATTACCATTACTGTTACCAGACTGTTTCATAACCAGAAATTTGAAATTGGAAGGCAAAATTGCATATTTGAGAGAAAATAAATGGATATAGGTGAGAATAGAGGTTGAGCAACATAGGAATCTTTACCCATTGAGTTTTTCTACTCTAGAATGCTTGAGAGGCCATACATTAATGTTACAATAGGTTCTCCAAAATTATACAACATACTGGAATCTTATTGTGCACACTGGTAAGAACTGTAAGGGTTGGATTTCCTACAGGAACTGTGGATCAGTGAAAGGAAATTCCTTCCTTGTGTTGTGTGGGGCATCTAGGAGTGCCATGGTTGTGATGGTTGAGTGAGATTCCTATAGAATATTTGGATGAGATTTTGGTTGAGAATTAAGAGTGTTGTTATGGTAGTATCCTCTGCACCTTCGCCTTTCCCCCACTCAATCCTTGCTAGCCACTCGTGACTTGTTGGGGAGATATATTCAAACGCCAAGGTGGCAGTGAGAGAAATCTCTCCTATGGTGACGAGGATTATTGGGCATGGTGGGGTCGGCAGGTGCCGACATTGGAGCAGTTTCCTTATGCGAGAATGGATTTTCGCAATGACCTTGAGCTAGCTCTACCTCCAAGATCTGCCTGGGGAGAGATGGGTAAGAAAAGTTCCTTTTTGAAGAATTATTTCATTTTTTAATTTTATACGTATATGATTTTTTAATGAGTTTGGAGTATTAAACAATTTGTCTTATGCAGATGTTGGACCTGTGCACCTCAATGGACACCCTCGTACCTTTGTGCGACTAGTCAATGTAGGGGCATTCGATGCCATGTTGATGAGCATAGAGGGAAAGATGAGTCGGTTTACTCATGACATCCCCACTTACAAGATCGAGCGGATGCTGCTCGCCATGCAGGAGGACATTGTGGGTGTTCCCCCAATGTGGATTCAGCTACTTAGGAAAGTAGCTAGATTAGTTATCTGTTACAGAGAGGCTGTGGCAGAGATGTAAGAGGCCCCTCCTTCTCCATCGAGGAGGACATATGTATATTTTTGAGGTTGTTGATCCCATTTTGTATATTGATAGGACATTATGACAAACTTGTGGATCCAAACTTATATATTTTTTGATATGGCTTATATACAATATCGGCTTATTTACATGTGTGTCTTGTCTTTATGTGTGAATGGTTTATTATGATTGTGTGTGATGTAGATTCCGGTCTAAAACATAATTTGCATATGAATCAACTAAAGCATTTAAGTTCCGTGGAATGTGTTAATATATAATATAATCGAACTGACTCTCAAGCAACTTAACTTGCAAGAACTGACGCAACAAAACAAGATCTCTCACTTGATATTCACCCATTAACTGAAACAAAACCAACTACGAGTCGAGTCTTACCTCCAAACGTGAAATGCCATGATGAAGGGCATATTGAAGTAACTCAATGATTGCGCTGTATTTAGCTACATTATTCGTTGTGGGACCTAAGAAATCCCCTCCCGAAAATACAAGTTGACCAACTAGTGAGTAAATAACCCAAGCTGCCGCAACCAACTAACGGGTGTGGCGACTAGCACCTTAAGCAAATCCTATAAAGTATTCAGTCGAAATATGAAAACACAAACCAATAGACACATAAGATGCAACAATAAACACAAGCAAAATTAACTCTACAACAAATGTACAGCTATAATACATGAAGAATCATAGAGGCCTAAGCATAATACTTTTTCAGGTAGAGCCCATTTATAGGCTCCGAAAACTTATTACCCTCATAATCCGTCAGCTCGTAAGCACCCTTCTTCAGAACTTTAGAAACTATGTAAGGACCGAGCCACATAGACTTGAATTTTCCAACCCCCAAGGGTTCCTTGTCCTGGTCATAAAGCAGGACAAGGTCTCCTTCGAGAAAAACCCTAGGTTTGATAGATTTATCATACTGACTCTTGACCCGATTCTTATGAACCTCGTTTGCTGTGAGCGCATCCCGGCACTACTCATCGAGATGTTCTAGGTGCAGCAAACATTCTTCTAGAAATGAAGTATCGGGGAGTAGTTGGATGGAAAACTTTAGTGAAGGAATTTCTCATTCAACTGGAATAACTTCTTCTACCCCATGAACAAGTTGAAAAGGAGAGAACCCGGTAGCAGTCTTAACGTTAGACCGGTATGCCCAAAGAGCTGGATACAAGATGATGTGCCAGTTGGATCGACTAGCATTGACGATCCTTTGAAGAATAGTCTTTAAAGTTTTGTTAACCGCTTCGACCTGACCATTCGCCCGTGGATAAAATGAAGACAAACGTTCCTGCCGAAAACCAAGCATAGTGTATAAGTTAGTCATCATGCTGTTTTGAAAGTGTTGATAGTGGTCTTTAACGATCTCTTTGGGTACACCAAACCTAGCAATGATCTAATTAAAAATGAAGTAAGCAACCATTTCTCCATCTGCTTTGACAGTAGGCATTTACTCGGCCCTCTTTGTGAAGTAGTCGATGACAACACTGATGTGATGATGACCTCCAGTAGAAGATGGATTACAATTCATGAAATCAATCCCCCATTTGGCGAAGGGGCTTGATGTAATCACAGGGCGGAGAGGAGCTGTGTGTGCTCTCATCTTTTTGGTGAAAAACTGATAAGGCTGACAGCGTTTCACAGCTTCCACACAATCTTTGAATATCGTGGGCCAAAAATAACCAGCACGCAGTATCTTCTAGGCTGTTGCCAACCCAGAAAGGTGACCCTCATAGGCTCGATTGTGGGAATCATTCAATACTATTTCACCTTCCTATAAGGTCAAATAACGACGAAGAATGGAATCTATCCCACGTCTGTATAAAGCATCAGAAATGATGAGATAATTCTTTGCATGATTCTTTAGTTTCTGTTGCTCATCCCTAGAGAAAGTAGGAGGACACCTCAAAGTATGGAGATATACTAAAATATCCCCATACCATGGGTCAGAAGATGCAACAAGAAAGATGTGTTCATCCGAGAATGATGACTCTTCCTCATTGTGTACTACGCTACTCAAAAATTCAGAGATTAGTTCCGTGAAAACAAGTGACTTCTTTGACTTAGTTGATTGAAAAACCAGGTCAAATTCTTGCAAGATGACAATCCATTTATTAATTTTTCCACCGATGATACGTTGGGTTAGAATATATTGAAATGGATTGAACTCTGCGATCACTGTAGTGGTTCGCAACGAAATGTAGTGATGCAGCCTCTGAACGGCATGGACGACAACTAATTCCAACTTCTCAACGTAAGAATACTTAATATCAGGAGCTATTAATGCGCACGACAAATAGTAAATGACATGCTCTTGGAACTTGTCATCCTCTTGAACAAGCACTATGCTGATTGTGTATACAGATGCAGCCAGATATAACAGGAAATCCTTGGTATAATCTGGCGGGCTCAACAAGGGGGCTGATAATAATGCCTTTTTCAAGGCCTCAAATGAAGTTTGAGCATCCTCATCCCAAAGAAAATAGGTGTCTTGTTTGAGCAGTTTCATGAAACCTTTTGTGATTTTGGAATAATTAATGATAAAACGTCGTAAGAAGTTGGACATACCCTGCATACTTTGAAGTTGTCATAGGGTTCTAGGAGGAGGCATATTTACAATAGCCTCGAATTTTAGTGGATAGACCATGATGCCACGACTGGATATGATAAAACCCAGTAAACATCCGGACTCGACACATAACACACACTTATTAGGATTCAGATGAATCTTATAGTATCTACATCGTTCAAACATGAGTCTCAAGTGATCAGGATGATCTCGTCTCTTGCGAGATCATGCTGGGAGATCATCAAGATAAGGCTCAACTACATGTTTGATATCATGAAAAGTGAAGTTCATCGCGCGCTGGAACATAGCCCCAGCGTTCTTTAGGCCAGATAACCTCAAAAACCTGACCTCAGTTCGGATTGCAGGCTGCAACTCACCTGCATGAAGCTAGAATTGCTAGTAATCGCCGGTCATCCATACGGCGGAGTCCTATCTATGTTGAGTAAAGGATTTCTTCCTAGCCTTAATATTTAAAAACTCTACCTAATCTAGTGTAATGGTAAGCGAAGGTCCCCAAAGGAAAAATAAAATCCGTCTTATGCTAGTCTTCAGGTTTGATCTAAATCTGGTTGTATCCTCAAAAACCATCCATGAGAAAACATTGCATGGCCTGCACACGCATCGATAATCTGATCTATGAACGGTGTGGGGTAATTGTCTTTAGAACAAGCTTTGTTTAAGTCCCGGAAATCTGTGCAGAATCGAATGGTTCCTTGCTTCTTATCAACTAGAATAGGATTAGAGACCCATTGCGTCATAGCAATCGGATAGATGAATCCAGCTTTAAGCGGTTTCTCAACTTCCGCCTTGATGGTTGCTGCTTTTCTAGGATTTACTGGACGAAGCTTCTGTCTCACAGGTTTATCATTTGGATAAGTTGTGATGACATGATCCACAATGGAGGGGTTGATGCCTGGAAACTCCTCGTAAGAACAGGAAAACACGTCACAGAATTCCTTAAACAGATTGGTGTACAAAATGATCTCATCAGGAGAATAGTCTGCTCCAATGAAAAGGTTTTCCACAACTCCAGGTTTGATGAAGATATCGATCAGAATGATTCTCGATATATTTTCCATATTCCCCTCAGCATAAATCTTTTGTATAGAAGGGGTAGTGGACAAATCAACATCACCGCCAAGTCTCACTGAAAACTCTCCTCTCTCAATCCTGTCAAGAACATGAAGAAAATAGGACCTGTGATGCATATGTTCCCATGGATGATCCAGGCCTACCATGGCTTCCAAAATGACCTAGTTGGAGGGAAAAACAGTATCTAGACAATTGAAAGAGTGAGTAGAGTTAACTGACCATGCAAGTGCATAGTCCATATCTGACATGGTGGAGACAGACGGAGTCGAGATATGTTCTGTTGCTGCATTCTGCGATGCTTGATAAGCCACTTCTGCAACAAACAGGGGCTTGATTGGTTCTGAATGAGTAGGGAGAATCCATGGATCATTTGTTTGAATGACCATGGAAATATCCGAGATGAGCAATCAGTGGTACTCGTCGAACCAATAAAGTTAATGGGAGCATGTAGGTCGAATGTTCCCATTAGTGATGAATACATGCCTACTCCCAAACTCTCACTGGGTGGGTGAGATCGATCAATCAACAGAATTGTAGAATCCGATGAAGCATTGTTGATTTTCTGAGTGAATGAAAGTTGATCAACCATAATGATCTTGCCTTCATGCGGGAATGTTAGTACTTGAAAAACGGACGACGGGACAACTTGCATCGCATATGTCCAGCTCCTCCCTAACAACAAATTGTAATCAAGGGGAGCGTCCAACACTTCAACCTCCACATACACCAAATTACTGGCGAGTTCAACTTCAAAGGTGGGCAAGACTCCGTGTGGACAGAAATATCTTGTTGATGTATATGTAACTTCGGAATGTATTTCACATATATGTATATTGTATTCCTATAGAGATATTATTCCTCTATACGGAAGTGTTGTCATTTATATTGTAAGTGTTGTAACTTATACTTGATGGGTTATTAGACCACCTTGTTGGGGTCGGCCCTGTATAAGTCATGTGGGTCAAAGGGTTATTAGACCACCCTATTAGGGGTCGGTCATGTGGGTCAAAGGGTTATTAGACCACCCTATTGGGTGTCGGCCCAGTCAGCATTATGTTATGTGGTTAAGTTAAGGCCGACCTAGTAAAGGTTATTAGGCAAGTCAAGTCAAGTATAAATAGAGTGCGGGAGGCACTCTATTTGATCATTCTATTCTCTCTCACACTCTCGGGAGAGTGGCGCACTTGTGGAGGAGGAGAAGCTACTGCTAGGAGATGTCTATCACTTATGCTTGGGTTGTATCATTGTTCTATCTATCTCTGAGGAAGTTATTGGGGTTTTTCACCTTTATGGTTTTCCCCAAGTAAACGCTGTGTCTCTTGTGTGCTTGCATTATTGTGTTCGTGATTGATATGCTGTAGATATGCTGTATATCTTGTTCTCTCAGTTAAGATCCTAGATCAGATTGAAGTAAATTCTGAAAAATTAACATGGTATCAGAGTTAGCCTAAAAGAAGTCATGGTATGGCATGTATGACACTTGTTGCAATTTCGAAGCTAGGGCTTGATATAGCAAAAACCAGTCATCGTAGCACTTTCGCTATAAATAAATTTTGGTGAGGTTTTAGGGTCTGAAAATAGTACAGAGCGAAGATAAGATTCCCATGTATCTTGTGTCCAAAGGAAAATCTATAATTCGTTGTAATTTGGGATTTATGATCTGTACAATATAGGGTTTCTGCCTCTTCCAGATCTTAGTCATAAACAAGTGACCTTGGAAAAAAGGTCATAACTTGGTCTAGGAAGATCCAAATGAAATTTCGTAAAAAGTGACAGGTAGTGCACAGGCTTTTCTTTCTCAGGTAACTTTTTCAGAGGCCAAAACTGAACCAGTGACATGTGGAATTCCGTACAAGTTTGCTCTCCTGTTTTATCCCATAAACAAGTCACGTTGCGACACTTGGCATAACTCTCTCTAAGAGAATCCATTTGAGGTAATACCTATGGGGTTGGAAAGATGACAGGTCAGGATATCACAAATTTTTTTTTCAGACCCCATGGATCGAAAAGTTCGGAGTTACACCAGAAACAATCAGGTACATAGTTATGTCAAAACAGAATTATTTTTGAGCACCTTCATTCATGGCTTCTGGAATTTAGGGTTTCGGAGAAAGCTGGAATTTTAGTAATCGAAGACTACGGCTGAATGATACTCATCAAAATAGAAATTTAGAGACCAATATCAGAATTTTTGGTTGGGCAGAAGGCCGGGCTTGATCAGACCCTAGTTCGGGACTTTGATAAAAAAAGTGGAAAATTAGGGCTTCTGCAAAAATGGAAATTTTTGAAATCTGTGACCACGGCTGGAAGCTCCTCAGAAAAATAGAAGCTTAGAGATTTGGATCGAACCTTTTGATTAGGCAGAAGGGTGGGCTTTATCAAACCCTAGTTCGGGGTCATGTCTAATGAATCTGGAAGTTTCAAAGGCAAATTTGAGAGGTGAAACTTTGCAGTTTTCAAATTATGAGTATATCAGCTTGATCAGCTCATCAAGGCGCATATTTCTATCATTTCAAAAGTTTGAAATTCAAAGTTTGAATTTTTAGGGTTTATCTAACAAACCCTAATCTAGCTCCAGATCCAGTTCCTGCAAATCAAGTGGATTGGGTTAATCCTAGAAGAGAATGGATTGGTCACCTGCATAAGTGAAGAAGTTCTTGTTTAAGAGGGAGATGAGGCTAAGGCCTTACATAAGAAGATTACAAGCAATCTCAACAGGTATGACTCATCTAGGTATGTTTCGAGATTTGTTCATGATTAAGTTTACGGTATGTTTGTCTTCATGTTATTACGGTTAGTACAATCTTGACTTGTCGTATCGCCTTAATAAAATTACGAATGCATGATAGAAGATATTTATTGATTAGGGTGTTGACACTTATGATTGTACTAATGCATTATGGTGTTGTATGAGGTTTATGTTGTCCGTTAACATGAAAGGTACACCAAGAAAGACAAATCATGTTCTAGTTCAAGAACATATGATCACGATGACATGAGGACAAAGGTTCATCCATTGTCATGAATCACTTAGAAGATCTATTTGCGAGGTATGTATAACTTGGTTCTATAATGGTTAACCTATGAGATATGCAGGTTACTAGCACAAGTCATTGAAGAGAACAAGAAGACATCATGTGGGTATGTTAGACATAACTAGCTAACATACCAATCCAGGTATGTTTTTCCTATATCAAGTTAGATTCCTACCTTGTGTTAGGATCCCTTATATAAGTATACTTGGTATGATTGAAGTTAGAAGTGTAAGTAATCAAGGGTTTATGCATTTTATGTCTCTTATCTTGATTGATGATTTAACTAACCAAAAGAGTCCTATGATCAAATAAGAATATGCATGAGTAAAAGAAGACTTCCCTGAAACCTTGAATACTAATGTTTATTATGTGTGTTTGAAATGATCATTGTGTTTTGATAGTATTAAGATTATACTAATGAATGTGTGATTATGTATGAGACCTCGAGGATAACACAATGATGATACTAATAAGCATGCATAGTGATGGATATAAGTTCAAGGACAGGTAATCTAGGAAGAAAAGATCAAGAGGGAGCACACTCCAGTTGTTCCTGCAAGGAAGCAAAGATCAAGAGGGAGCACACTCCAGTTGTTCCTACAAGGAAGCAAAGATCAATAGGGAGCACACTCCAGTTGTTTCCTGCAAGGAAGCAAAGATCAAGAAGGAGCACACTTCAGTAGTTTCTGCAAGGATGTAGATATTAAGAGGGAGTTGACCACTTCTCACAATCCACATCAGAATGGAGTTGCAAAAAAGAAGCAAAGACTGAGAGGGAGTCAACCCAACAAACAAACAAAGATAAGTATTTGAATTATCATTCCTTGCATATTTTATTGTTTAAATAATACTGTTCAAATAATGTATATACTCATGTTCCTAGAACCAGGTTGTGTATTATGCATAGTTGCATTGATGAACAATATACTACTAATATACATGGGTAAGTGGCCTATGGCAATGTACAACATTCCATTGCTACTTATCTAGAATGAAACCTCTTTGCTGACATGTTGGGAGCTGTGCACACTCTTAACAATGTTCTGGTAGAGATTGGAAGACATCTAGAAAGTTACGGGATATAGTTAAATGTTGTATTGAAGCACTGGCTAAGATAATTGCATGACTGTATGACATATTTTTCTTATGTGTAAGAATTTGTTTTGAAAACTATGAGATGTTTTCTAATCATGCAATTTAACTTGTTGTGTAGGAGAGATCGTATACCATCACCTACAAAAGAAGGACTACAACATTTGTTCAACAACAAAGTTATCTATTGAAGATATTGAATATATTGAAGTTCCCAGGATTCGGGAAGAATGCCATGATCGAGGAGTACCAGTCGATCATGAAGAATGATGTTTGGGATGCAGTCCCAAGACCCGAAGGGAAGTTTGCTGTGAATTTCAAATGGATCTATCAGATCAAGCATGTTGTAGATGGTAGCATGGAGAAATAAAAAACAAGGTTGAGGAAGGCAATCTAGTGATACTACTTTTATATGCGGATAACCTGTTTGTTACAGGTGAGGATAGATGGATTGCCGACACATAGCGGAATCTTGCTGCCGAGTTCGAGATGAAGAACTTTTGGATGATGCACTAATTTCTAGGTATGGAGATGTGGCAGAGTGCAGATGGAATCTTCCTTGGACAAGGGAAGTTTGTAGTAGATATCCTGAAGAGGTTCGGGATGATGGACAGCAAGGCCATGGCCACACCTATGGAATCGAACCTGAAGCTTCTGTGTGATGTTTCATCTGATCCGGTTGATGTCACAGTGTTTCATCAGATGATTGGGTCCTTGATGTACCTGACGAACACGAGACCAGATATTTGCTTTATATTGAGCCAGTTCCTGACGGATCCCGGAGGTGTTCACCTGGTTGTTGTAAAGCATATTCTGAGGTACCTGAAGGGTACAGTTGATTATGGGCTCAAGTATGATGCAGATCAAAAGTTTAACCTACAGGGTTATGATTGATTCAGATTGGGTAGGCATTGTTACAGATAGGAAGAGCACTTCTGGGTGCTGCTCCAGTATGGGATCAGGTGTGATCTCTTGGTTTAGCAGGAAGCAGTCCTACGTAGCACTGAGTACAGCTGAAGCAGAGTATGTTGCAGCTTGTTCAGCTAGTTGTGAGGTAGTATGGCTTCAGAGGCTACTGTCTGAGTTATTTGATCTCCAGCTGGAGGCTACTGGTATCTTTTGTGACAACCAAAGTTGTGTGAAGCTATCTGAGAATTTGGTGTTCCATGACAGGTCGAAACACATTGAGATCAAATATCACTATATCAGGGATATGGTGCAAAGAGGAGCAATGAAGCTCCTGTATGTTGCGACAGATGAGAAGATTGTCGATGTATTGACGAAGCCACTAGCCAGAGTGAAGTTCGAGTACTTCAGAGAGAGGCTTGGTGTTCTTCAGATGGACGACATTTCAAGGAAGAAGTGATGGAGACATTTGTTGTAGCCATTCCTAGCATGTTGGAAGGAGGATCCTTCACATGGTTGTGGATGTAAGCGCTGGATGATGAGCATCAGGATGATGCTCCAGTTACTACTATGTATATGCATCATGTTGGATGCTGGATATGATCAGTTGGATCATTTATATGTATATGTATGTACGCATCATGTTGGATGCTGGATATGATGAGTTGGATCATTTATATGTATATGTATGTACACATCATGTTGGATGCTGGATATGATCAATTGGATCATTTATATGTATTTGTATATGCATCATGTTGGATGCTTGGATCATGTATTTGTATATGTATCAGGTGGATACATTGTATGATCAGGTAGATCATGTATGATGATATGTATCAGGTAGATACTATGTATGCATCAGGTGGATGCATTGTATGATCAGGATGATCATGGATGATGAGCTTCAGGATGTTGCTCCAGATGACATGCATCAGGATGATGCAATGATGATGATCAAGATGATGCAGTGATGATGATCAAGATGATCATATGTGATGACTGTATCAGGTGGATACATTACATAATCAGTTGGATTATGTGTGAAGAGTTCTGAAGACATAGATGCACATGAGATTTTCGAACATGGTTGTAGATGTGTTCTCCCATGGTCGTGATGTAATTGTTGGGATTTTCCGACATGGTGGCAGATGTGTTCTCCCATGGTCGTGATGTAATTGCCAGGGCCATTTGAGCATGGTTGTAGATGTGTTATCCCATGGCTACGATATAAGTGCTGGGCCATTTGAGCATGGTTGCAGATGTGTTCTCCCATGGCTGCAATATAAGTGCTGTGCCATTCTTGCATGGTTGTAGATGTGTTCTCCCATGGTGTAGATATAAGTGCTGTGTGATGTGCATCTGGGCTATGCTTCATGATACTCTGTGGTCGTGGACAGGTTGTGTAGATGAGCATATAAGTAAACCTGGGAGATCTGGACATGATGAAAAAGGCCTCAGATGCTCTTTCGAGGCATTGCTCTGGGAGGACATATAAGTAGACTTGGGAGATCTAGACAGGATGAAAAAGGCCTCAGATGCTCTTTCGAGGCATTGTCCTATGGCATGTAAGTAGACCTGGGAGATCTGGACAGGATGAAAAAGGCATCAGATGCTCTTTCAAGGCATTGCCATGACCACATGTAATAAGTACTAGAGATCTGGACAGGATGAAAAAGGCCTCAGATGCTCTTTAGGGTTCTTGCTTGACAAGACACTCTTTTAAGGTTTTGTGGTGGGGGTCACATGTAATAAGTCCTGGAGATCTGGATAGGATGAAAAAGGCCTTAGATGCTCTTTAGGGTTCTTGCTAGTCAAGAGACTCTTTTAAGGTTTTGTGACAGTCACATGTAATGTGCTCTTGGGAGATCCGACAGGTAGAGCTGTGTGCTCGTAACAGCCTGGGATGCTGCAGCCAAGTTTTGTGACGCACGTAATAAGTCTTGAGGATTCCACAGTATGGCCAGTGATGATGAAGACCTGCAGATGGTGGGCCTACATCCAGTATGAAAAAGGACTGGGTTTGTAGAACTTCCTATGACGAGTAGATTCAGAGATTGATTGAGATAGCAGCAGCAGTGATGATGACGATGATCTAGAGAAGAAGACTTGTGCTAGAAGACCTGTGTCGAGAAATACCTTCGTAGTTAAGAGGGAGTGTTGATGTATATGTAACTTTGGAATGTATTTCACATATATGTATATTGTATTCCTATAGAGATGTTATTCTTCCTCTATACGGAAGTGTTGTCATTTATATTGTAAGTGTTGTAACTTATACTTGATGGGTTATTAGACCACCTTGTTGGGGTCGGCCCTGTATAAGTCATGTGGGTCGAAGGGTTATTAGACCACCCTATTGGGGGTCGGCCATGTGGATCAAAGGGTTATTAGACCACCCTATTGGGTGTCGGCCCAGTCAGCATTATGTTATGTGATTAAGTTAAGGCCGACCTAGTAAAGGTTATTAGGCAAGTCAAGTCAAGTATAAATAGAGTGCGGGAGACACTCTATTTGATCATTCTATTCTCTCTCACACTATCGGGAGAGTGGCGCACTTGTGGATGAGGAGAAGCTGCTGCTAGGAGATGTCTATCTCTTATGCTTGGGTTGTATCATTGCTCTATCTATCTCTGAGGAAGTCATTGGGGTTTTTCACCTTTATGGTTTTCCCCAAGTAAACTCTGTGTCTTTGTGTGCTTGCATTGTTGTGTTCATGATTGATATGCTGTACATGTTGTTCTCTCAGTTAAGATCCTAGATCAGATTGAAGTAAATTCTGAAAAATTAATAGATCTCCCATCAAAAGCCATAAGTATAGTGTTGGAAGGGGCTAACTCAGGCAAGCCTAAGGCCTTCCAGCAGGAAATAGAAATAACGCACGTAGACGCACCCTCATCCACTACATTTCGTCCAATGGTTTTAGGGCCATGGATTATTTCTATTTGGAGGGCTATGTGATACAACAACTGGGGTTTGATATTAGTCATATCAAACTGAGCAAGCATACTAGATGAGTCCAGGCTCCCTATTGCGGCTGGAAGTGCATTTCACTGCAATGGACAGCTTTGCAGAACTTCTAGTGTGGACATAACACAGGGTGTTTGGGCTAGATCCTCTACAACATTGTAGTTAGGAGCAGCCTGTGCATTAGGGTTGTGCACAACCCATTTGAAGACACCTTTTGGGATCTTCGGTAAAGGATCTATAGGTCTTTCAATGTGAAGAGGTGTAGATGTTTCGGGAACGTCTTTATCTTTCGGCTGCGAGCCCAGGGAATAATTCCTAGCTCGAGTTTTCAAAAGCATATATGAGTTCACCATGTTTATGAGATTGATCAGCTAACGAGGCACGAGTTGTGCCCCCAACACTAGAGTTGCCAAAAGCTGAACCTTGTCCGTGAGGGAATGGGTCCTTCAAAACAGCTGGTTTCTTCTCACAGAGGAGCTTTTGGGCTTCTTCCATCAAAGGGCATTGGTGGGTAAGGTGGTCTTCCTTACATAAATTGCAAGGAAATTTAACCTTCTTTTTGTCCTTCTTTCCCTCCTCGACATTTTCAGTATTTTTTGGCTTTGGATGGTTCCTCTCCCCTTTCTTTCCCTTCTTTTTGTTGTTGGGTTGCCGAGGACCATTTTGATTGGTTTGCACTTGTTGTATAGATTCAGTTGTAGAAGGGGAGGCTACAACAGTAGTTGCATCTTCAGCAGACTGATTTACAGATAAAGCATGAACTTGCTTGGTCAAAGCTTCGAATGCTACTGAATCTACTGAACCAACGATGCCAGCGGCATGCGGTCCAGGCTTAGGTTTACCCAGATCAATATTAGATCATGGTGTGTCAAGTATAATCTCGTATAGGATCCCAGATTGAACATATAAAAGATCAAGTTGCTGGGTCCTGAGTATCGCTTCTTCCTCCGAAGACACTCCAGAAGTTGATACTTCCTTAGAAACATAAGGCGGGAGTGATTTCAAATACCTCTCTAAAAGAAACTCTGGAGGGATTTTAGCCTTAATGAGCCTCTTTCTCCTTAGCCACTCCTGAATGTGGTCAGATAATTGAGTGGCCTTGTTCTGTCTGAAAGTTGATAGAAGGTCTGTGCCGACATCATACCGGATAGGAAGCTGAAATTGGTTCAAGAAGACTGTTGCCAAATCCCAAAAATTATCATATGCTGCGACAGGTAGTTCGATGTACCACTTGGCCGTGGCACTAGTCGAGGTCCTCTGAAAGAGCCTCAACCTAATGGAATCATCATTCAGAGAATTGGAAGAAAACCAGAGATGGAAAGTAGTGACATGACCACCAGGATCTTCCCCAGTCTTGCCTTCAAACTTTGGAATGTCAGAAGGAAACTTAGTTGGAACTGGTGGCCATGCTAGATTATGGCACATTGGATCATTCATTAGTTTCGAAATATCTGGAAAATTCAGAGTTTCCAGAAAGGGAAAATGAGGACTTGCCGATGGTATTTGATAAGAAAGAGTTTAGTAGGGGGAACCACCCAAAACCTGGCTCGTATACTGCTGGTTGGGGTTGCCCCCAGCCATTGGTTGTGAAGTAAAAGCATTACTGAAATTGCTCCAACTGTAAGACAAAGGATTACTTCCTTGGGTATTCATCCATTGCAGCTGGGTGTTAGCTCCTCCGTAATGTGGGTTAAACGTGTTACCATCCCCTCCAATGTTGGCGGGAAAATCTGCCCTATAGCAAGGAAACTAATGCTATCAACTTGGTTGGGGTGACAGGTAAGTGTATTGATGATACTACAGAGATATGTACGAAAAGAAATAAGTTGTGGATCTTGAGAACACACCTTTCAATCGAAGTTTGATCCTAGCCTTGACTTGATCTCATGTTCAACCTCCAAATCCACTTTCCTTTTTGTAAACCTGCAATAGCAATACCTTTCTCAAAGCGCTTTAGGCAATATATATAAATCTTGAAAGAAACAAAAACAATGTTTAACATTCAATATTGACCAAAACAGATCCACATTAAGATGCCATTTCATAACACATTTTAATTGGAACAAGAAAGACACTTCAACCTTTATTTGTCAAAAGTGAAATGAAGTACAAGTATACCTGATCATGGAACAGGCTCGTGCAACTTGATTCTGGGCTCTTGCTCTTCTCTGGCTTGGATGTCTTCAGCAACAAATCCTCCAATGCAAGCTTCTTTCTTCAAAGTTTCTCCATTAATTCATCTCCACATTTAGGTTCTAATCTTTCTCTTTTAATCTTCTTTGTATTTATAAGATTAGAGAAGCAGTTCAGGTCGATGTATAGTTATGGAGGAAGTTGGGGGAGTTAGGAAACTACCAGCAACTAATCCTCCTCGAGATATTAATTTATTTTTTAATCATCTTTTAAGATGTACGCGACTCTTGTTAAGTGAAGTAGCGTATAGGGCGCCAATCTAGTACTTATCAACTAGCACTCATTCGATTTAAAATGGTGAGCGCTACTATGCTGAGAAGGAGTAGCGTATATTATGATATGGGCGCTACTATTATACACTGGAGTAGCGTATGGGCGCTAGTCTCTTTGAGTAAATTAGCGCTCATCTCTCAAGATGATATATTTTGGGTTTTTCCAGTAATGTCAGGAAATGGAATGAGTTCAAAGTATCATCTTAGGTCAACATGCTCCTCCATCCAAGTTGTCCTTTTGAGTGATCAACAGCTCAAGGTGATCAGGGACGGAGAGGTGCAAGTTTAACCTATAACATCCACCAAATAGTGAAAAGGGGATACTCTCTACAGGTATATGAGATGTTTGCATATTCGACGAATGTATATTGGGACCTGTAGAGGGGTTAAACCTAGGCATAGATTTAATGGACGACGCAGGCATCGAGCCTGCAAAAGGTGTAGATGAAGTGGGCATCGAGCCTATAAATGGTATAGAAGGAGCTATGTATCCTACATACCAAGGAAAACCATGATTAAAAGGAGCAGATTGTGGGATACCCTGGGACTGTTGCATGAAAGGAGACGAAGTAAACAGTATTGAAGGTATCCCTGAAAAAGGGATATTTGAAGATCCACTAGTGGAAACAAAAGGAGTAGGTGATGTCGAAGCTTGAGAGCTAGACATACCTATGGAACCAGTGTTGAAGCTAAAAGAAGGGCTTGAAGCAGAGGCAACCTGCATAGAGATAGGTACTGATGTGCTTGTAAAAGAATGAGAGAGAGCTCTCGAAACCATAGCTGCAGTAGGAGTTTGGGGAACTCCTACCTCATCTCCAGAACTAGCCATGAAATAACCAGGGGTAAACCAGTACGCACTAGAATCCGGTTGACCTAGAGAGTCTACAGTTACAAGTAATGGATCGTGAGGTCCAGTCAAAGGAGGGTTGTAAGGTGTGATAAAATCTTGAGAAGTTAAGTCCTCAACCTCAACAGTATCAAAGACCCATTGATCCTGAATTATGACCTGTGGTTCTCCAGGTGGTTCCGTTACACCTATAATTTCATACGAACCACGAGAATCAGTCCTCCAACGTCGAGGTGGCAGTGGAGGATCCACAGTGTGTGGTGGAAGGTTTTGAAACCTTCATGACCTACAGAGAGGTTGGTCCTCCACAGTTATATAAAAAACAAACTAATTGTGAAAACCTAGTGGCCACTGATCGATTAAGGAGCAAACAACATACCACTAAAAAATGTCCCAAAGTGATAAAAACCAAGTAAACAAAGCTAATACTCTTAGAAGTTAGTCTGGGATGATGAGGGCCCAGAACAAACCAATAGAATATTTAAGGTCAGTTACACAGCGTCCAATGCAGGTCCTATGGGTGCATTTGAATCACCAAACTTCCCTCCCGGGATTACTGTAAAGGGTTACCTTCCATGTCTGTCCTAGGTGCAGTGGAAATAGCCTTCCACTATACCAGTGAAGAGCCCTAAAGTTAAGATACTAAGGATACCACAAATACAAAAATACCTAGGGGGCGAATCGTCATTCTAGCCAAAACACATGGGCAGGGTAGCAAAGCCGAAAATCCAAGAGTACTTGAAGTACTAGTGGATCCCTGTACGCGAATCAACTCTGGTGTATGCTCGAAAGGAAAGTGAGGGGGTATCCCCAACAGTTCCAGTCTCACACGACCTCGTGCTTAACTCCGGTTTAAGTGGAGTGTTCCCATGATACTTTGATATAAGTGGGTTTGCCTAAAATATTTTCTCACTACGATTGTTGAGCAATAAAACGATTTCGGGCAGTTTAAAGTGATCTACCCCAAAATCCTAGACTAAGCTAGTTGGTGTAGTGTCAAACCTAAAAAAGAAAGATTACTAATTGATTTGATTAGATTTTCTTTTTAGAGGCTGTTTCTTACTCAATAGGTAGTGATGTGTGTGGTATGGTTATGACAAAAGTAAAATGTGTACAATGATGCATAAAACTTCACAAAATTCTTTTCGTTTGTAGCTTTCAAAACAAAACTAGGCATTCCTAAGCATAAAACATTTTTCTTTTTCAATTTTTAATTTTCAAAGTCAATAGTAAAGCAAACTATCCTACCTTGAAAACAATGACAAGTATTGTATACAAGTTCTTAGTTTTTCAATTTTGACCTTTTTCTCTAACTATGAAAAGAGAATAAACATGAAAATGAACAAGCAAGAATTATCAAGAATGTGAGTAAAGATAAAGTGCCCAAGGCTTATACCACACAAATCAGAAAATTGACAAAGACTTTAACCTACAAAGTTGTTTCACTAAAAAAACTCAGAATTTGGAATAAGATGCAAAATAAAACGGTAAAGTTGATGTGTGAAGCGGAAAAACAGACAACTAGGCTGCTCCTAAAATTCAGAAAAACCAAAGAAAAGCATCCAGCAAAAAGAAAGGGTAGGCAAGCAAATTAGGGCAAATCTACAACCACAAAGACTCAAGAAGAAAATCTATCAAAGAGACTCCAAACAAACTCAGACTGACCTAGACAAATGTTCAGGAGGTATCTAGACAATACAAGACCTTCAAAACTACAAAAAGACCCTACTGAGGTCAAACCCTAAATAAAAAGGTAAAAATCAGGAAAAGTGCATGGGTCTAATACCAGACAACTTGTGGTTAATGCGCGGGTCTGTAAGCAGACAACTCGCGGCTAGGGCAAAAAATTTGCTACTGCAACTATTGGGGAGTCGCGCACAGGTTTCAAAAGACCTAAAAAAAAGAAAGGACACCAAAAAAATGACTGAATCAGATGAAGAAATCACAAGAGACTTCTAAGAGGCTATAACAAGACTCAGAAAGACATAAGGATGTCTTATCAACAGTCAAAAGGGAAAAGAAAAAACCAAAGGTAGAACCAACACCCAAATATCAAAACCTACTATAAAAGGTTCAAACCTACAGGAATGTCCGCGGCTGTATATGCTAACAGCCTGTAGATGCAACTTGAAAAACGCGGGTTGTAATGAGAGCAACTCGCGCACAAGTCAAAAAATGCACGCTTGTATGTACAGGAGACACGCGCACGTGGATTGATAGGAATAGAAAATATTTGCAAACTCAACATTGGACTGAATCAAAGCAAAGGAAAACAACAAAGCAACCTTTGAAAACCTCACAGAAAGTCAGAAAGCTATAAAGACTGAAGAAAAACCTAAAGAAGATCCCTAGAGCAGAAATGAAAAGGTGCTCCCTAGCGGAGTCGCTAGTTCTGTTGTTAAGGATTATATCCTATAGCAGGGGATGGATGCTATCAATGTACATGGGGCTGACAGATAGATATATTAGGGTTTCACATTGATTACTGTAAACAAATGAGATTAGGGTTTGAGAAAGAGTACCTTATTTATGGCGGCTGGTCCTAGCTTTCTCTCGATCTCGACAGTAATACACTTGCAAAACCAACAAATCTTCCTCAAAACGATTTGACTATAAACATATATTGATATTGACAAGACAATATAACATTAATTATAATCAAACATCCATTAAAATTGACATTTAATTGGGAAGGGAAGAATATCTCAATCTTTATTGTCAAAGAAATGCAACAAAATACAACTAATATACCTGATCTTGTTCCAAGCACTTTTGCAACCAAGTTCTGTGCTCCTGCTCCTCTCTTGACTAGAAATTCCTTCAACATAACAATAGCTCTCTTCTCTATTGGTCCCTTCCTCATGGCTTCCCCTTGTATTTATGACCAAGGCAGGAAGTTAGATTCGTGAGGTAGTTGAATTGCGAAGTTGGGGGAGTTATAATACCAAACTCAACTAATCCAAATTCGTATTCTTAATATATTTTTCCATTTCATCTTAACATACCCGCGAGTATGGCACTAGGGAACTTGCACATGGTGCGTAACTAGAGCTTTTAGCAACCCACGCATACAACTTTTAAATGATGTGTGCGGGTTGTCAACATTGGAACCCACGCATGAGGCGCTAGATGCCAATTATAAGAGTCGCGTCTTTCCAATGAAATATACAAAAAAATATAGTTGTCTACTGAAGATGTGGGATCTCAATATCAAATCATCTAAGGTTAATCTATCTCTTCCATCCATAGTGTCCTTTTGTGTGATCGACAAGGCAACGTGATCATAGACGGAGAAGTGCTGATTTAACCTATAACAAAGAGTATAATGGGTTGTGGGATGAGAGAGAGAAACACACAGTTTTTTTCTTTTCCTTAGTGGCCTCATCGTCCAGGTTGGAGGTGGCCTCTCAACATAAAGGGTATATGTTGGACAGAGTTCCTACTGTTGGGTGGAAAATCACTCTTACAAAGCCAGTTGCTTAGATATTATTTGTTTAAAGATAACTATTTTATTTGTATTTGAACATGCAATGATTTTATTTTATGCATGTGATGAATGTGCTTGCATATGCATGTTGTGTGTGTGGATAAAAGATTGTTTGCATTGTGTTTTACAATTATACATCTGCACACGGATTTTATTGTTTATGAATTCGTAATATGGCCATGGGAAAATTTAGAATCTTGGAATTCATAAATGTCTCCCTTTGTTGGTCAGATCAATGGATGGGGATGTGCCAAAGTGGCATCAGAGCTATTGGTTGCAGCACTAGGGTTGTATTGACCACATTCCATAGTTACAAGTAGGAAATCAAAGTTGCACGAGAAGTGCTGATAAGCACTTTTATAAAAATCGTGGGTTTAATTAATAACCAGTGTTTTAATGGAGCCCACAAGTTAAATCAATGGTCTATTAGTAGAAATGGTAGATTGGCTAAGAAAATTTGAAATTTTTTGGGAAATTGAGATGGGCTCCACCCATGCCATACAGACAAGGGGTATGACGTGGACCAACCATGTCGAATGAATGCACAAGTGGCCGGACTCGAAACAAGGTCATCAGAGGAAGCTTATTGGGTAATGCACTTTCTAGTGTTAACCTGTGATCCCAACAAGAATGGTCTGATGCGAGGAGCTCAATAGTCAAATTAGGATTGGTTCATCGGAGAAGCTTCTAAGAGAAAATGCAGAGGATCTCGATGTTGTATTTGAGTTGATGTATCAGGGATTCCTCATCAAAGGTACAATGCAAAAATTTCGATGGAAATATTCTAATGTGATATTGGATATTAATCATCAGAGATAGGCCATTGCAGATGTTGGGAATATGCAATATAGGAATTCCAATGGAAAGTTTCCGAAGTGATATAAGATATTGGACATCAAAGATGTCAAGAATATGCAATATGGGAAGTATGATGGAAAGTTTTCGATGTGATATTGGATATGTACCATTAGAGGTGTCATGAATATGCAATATGGGAAGTAAAATGGAAAGTTTCCGATCTGATATTGGATATCAACCATCGAATATAGGTCATCAGAAAGATCGAGAATGGGTGATATGAAAAGTTTGATAGAAGAGATCCGATGAAGGTCATAAAAAAAGCTAAAAGAATTATGGAACTTGAAAATTGTTTTAACCATAACATGAACAATTTATCTTGAAATATAGTGAGACCTGAGGCCATCATTGACAAAGGATACATAATTTTCAGTGAGGGCGCGATCCAAGTCTGCTTCAATTTGATATAAATTTTGAAATAATGACTTTTAAAGAGCAACGTTGAGAGACCTGACAGGGGCCTTGTTTGGGACAAAATTGTTATGATGAAGTCGTGGAATAATAACACAAATAATTCCGGTAGCATGTAGGAAAAATCCAAAATGTGTGAATCCGAAGTGCAAAAGAAGGCTAATCCACAATTCTGGGGCACTTTAAGGATTTTGGTAAATTTGGAAGAGGTAAAAGTGACTCTAATGTCGAGACCAGAAAAAATTACGAACTCAACATTTAACCTACTCATTAAAACATACAACATTGGTTAGAGGAATATTTTCCATAAATGTTTAGTTTGGGAGATAACTAGTTTTGCTAAAAGATCTAGGAAAAAGTGCAAAAGTAGTCAGTTCCATAAATTTATATAAATTGACCGGGGAATCAGACTAGAAATATAAAAGTTGTTGAGTAATCCTTGTTATGTGTATTATTATTTCTTGATAGAATTTTTTTTTATGTTTCTTCCTATATTTTATTCTATAGGTGGTTGAACTTGGTCTCCGAAGCTAAATGCACTTGCAGGAAAAGTGCAAAATTGGGAAAATTAGCAATTTTAAAAGGTTATAACTTTCATCTTAGATTTCAGAATGAAGCATGAAGATAGTCATTGTAAATATTATCCATAGGGGAATAATGGTGCATAGTTATATTCTTAAATTGGGATTCATACGTTTCGAGAAGTTGAACATAAAAGTAATTGTAGCCATAATTTGACAATTTTTTTGGGTCAATTTGGGTAGTTACCCGAATGCATGAAAATTATTTTTTTGAATTTTTAAGAATGGAATGAAGCTAATAAATGTGTTTATATAACACTTTTGTAGATACAATATCACATCGAGGACAATTAAAGATTAGTATCCAGTATAGTGCAAGTTGGAAATATTTGGTCTTGGTTGGACCAAGAAAACCATCATCAAGGATGATGCACATGATCCTTTTGGAATTGAAATAGATGTCACAGGAGAAAATATACATGTTGAAAATGTAGAGACAAAATATAATGGCCGAAGCAATCAAGTAACTCCCCCAAACATTGCAGAAACCATGAGGAGTCTAAGAGTGGAATTGCAAAGTGTTGCAACTGCAACCTCTTCCCCAAAATTTCTTAGATTTTAGGTCCCCTCATTAGTTTTGAGTATATATTTATATTTTCCTTTATGTTGATCCATTAGATTTCAAAATGTTTTTAGAAAGGCCCTCCATAAGAAGTTTTACACTTAGAAATTTTTTCGAAGTTTTTCTGTTTCAGAGCCAAATTCATTTCTGAGCCAAAACAATCGAAGCAAATTTTGTTTCTGCACCGAAATGGTCAGAAGACAAACCAATTTGGTGCTGAAATAATCGAACTAAAAGTCAATTTTACCCCGAAACAGTCAGGGGGAAATCAAATTCTGCGCCAAAATGGTCGCCACCAGAATTGGCTTAACGCCGAAATGATGAGAAGACGGATCATTTTGGCACTGAAACAATCCGAGCTACATCATTTTCAAACCAAAATGATCAAATCATTTCACAGTTTGCCTATGTTTTCCCCAAATAACATCTAATCACTTTCATAGTTCAACCCGAAGCGTTCGGTGGTAAATCAATTTTTACTCCAATACGCATCGGATCTCGTTACAGTTTCGCTCCACCAGGGCTATGTCCGGATCATGTATCGTTGGGATTGAAGTAGGTCAGTGTAAAACTACATTTTAGATCGAAAAAAGATCGGCATAAAACCTTTTTTTCGCACCGAAATGAATCAGATCGATATTCGATTTTCCACCGATTTAAAGTGAAACTTAATGTGAGAACACCGTTTGGTTTGTGCAAATCCATGTAAAAATATTTATCCCTCCACTAAGCATTTAATGAAGTTTTAGGGCTAAAATTGTGTTTAAAAGGAGGGAAATAGTCCGTTCCATTTCAATGTTAGAATTTCTTAGACACGTTCAAGTCACATGGAGCACGATTTATTTCCAACTCATTTGACAACTCAAGGGTTTGCTCATCATTGCCAGGTAAGTTTTTTTCTCCCCACTCGGTATATTTTTTTTCTTTTCATTGGGGGCCAGGGGTTAGGTGAGATCTGTTTTTTGTTTACCCTAGTTTTTCAAATCCTTTTAAGCCCGAGGACTTCCTTTTGAAAAAAGTAGTGTAGTTTGGTTTGCTTCTTTGGGTCCTTGCCTGTAGGAGTTTACAAAGACTTTGTTACCCCACGATTCAAGCAGAGTACCACACTCAACAAGTTCCGAAAATGAATTCTTTTCAATGAAACCATAGACAACGAATCCTTACAAACTAACTAGTTATGAAAGGAGGAGTGAAACCCTGGATTCCTGGAACTTTATTTGGTTGGGGAAGCAGTCTAAAACTGACTTAGAATACCAGCTTTGATCAATATTTGTTTCCAGTTGACATGGTTAATTGAATGATAAATTTGCTTATTCAAAATATTTGTTTTCATTCGCATATAGAATGTCTTCTCATTTAGGGTGCATTTAAATTATTTTCATGCATGATTGATGGCATAAACCGTTGAACTTAGAAGTTAAAATCATGAAATTTGAAGGAGAACAAATGTATATTCAATGTTTGAGTTGAAACTTTCTTATTGTTATTGCCACTTACTTTGTTTGGAATCCTTAAAATGATAAGCCACACTTAGAAAATTGTATAAGTTTGGTTCCAAAATCTTGAGCCATCACTAGAGAAAAATTTGGCTTCAACATTTCTCTCCCCAATCCTCAACTTGGTTATCTTGTTTATTACAAATACAAGCCACTAGTTTCAAAATTGTTTTCACAATAAAGAATTATTTGAAATCTGCATGCACTTCAGGAGTATTTTGCATTGGAAGTAGTTTTGTAACCATATTAATAGCTTGAATAAGTAGGAATGCATATAACCTTAATTTGTGATTTTGAGTAGAAATAAACTGGGTTATTCAATGTTTTATTAGAGATTTCAATGTTATTATTTTTACTATATTGAAAACATAAACAATGTCAAGTTTTAATATTGTTATTATGTTTCAGGATCCCGATATGTATAGATGATCTTCTAAGTGCAAAAACAAAGTAGTTGAATCCGATTTAGAAATTGAAATAGTTCTAGATCCCACTATGGAGATCCAATTCGAGGATATGAGAGTTGTCACTAGAATAGTCCCTGAATACAAGTGGGGAGAAATTTATCATCTCATCAGAGATCAAAACATGCCAAATTCCTCGATCGAGGAAATGGTTATATATCAAAATATAAAGAAATCTGGACTCCATAAGGTAGCTACTAGAGCAAAAATATTCCTATGTGCAGAGGTAATAAGCTAGATCTTGCCTCATGTAGATACTAAATTCAGGATTATTGCGGGGGGCAATGGAAATGGGTTTGCCTCATTTCAACCTGCTCACATAAGCAAAGATTATAAATTGATAGCTCCCAAATTCCTCCTAACAGATGATTGGATCAATAGTGTAAAGATAGAACACTCGAATTATGGAAAGAAAATGCTTCTCCTAGGTTTAAGTTGAGGCAGAGAGCTAGTGGGGAGCATGATAAACAAAATATGAAAACTCCATTCAGAATTGTTGCAATGCTTTTATGCAGAATCTACAGGAAGGAAACTGCAAACATGTATAAGATCAGTTGGGTTCCGCTAATGTATCATGTCACCACATATGGTACTATATTCAATAAGGCAGACATCATTTCAGAGAACATGGCTGAGACTATATTAGCATCTCAGGAGGGATTGAAACAAGAGAAGCGAAATTCTACATGTCCTCTTACTTGATTGATTGTATACTTATCAGAAAAAAATTCCATAAGCTGGGATGTTATTGGGTTCCAGATGAGACCCCCACCTATGTAGCATATCAAATCATGTGGGCACATAGACATGTAAGTTTATACAAGACAATTTGCGAAGATTTCATAATACCTTTGTATTGATTAATTTTCGACAAAGAGACAAACTGTATGTCAGATGTAGATTTGGAGGTAATCAGTGAATATGGAGACTACTAGTTTACACCCGAAGGAACCTATATTTGAATGTATGGAGGAACCAAAGGCCCTTCTTTGATGCCAAAGTATGTTACAGACTATGTCATTCTAAAGGAAGTAGCGAGACAAGTTTTTGTAAATGGAGTCGGTCATTTTTTAAATGACAATAAGAAGGCATCATATCCTCCACTTCCCTTCATCGCGGGAGCATATAAATTTCCAAAAGTCAAAGGGGCTGAAAATTTTGTGAAGGAGTTAGAGGCTTACAACTTTGGGTAGAAAATATCATCAGAAATGATAGCCTACAGAAGGTAGCTAAGCATTGTGCAACATGCAGGATTAAATTTGAGTATTCTGATCACTTCTTGAAAGATGAGGAAGTGTATAGGAGGGAAAAAAACATGGCTCACTTGAATAAAAGGTTTGGAAGAAAAACAAAGGCAATCTCAAGTCAAATAAAAGAATCCTTAAAGGAAGCATAACAAAAGAAAGTCAATGAATAAGCACTAGAAACAGATAAGGAAAATAATATTCAGGAGGAGAATGTAGAAAAATAAAATGCGAATAAATTGCAAGAAGAAGCATTAGCAAAGAAACTACAAGAGGATCAACTTGATAAGAAGAAAGAAGAAAGAAGACAAAGAGAGCAGGAAGTAGAGGAAGCAAAAAGAAAAGAAGAACAAGAGAAGGAAAATGAAGAAGCATAAGAGCAAGAAAGGAAGAGATTACAAGATGAAGCCAACAAAAGAGCAGAAGAGGAGGAAAATATCAAGAAATCCGTGGAAGAGAAGAAAAATCAAGAAGAAAGTCAAAGTCAACAATATATGGATGTAGATAATCCCGTTGATCCTAATACGGAAATACCTCGTACTAGAAGTCACCTTCCATTGGATGAGCTTGGTCTCACGCCATTCACACCTTCCAAAGAACACTTAGTAGCTAAACTTGAGACCATTGTCTTTGATCCAAAGGGAAAATAATTATGAGAATAACTTAGAAGAGATTGAAGGTTGGTACTGAGCCAAATATTGTGATTGTTCAAGAAAGTACTTTAGTGGAAGGTACTAACAAAGATCCAAAGTTCACAGCTTCTGTAAATGTTGCTGCAGCACAAGCAAACACATACAACATATATAAATTAATTGAAGATATGGAATGAAGCAAAGCTAAGATGATCAAGTTGAAAGATAACTTGGTACAATCGCGAATGAGGGAATCGAAATAAAAAGAAAGCAGGATGCTCTAGAAGAAGAGAAGGAAAATATTTTGCTATACTTTCAAAATATTTAAGATGAGAAAGACTCCTTAAATGTGCAAATAGTAATAATGTAAGGAGAAAATGAATATTTCCAAGCTCAAATCAATGAGCTAGAAGATAAAGAAACTCAATTGGATCAATAGGTGGAATCTCTTACAATTGAAAAGGGATCTTTGCAAACCCAGATAGATGAATTGAATAAAGAAAAAGAGTCCTTGACGGAGCAACTCAAATCTGCTCATGCACATAAACCATACATGACACCATTCTATGAGAAATATTTTGAGTTACAGAAGCAACTTTTTCACTCCTAAGAACTATTGACGGAGTAGATTTATGAGTTAAAAGAGGTAGTGAATATATTGAAGCAGATATCTACATAAGCTTCAAACGCAAGACAAAAACTGGTGGAAACCTCTAATAAAGTAAAGAAGATGATTGTAGGGAAAGGAAAGATCAAAGAATTTCCTACACACTTGCCCAAAAGAACAGTTGCTGAATTAAAATTGGATACAACTCTCTTGGATAGTTTTCAGAAATCATCCAAGTGGATACAAAATGAATTGTAGAGATCAATCACGAAGTGTGAAGATAACTATCATTCCATATACCAAGTTTTCCATAAATGTCATCTTCCACCCCCTAAGGCTATTGACGAGTTGCCACCCAAAGAACAACGTATTGCAGAATTGAGGAATGGTCTAGATGAAGATATGAGTTATATTAAAAGGCTGGGCACGCTCACTCTAGAGTATATCCAACAACATATTGGACAAGCAAATTTAAATGCTTACTTTTTGGGAGAAGGTCATAAAGCTATATCAAAGGGATTGATAGATACACTCAAAGAGTTATCCACACATGAAATATATTTAAAGTTATTAGAGCCTCAAAAATTGAATGTAATATCTTATGAGATTGATATCTGGGATAATTACATTCAAAGGCAAGAAAATATTCCTTCCAATTAATGTAATTTGTATTTTCTTATTTATTTTGGTTATTTTTGGGTGCAACCACATAAAGACAAAATTGTGGAAACAAAGAGTTAAGATGGAATGTGAAGTGATAAGTCACATAAAGAAAAAATTTGTAAAGATAAATAGGGGGAAAATAGAATAGGAGAGGGATTTGGATGGTGCAATAGAAAACAAGTATCATTTTGTATGAGAACTACTTTTCTGCTAATGAGAAAGAAATATTTTGTTGGTGAAGGCTTACATGGAGTTTTGCATGAAATGTTTTGAATGAATGCTCATAATTATTTATTCCTTTGTTCATCTATATACAATAAGATCTTTCATGATTTATTATATTAGTCTAAAGGAATGTGAATGATTTTACTAATGGTAATTATAAATGCAATGTTTTGTGTAAAATGAGTAATGAATGAAACAAATGTTGTACCAAAGTTATCTTTGTGTAATTATTTTATGTGATTGTGGATGCTTTTCTTTCAATAAATTAACTATTTAAGTTGTATAAGCAATCTCAACCATTACTCATATTTTAAAATTTTCTCCTTAAAGGATAGGTTAGACTAGTTAGTTGAAGATATGTGCTTTAGTAAAATAATTTTAGATGATTGATAAGGTGGAAGTGGTAAGATGAGAGGTAAGAACCTGTGCATCACTTGCGAGGATTATACCTATCAGTCAAACTTAGCCTAGTTAGAATCTTGCATTGTTAGAAGTAGGGAATTTGCATTTGTATCCTTAAATAATAAAATTTAAATGGTGGACCGGGTTGCAACTGGTAAACTAAACTCAAAATACTTTCCACGGTAGTCGGACCATAAACCAGACGGATTCCCCATTCCAAACATTGATTAGTCTAGTTGGGGGTTTTCATTTGGCTCTAGAAAGAGGGCCGTTAGTGTATGGATGGTAGAGGAAGTCCTTTAAGGGACCAGTTCTTCAACAAATAAGCCTTTTAAGCCTTTTTATGAGAAAAAGGAAGAAAGCACAAAGCCTCCAACTAATGACTCAACTATTCTTAACTTGAACAAAGTTGGTATGGTTCATTTTTGTACTTTTCATCAAGAAAAACATTCTGAGAAAACTTGTCTGCAATGGATAAATTCAATGTCCTTAGTAACGAATAAATTGTTGGATCAACAACTCATTGAACAAGAAGATAATGATAAAGTTCGATCAAATAAAACTGAAGATGATAATGAAGAAACCATTGTTGTTTTATTGGATTGGGAACTGAATCTTGATTTAGTTTATGAAGAAGAGATAAACGAAATCCAAATCTCATCTATTGATTATGCTACTAGGAGTAAAGGATCGGTTGATGATCACAACATATCTCTTCCAAAAGGGAAAGATAGTATTGCTATTATCAAAAGTCAGAATAAAAATAATAATGCAAATCAACCACTACCAAAAGTAGCAGAGAAAAGATCCAATAATCCTTCGGAATTTACAAAAGGAACAGCCCCTGTAGTTCATAAAGAGATAACCCCTTCATCAAATAAACCTAACATAGGTGGAAATATTGGAGGAAATCATAACATGGGGTATGATATTGTTGAATACATTAAGAAAACAAAAGATAACATATATTTATTTGAAATGTGTAATTTACCACATCAGAGAAAGAGGTTATTGGAGGATTTCGATTTGAATGCAACAATGAATAATGTTGTCAACAAGGATAAGAAGTTAGTGGTCATTGAGTCAGATACTGATATCAACGAAGCTAGTATTGGTGGTAAGTCACGATCTCAGACCTCACCTTTCATGGTAACTTTTGAAATTTTTAATTATAATGTGCATAAATGCTTGGTAGATTTAGGAGCTTCGTCCAATATTATGCCACTTTCTATTTGTAACAATATTAATGGACATCCAATTGCATCCCCTTCTCAGATGATTCAACTTGACATGTCAGATGTCAAAGTCATAGGGGAGATGAAGAATGTTTTGATTAGATTGGATGTAGATTCAAGAGTATGCCAATTCATTGATATTGTGGTGGTTGAAATTCCAGAAACTTATGTATTGATATTAAGCATGGATTGGTCAAGTAAATTGAATGGCTATTTTGCAATTGATTGGTCTCATTTGTGGTTACCTTACCAAAACAAGCATAACCAAATTAAAGTGTTAAGAGGACCACTAATGAAGTTCAATGTGATCGAGTTAGAAGGGAAGAATGAACCAGTTAATTTTTCAAATTCCGTGTTGGGGAATTATTTCTTAGAAATAGAACCTGGAAGTTACCAAGCCAAAATTAATGGTCATAATTCAGACACACGGTCCGAACTCCTTCAATTTTCACGGACTAACGAGATTGATTGTAATATAGTAGAGTTAGTTACTGACTTAGACGTTAATACTAATTTAGATAAAGTAGTGGTTAAATTTTGGAATTTATTTTTCGATGGTTCCAAGACACAGGAGGGAGAAAGAGTTGGTTGTGTTCTTGAAGATACTCAAAGGAAAATATTATTTCTCTCCTGTAGATTATAATTCGAATGCCCCAATAACATTGTTGAATATGAAGCCCTGATTTAGGGACTCAAAAAGGAAATTGATTTAAATGTTAATAATTTAAATTTTTTTGGTGATTTTGAGATAATTGTCAGACAAGTAAGGAATACTATTCATTTTTTATCTCCACACTTGAAAGGTTATCAAGCTGAGGTATGGAAATTGATCCCTAATTTTGATGCTTTTAATATAAATTCTATTTCTAGGTTACAAAATGCTGCTGGTGATTTATTGGCTACTTATGCTTCACGTTTAGTACCAACTAATAACAAATGTTCTGTTGAATTACTTTTCAGACCATCTGTTCCAAATAATGTGACAAATTGGAGAGTGTTCGATGATGATGAACAAATTATTGTTTTTTTGACTGATGAAGACACATTCAAAGGTTCAATTATTGATGAAGCTCAACATCAATTAGTTCTAGAGAATCATAATACAAGCAATGTGAATTTTATGCCGAAAGGGGTACAGAATCTATAAAGTTTATTTGATATGCAGTATAAATTTCAGAAGCCAGTTAATGCCAAAACAAATAGCTCTTCCATGCAATATGAATTGGTGAATCTAGGAATCGATCAAGAACCAAAGTATGTCAATTTGGGAAGATGTTGTTCACCTGGTGAAAGACATAAATTTATTAAACTATTTCAACAATACAAAGATGTATTTGCATGGATGTATGATGATTTGAAGACTTATGATACAAGTATTATACAACATGTGATCATAATTAAACAAGGTGTGAATCATTTTCAACAACAACTTTGGAAAATGTGCCCTACCTTAGAGCCACTGATTTATAAGGAATTAAAGAAGCTATTGGATGCCAAAATGTAATGTCCCCATTTTGACCCCCTTTGTATTAAATCGTAAATGATGTAAATATTGTAATTTAATCATGGTGAGGAGCTCAAGGCCAAGGCCCCACCATTGATTTAGCATTTTATGTATCGGCAATTAAAGAAATAGATGCCTGTGGTTCTTGTGCTAGATAGGCACAATGTAAATAAGACATCATGTAAATACGAATTTTAATGAAAATACCCACAACTAACTATGCAATGCAACAAAGAGATGGGGCATGATTCTACAAGGAATAGGGAGGGAAATTATTCAAACCCTTGAGCCAATGGTGTTAATCCATGTGTCAATGAGAAAACCCATAAACCCTCAACTACCCATTTTGGGTTATGGACCCAATCATTTAATTCTTCCAGAAATTGGTTGAGGTAGTTAATGCCTTGGGAATGAAGAGGTATGGCAGCCAATTTTGTGCATGGGCAAGCCATCAACCTAGGAATTCGTGTTTTTGCTTCTTGGGCAAGAAAACACCCACGAAATGGTGCCCAAATCCATTATGAACATATAGTTTTTCCTCTCTCACGCAGTCTGAACTACTGGGTCTCTCCCCATCACGTTTTTCACCGTTTTTCACCATTTTTCCTGCATTTTCCATGCCCGGGAGTCGTTTTTGCATTATACAGCAGCTGGGAGAGAAGGGGCCACGATTTGGGACTGTTATGGAGGTCGTTTTTGCCCCAAAATGCCCATGGACGTTTTTTCTGAAAACAATTTATGCTCTCCAGGGTTGTTCCCCATTTGCCATTTCGTTTTTGGGCTTCCCACGTTTTTCTGAATTGGTAGAAACCCCCTTTTTGGGCATTCCACTGTAAAAACGTTTTTCCTCATGCCCAACAATTGTGGTTTTGCTGTTATGTGCATCCATGTTTTGGTTTGAACCTGTGAGCAAAAGATTTGGAGTGGTAGTGGACAGAATTGGCTTGATAAACCTAGTGGGGGAGACAGCCTCTCAAGAAGATCAAGAGGGCTTTGGCTACTCTTCTATGCACACCCTGAGAGCACTAGATGGGGAAGGTATGGCTTGAGGGATTGTACAGTAGTGAAAAGAATACTCCCTTGTGTTGGGTGTGTAGGTATTGTGGGTGCCAAGCTAGATAGATCTTGTAAGGTTATCCCTGGCTCTGTGCTTGAGCTCACTAGCTTAGCAATTCTTCCTTTCCATTTCCTAGTAGCCTGATAAACCCAATTGTAGATTGGCTTGGCTCATCTTGGTGTATGTTTGGCTATGTGTGAGTTTGCTGTTCCCTGATTCCTTGTAGAGATCATGCCCAACTCGGGGGTAGCAGTTGCATCAAGAGGTTGATAAGCACAACTGGCCTATGGTTGGGTGGAACGTTGCAGATGCATAGCTGGTTGCTTGGGACTACTTTGTTAAGATAAGTATTCTCTTGTGTTATCTTTGTAATTATTATTTGATGAATATCTTGAATGTATGACAGAAGTGTAATTGATAGTACTTCCACTGCGTTTTTCTTATAATTACACATTTCCATATGTCTTTTATATTATGTGAATGCTTATTTACTAAGTTCATGGGGCTAGATGCCCAGTTTTAGCATCACGATCCTCTCCATTGCACTAGTATGATGGGAGGGGACATGACAGAATGGTATCAGAGCTACTAGTTGCAGCATTGGACCTCTATGGGCCAAATCCAATTACAGTCAGAGCTGCTGGTTGCAGCATTGGATAGTTTGCAGAGGTAAAGTTACCTCCTGCTGAGCAGCAGTCATCAAAGGAAGAAGAAAAGAAGGAACTCGGAAATTGTTTTAAGTGTTTTTGGAAATTTTTTGTTTAAAGTCTGTTTCGGGAAGAGTTCAGGAAGTCGTCCCAAAACTGCGGAAGGATTCCGCGAATTGTTCCGCAATGCGGAAGAGTTCGAGAAGTCATCCGGAAACTGTGAAAGGATTCCACGAATTGTTCCACAACGCGGAAGAGTTCGGGAAGTCATTCGGAAACTGCGGAAGGATTCCACAAGTCATTCCGCGACGTGGAAAAATTCGACGAACTGCTCCGAAACAACGAAATTTTTTTCTAAGTGTTCGGTGTCGAAAGAAAATTTTCGGAAGGAATTCTCTTTCAAAACTGCGGAAGGAATCCTCTTCCAAAACTGCGGAAGGATTCCGCAAGTTGTTCCGAAATTGCGGAAGAGTTCCACGAATCGTCCCTCAATTGCGGAAGACTTCGGCGAATCGTTCTGAAATTGCAGAAGAGTTCGGTGAATCGTCCTGAAACTGCGGAAGGATTCCGCGAGTTGTTCTGCAACGCGGAAGAGTTCGGCGGGTGGGCCTGAAACTGCGGAAGCATTCGGCGAATTGCTCCACAACTGCGGAAGCGTTCGGTGAATTACTCCGCAGCTGCGGAAGCATTCAACGAATTGCTTTGAAACTGCGGAAGCATTCGGCGAATTGCTCCGCAATTGCGGAAGCGTTCGGCGAATTGCTCCGCAACTACGGAAGCATTCGGGGAATTGCTCCGCAACTGCGGAAGCATTCGGTGAATTGCTCCGAAACTACGGAAGCGTTCGAAAAATCACCCCGAAGCTGCGGGAAGATTTCATTGACCCCCGTCGTCCCCCTCATATGTCGTTGATTGTGAGAAAATTCTATGTTCTGACAAATTGTCAATATAATATTTTCCCACGTGCATGAAGTAATTTATGAATTTCTGAGAATATAGTGCAGTTAACAATTGTGTTGATGAACACATTTTGCAGAATCAAAGTTACATTAGGGCAGCACTCTAGATAGTACAGTTGGAAAGTTTTGGATCTTGGTTGGGCCAAGAAAATCAACATCATGGATGATGCACAGGATCCCTATGAGCCCGAGACAGATGCCATGGGGGAGAACATACATGTTGAAAATGCTGAAACATAATCTAATGGGAGAAGAAATCAAGAGACTCCTCTAGGTATTGTAGCCACCATGAGAAGCCTAAGGGTGGAGTTGCAAAGTTGCAGAGAAGATAATGAAAGGATGATTAAAGCTCAGGAAGAACAAAATCAGCTGAATGCAGCCATGCCGCAGAGTTTAACAGACATCCAAAGGCAAATAAACTCTGGGCATCAGACATCAAATCCAGAAAGGGGTGGGAGTAGTTCTAGAAGGAATTCCTGCAAGAGGGCCAGTAGCCTGAGAAGAGTTTCTACAGATAGAACATATACTCCAGAAATCTCTTCTAATGAATCATCTGACTCTGAAGAATGGTTCAAGCTCTTCATTTTGCAGAAGTAAGAGGAAGAGGCACTACAAGAACAGTTCGCATGGGGAATTTAAGAAGGCAAAACCTCCTACATTTGATGGAGAGGTAAAGTTTGGTCAAGAAACTGAAGCTTGGCTTCTTGGGATGAGAAAATATTTCCAAGTCGAAGACTACTCTGGAAATATGAAGGCAAGGGTTGCCATTTTCAACTTGAATGGAAGAGCATCTATATGGTGGGAACACATCAGGCAAGTGAAGAAGATCAACGGAAGGAAGATTGTGTGGAAGCAGTTCAAGAAATACTTCAAGCAGAAGTACCTCTCTGATAGGTACTATGATGATAAGATCAAAGAGTTCCATGAGCTGAGATTGGGACAATTGACCTTGGAAGAATATGCAAACAAATTCTTGGAGCTGCTAAGATATGTCAGGTACATTCGAGATGATAAGGTGAAAATTCAATGTTTCCTAAGTGGACTGCCCCAGTCATATAAAGACAGAATTGAGTTTGATAAACCTCGAACTCTAGAGGAGGCCATAAGAAAGGCCAAGTATTGATTTGATCAAAACAGAAGCAAACCAGAATTCCATAAGGCGTGGAAGGATAAGAAAAATGAAAAGTTTGATCAAAGGAAGAAGGGGTTCAAGCCTCCTCAATTCCGGAATCAGCAAAGGAAACTATCACAAGTTGTGACTAAGCCAACTAGGATGATGGGAGACAAGCCAAGAGATCCAAAGGAGCCAAGAGAACCACTTCAATGTTGGGGTTGTGGAGGGGAGCACATGCTTAGGAACTGTCCACATCGGAATGGGAATCCAAATCGAGTTCACAACATTCAAGGAGCTGAAACTGTGGGTCAAGTGACAAGGACAATCCCTAGAATCTATGCAGCTCTAGACGACCGCTAGGCAGATCATCAGTCAACTGTGGTTGAAGTTGAAGGTAAGATTGTTAAGCAATCTGTTTCTATTTTGATTGATCCTGGATCTACTCACAGTTATGTCACTCCTAGAATTGTTGAGATTTGTACTTTTAAGAAATTAAAGCATAGTAAATCATGGTTAGTTCAACTAGCCACTGGAACCAAGAGAAAAGTTAGTGAAATAGTAGAGAAATGTCCATTAGAGATGGATGGGCTATTCACTTATGCAGATCTGAATATTTTACCACTGGGTTCCTATGATATTCTCATTGGAATGGATTGGTTAGAAGCACACAGGGTTATAATTGACTGCTACAATAAGACATTTGAGTGCATGGACGAAGAAGGAAACCCGAGGGTTGTAAAAGGTATTCCAAAGGTGACTTCTGTCAGATAGGTTTCAGCCATGCAGCTGAAGAATTTCTATAGGAAGGGATGTCAATTGTATGCAGCCCACATTTTAGAGGCAGCAGAGAATGAAACTCTTAAATTGGAGGACTATCATGCATTGCAAGAATTTAGGGATGTTTTTCCTGATGAGATTCCAGGACTTCCTCCAAAGAGAGACATTGAATTTACAATTGAGCTTGTGCCAGGAGCGGCACCAGTGTCTAAGACACCCTATAGGATGAGTACACCGAAATTTCTAGAATTGAAAATGCAATTACAAGAGTTGCTGGAAAAGAAATATATTAGGTCAAGTGTGTCCCCGTGGGGAGCACCTATTCTATTTGTGAAAAAGAAAGATGGAACACTCAGGTTATGTACTGACTACAGGCAGTTGAACAAAGTCACTGTGAAGAACAAATACCCATTGCCCCGAATTGATGACCTTTTTGACCAAATGAGAGAAGCAAAGGTATTTTCAAAGATTGACTTGAAGTCTGGTTACCATCAAGTAAGAATCAAAGAAGAAGATATTCATAAGACAACCTTTAGAATGAGGTATGGACACTATGAGTTTGTAGTGGTACCATTCGGTCTCACAAATGCACCAGCTACATTCATGTGTCTTATGAATAATGTTTTTAGCAAGTATTTGGACAAGTTTGTTCTTGTATTCCTAGATGACATTCTCATCTATTCTAAGAATACAGAAGAGCATGAAGAACATTTGAAAATGACAATGCAATTACTAAGGGAGCATAAGCTGTATGCAAAGTTGAGCAAATGTGACTTTTATAAAGATAGAATTCATTATTTGGGTCACATCATTTCCGACGAAGGAATATCTGTAGACCCTGAGAGGATTGAAACCATTATGAATTGGCCAACTTCAAGGAATGTGACTGATGTGAGATCTTTTATGGGCCTTGCTGGTTACTACAGGAGGTTTATCGAAGGATTCTCCAAGGTTGCAAACCCGACCACTTCTTTGCAAAAGAAGGGGATAAAGTTTGAATGGTCACTAAGATGTGAGGAAAGTTTCAACGGTTGAAGAATCTTCTTACAAGTGCACCAATTTTGAAAATTGAAGACCCAGAAAAAGACTTTGTGGTGTGTACCGATGCATGCAATCAAGGACTTGGAGGAGTTTTTATGCAAGACAACCACGTAATATGCTATGAATCAAGAAAGTTGAAGGAGCATGAGAAGAACTATGCTACTCATGATATAGAACTTGCAGCCATAGTACACGCTTTAAAGATGTGGAGGCATTACTTAATGGGAAGAAAATTTGAGTTAACGACAGACCATTTTGGTCTGAAATACTTGTTTGATCAGCCAACTTTAAATGCTAGGTAAGCTAGATGGTTGGAATTTTTGTGTGAATTTGATTTTGAGATCAAACACATAAAAGGGAAAGAAAACAAGGTGGCTGATGCACTCAGCAGGAAGGTACATGAAATGCATGTGGTAGCACTTAGTACTTGCCAATCAGATTTGAAGCAACAGATTGTTAACCATATTGTTGAGGATGAAGTGTACGTGCAAATAAAGGACAAATTGCAGCAGCAAGACCTTGGCAAGAAGTATGAAGGCTATCATTTGGAAGAAGGCGGACTTGTTACTTATAAGAATAGAGTCTATATTCCAAATGCGGCAGATTTGAAGAGGATTGTTATGGATGAAATCCATAAAGCTCCATACTCTGGTCACCCAGGATATTAGAAAACAATTGCTACAGCAAGAAAATACTATTTCTGTCCAGGCATGAAGAAGTATGTCGTTGAATACATTTCTAAGTGCATGGAATGTCAGCAGGTGAAGAGTGAACACCAACATCCAACAGGTTTATTGCTCCTAGTGCCAATTCCAGAATGGAAATGGGAAGTAATATCCATGGACTTTATTACAGGATTGCCAACGACTAAACTTGATTCCATCATGGTTGTGGTGGACAAGTTAACAAAGGCAGCACATTTCATACCGGTTAAGTCCACACACAAAGCCGATGCCATTGCAAATATTTTCATGAAGGAAATTTTCAGATTACATGGGTTGCCTAAGGCAATAATTTCCGACAGGGATACCAAGTTCACTTCCAATTTTTGGAAAGGTCTCTTTGCAGATTTGGGTACACAGCTAAGCTTTAGTACCACATACCATCCTCAAACAGATGGGAAAACAGAAAGAGTAAATCACCTGCTTGAAGACATGCTCCGCATGTATATAATGGAAAAACCATCCAAGTGGGAGGATTATCTACACTTGGTAGAATTTGCATATAACAATGGGCAACAAGCATCATTGGGAATGAGTCCTTATGAGGCTTTGTATGGCAAAAGGTATAGGACACCAGTGACTTGGGACAATCAAGTGAACAGAATTGTACTTGGGCCAGAATTGATTAAGGAAATGGAACAAGAAGTTTCCAAGATCAGACAGAATTTAAAAACAGCCCAGGATAGACAGAAAAGCTATGCAGATAAACAAAGAGTGCATAGGGAATTCAATGTTGGGGATCATGTGTATCTTAGAGTGAGATCGAGGAAGAGTTCCCTGAATCTTGGGAGTTGTGCCAAGCTATCACCTAGATATTGTGGGCCATTTGAAGTGCTTGAAAGAATAGGGCCAGTTGCATATAGACTTGCATTCCCTGCTAGCACTAAAGCTCATAATGTTTTTCATGTCTTTTTGCTCAAGAAATATGTACATGATCCTAACCATGTGATTAATTGGGATGTGATCCAGGTGGAGCCCGAGGGAGAATTCCAAACTGATCCATTGCGCATCCTAGACAAGAAGGTAACATTGCTCCGGAACCGAGCCATCGGACAGGTAAAGGTGCAATGGAAGCACTACGATCCCGATGAGGCTACACGGGAGCTGGAGGATGCCATGAGGGTGGCATATCCATTTTTGTTCAATTTTGATGAGCACTGAGGACAGTGCTAATGTAAGGGGAGGGGAATGTAATGTCCCCATTTTGACCCCCTTTGTATTAAATCGTAAATGATGTAAATATTGTAATTTAATCATGGTGAGGAGCTCAAGGCCAAGGCCCCACCATTGATTTAACGTTTTATGTATCGGAAATTAAAGAAATAGATGCCTATGGTTCTTGTGCTAGACAGGCACAATGTAAATAAGACATCATGTAAATATGAATTTTAATGAAAACACCCACAACTAGCTATGCAATGCAACAAAGAGATGGGGCATGATTCTATAAGGAATAGGGAGGGAAATTATTCAAACCCTTGAGCCAATGGTGTTAATCCATGTGTCAATGAGAAAACCCATAAACCCTCAACTACCCATTTTGGGTTATGGACCCAATCATTTAATTCTTCCAGAAATTGGTTGAGGTAGTTAATGCCTTGGGAATGAAGAGGTATGGCAGCCAATTTTGTGCATGGGCAAGCCATCAACCTGGGAATTCGTGTTTTTGCTTCTTGGGCAAGAAAACACCCACGAAATGGTGCCCAAAGCCATTCTGAACATATAGTTTTTCCTCTCTCACGCAGTCTGAACTATTGGGTCTCTCCCCATCACGTTTTTCACCATTTTTCCTGCATTTTCCATGCTCGGGAGTCGTTTTTGCATTATACAGCAGCTGGGAGAGAAGGGGCCACGATTTGGGACTGTGATGGAGGTCGTTTTTTCCCCAAAATGCCCATGGACGTTTTTTCTGAAAACAATTTCTGCTCTCCAGGGTTATTCCCCATTTGCCATTTTGTTTTTGGGCTTCCCACGTTTTTTTGAATTGGTAGAAACCCCCTTTTTGGGCATTCCACTGTAAAAACGTTTTTCCTCATGCCCAGCAATTGTGGTTTTGCTGTTATGTGCATCCATGTTTTGGTTTGAACCTGTGAGCAAAAGATTTGGAGTGGTAGTGGATAGAATTGGCTTGATAAACCTAGTGGGGGAGACAGCCTCTCAAGAAGATCAAGAGGGCTTTGGCTACTCTTCTATGCACACCCTGAGAGCACTAGATGGGGAAGGTATGGCTTGAGGGACTGTACAGCAGTGAAAAGAATACTTCCTTGTGGTGGGTGTGTAGGTATTGTGGGTGCCAAGCTAGATAGATCTTGTAAGGTTATCCCTGGCTCTGTGCTTGAGATCACTAGCTTAGCAATTCTTCCTTTCCATTTCCTAGCAGCCTGATAAACCCAATTGTAGATTAGCTTGGCTCATCTTGGTGTATGCTTGGCTATGTGTGAGTTTTCTATTCCCTAATTCCTTGTAGAGATCATGCCCAACTCGGGGGTAGCAGTTGCATCAAGAGGTTGATAAGCACAACTGGCCTATGGTTGGGTGGAACGTTGCAGATGCATAGCTGGTTGCTTGGGACTACTTTGTTAAGATAAGTATTCTCTTGTGTTAACTTTGCAATTATTATTTGATGAATATCTTGAATATATGATGGATGAGTAATTGAAATTATTTCCGCTGTGTTTTCAAATGTTTATGCATTTGCATATGTCCATCTTCATTTTAAATTGAATGTTTGTTTACTAATTATGGGACTAGATGTCCGGAATTAGAGTGATGTTCTCTCCCAGGCTGGGATGATGGGAGGGGACGTTACACAAAATTATTTTCAAAGTTTGGCATTTTGAATGGGTGGAAAATTAGTGCCTGTACGAAAGAAATTGGGTGAGATAAGACTGTGTGTGGATTTTCAGAATCTAAATAGAGCATTGGATAAAGACAATTATCCAGTTCCTCCCATGGAAAATTTTTTACAACTTGTATCAGGATAAAAAATGTTCTCCTTACTAGACGGGTTTTCATAATATAGTCAGGTATTAATGTCCGAAAAACATCATTTAAGACAACCTTCCACACAAAATGGGGAACATTCGCTTATAGGAGAATGTCGTTTGGTCTTATGAATGTAGAGCCACATTCCAAAGGGCCATGTATATTGCCTTCCGAGGATTAATCTGCCACATTGATGTTGTTTATTTAGATGATGTTATAGTCTTCTCTAAGAAAAGAGAAGACCCTGCTTTTCATTTAAAACAAATTTTTGAACATTGTAGAAAATATGACATATCTTTGAACCCTAAGAAAATCATATTTTTTGTTTTAGAATGGAAGCTATTAGGACACATCATCTCAAAGAGAAATCTCGATTGACCTATAAAGAATACAAGCTATACTCCAGATTCTCATGCCCCATAATAAAAGGGCAATGCAATCATTCGTGGGAAATATCAATTTTGTTCGAAGGTTTGTATCATACTTTGCACAAATTGTAAAACCTTTGCAACAAATGGTGAAGCAGAGTGTACAATTTAAATGGATTGAGATATAAAATAATGCTTTTAAGGATATCAAAACCGCTATTGCACATGCACCTTCATTAAGCAGTCTTGGTTTTGAAAATGATTTCATTATCTATACTTTTGCTTCTGATCATTCCCTTGCAGCAATGCTCACTCAAAAAGGAGAGCAAGGGGATGAACACACAATATATTTTATGAGCACTAGGTTACAAGGGGCCGAACTCAATTATCTATATGTAGATAAACAATATTATGCGGTGTTTAAAGTTGTAAAGAAGTTCAGAACCTACATTCTCAAGAATAGAACCAAAGTTGTAGTACCTCATCCGATAGTTAGATCTTTATTTGTACAAAAGGAATTGGGAGAAAGACGTGGAAATTGGGTAACTGCATTACAAGAATATGATCTAGAATTTAAACCTGCAAATATTGTCAATGGTCAAGGATTATGCAAGTTTCTTACTGAAAATCCAAATAACGAAATGGGTGGATGGAACAATGAATCGGAAATGAACTTATTAGAATCCTGTTCCACTCACACGACTCTTGATTCATGGAATAGATATCTAGTGCATTCTTTTGAACATGGGTATACTCCGTAACATTGGAATTCTAAGCAGAGAAGAGATCTCCGTTTAAAGTTAGTCGCATATCATATAATCAATGGAGTACTCTTTAGAAAGAATTATGATGGAGTATTTCTCAGATGCTTATAAAATGATGATGCAGAGAAAGTGGTTAGAGAATTGCATGATGGACTTGCTGGAGGTCATTATTATAGAGATACAACTGCTCATAAAATCTTAAGAGCTGGGTATTACTAGCCTATTGTTTTCAAATATGCACATGCATATGCTCGGAAATGAGAAATATGCCAAAAGAGTGCCAGTAGACTATCAAATATCGCAGCACCATCGCAACCGGTCATCATTTCCGAACGTTTGAACAATGGGGCTTAGACATCCTTGGAGAAATCAACCCCAACTCTTCTACGCAGCATAGTTACATTCTTACGACGGATTATTTTACTCGACGGACTTAAGTTGTTCCCTTACAAAAATTCAACAAGGATGCGGTTGTCAAATTTCTACAAGAGAACATCATAACCAAGTTTGGGGTTCCAATTTCTTTAGTTTTTTATAATTTTTCCTATTTCTCTTCGTTAAAAATAAGTGATTTTGATATGGAAAATGGGATTAAATTGCATTACTCTTCAAATTATTATCCACAAGGAAATGGGTTAGCAGAGTCTACCAATAAAAACTTAATTAGAATATTGAAGAAAACAGTTATTGAAAACCAAAGAAATTGGCACTTAGCTCTTCCTGCTTTATGGGATGATAGGGTCACTCCAAAGAATGCTTTAGGGGTTTCTCCTTACACATTAGTTTAAGGGAAGGAGGCTATACTTCCTCCAAATGTATTTTTACCCTCCTTCAATTAGCTCAAGCATCTCGGGGATCTAATAGTAGTATCATGAAATCACAGATTAATACTTTGTTAAGACTTGAAGAAGAAAGACAAAAGGCCAATGACAAGTTTAACCTCCATCAATGTAACATCAATAGATGGTTTGATAGTCGGAAATATGGAAATAAATATTTTGAGGTAGAATACTTGGTTCTGAAGTGGGACCATCCCCACGAAGAAAAGAGCAATCAAACCAAGTTTCAACATTTATGGCTTGGCCCTTACCAAATTGCTGAGAAGCTTGGCCCAAGAACATTTAGATTACAATATCTACAAGGGGAATTGGAAACTCTCCATGTAAATAGGAAAGCCATCAAACAATATTTTTCTTAGATTTAGGGAAAATTTTGTACATAAATAAATTGTTTTTCTGTTGTTTTATGTATTTTCAAATGCTTTTAACTTTACCTTTAGTTTTCATTTTTGTTTTTGAATAAAGTCAGCTCAATAATCCAAGTGATGAATGGGAAGATGAGATCCGATATTATTCATAGAATATATCTTCTGGAAATATTATGAAATTAGAAGGTGTGAGAATTGCTTCGAAAACTAAAGGTGTCTTCCTTTTGTGAAGAGTCATTAATATCAAATATCAAAACATATTTTCCTTATTTGTCATTATGTTTCACGGTAAATCTATCACTTTGTTCATTATACATTAAAATACACTAAAACCTATGTAAATATATAGGATGAAGATTTCTAAGTCACTATCTTGGGGCTCCACTCACTAAACACGTAAATAACCCTGTCTTAGGAAGTACACATGATGGATAACCCATGGAAAGGAAACACATATTTCAGATGTATGGCAATCAAAATGATCCTATACAAAATATCAAATCCAAAATGCACAAACATAGTCGACATTTCTCTAAAACATAAATATCCATCAAAGTCAAAATTGGATATTTGAAGAAACAACTAAAAGACCGAATGTTTGAAGTACCACTACATGTACTCAAGGAAGGTTCTTCTATGTCCGTGGGTATGTCAAACCAAACAAAAGATTCATTAACCACACAAAAGGAAATTATGGATGGAAGAATCTATCTTAGACCTCTGAAGACAAAGAGAACTGTATGTTAAAATGACTCAAGTATCAAAGTATGCCAAAGCATCAAAGAAATGCAATTGGTATAGGAAAGAGGAACAAACGAGTACATCTTCCTGATATTGTTACGATCCTGTGGTGTCTTACCTAGTGGCTTCCAAGAGATAGGGTAGGTAAATGAACCTCATACTTTGGCCCCAGGAGAGTGGTCGTGAATTCTAAACCATGCTTCCCCATCCCTAAAGCCAATATTATTTTATGATCCAGGTGACACTTATTCCAAACTGAAATAGAAATTGTTCAATTACAAGGCAAATAAATGAAACCTGACTCTTACAATTAGAATTCATTAATAAGTAGAGATGATTCTTACCCTAATTAAATTATCTGTTCCAAAAGAGTTTTCTATGCTCCTTTTTAGAGATCTAAGTTCCCTAGTTAGTCTCTAATTGTTGCAGTTGCAACCTCTTCCCAAAAATTTCTTAGATTTTAGGGCCCCTCCTTAGTTTTGATTATATCTTTAGATTTGCCTTTATGCTGATCCCTTAGGTTTCAAAAGGTTTTTATAAAGCCCCTCCATAAGAAGTTTTAGACTTAGAAAAATTTTCAAAATTTTTCAGTTTCAGAGCCAAATTCATTTATGAGCCGAAAATGTAACGTCCCTTCTAAATAAATTTCTCAAACTGCTCAAGTTCACCAAATTTCAACTCTAGGTATATGGTTTACAACTGATTCCAAACACCTCCAATTGCTTTGGAATTTGCTGAGGAAGGTCATGAGGGGTTATAGGACACATGAAAACGTCTATCAAACATATAAGCAACTAATATAACCATCCATGATCTGAAATTTGCAAGGGAAGAAGTTTCGGGACAAGACTAGTCAATTTGGGAAGTGGAAATCCCCCCTAGGTCTTGTAACAAAATCTCTTCCAAACACTATACGAACTTCACAAATTATTGGTATGAGACTTGTATCTTTTAAAGGAAATCAAGGAGAGTATTTTTGCATAATTATATGTGGTATTAAGGTCGAATAGGTATCTAGGAGAAATTGAGGAATTTACTAGTAATTTTGAGGTTTAAACCCCCCAGGGTAGAGGTCACTAATGGCTTACCAAATGTAGTACGAGCCTCCAAAATTTCAGAAAAGAGACATGGATAAGACATATGACTTCAATGGGAACCCAAATGCAGCATTAATCAGTTCCTAAAGTCTTCTTCAGCTTCCATAAATCAGATGTTTGTATACTAGCTTCAACATAGGGGGAAATGATAGTAAATATTCACAAATGGTTATGAAACTTGAGAATATTGCTCCAAATGATTGTATAATGAATATTAAACTTCTTAAGCATATTAATGTATCTCCATACAACAATAATATATCAGAGTTTGATTGAACCATTCAAATTTGATACAACTTCAAGTGCTTATAACAAGGTATTGGAGAAATGGAACCATTTATTCATTGTTTGGTATTTTTACATAGTTCCACTTGGTATTTAGACCTAATAGACTTATGAGAATCAAATAAATAGTATATATATCATAATAAAAAATATGGGCCTCAATAGCTATCCCAAAGAGATCATCACCTCACCAAGTGCACCCCTCCTCAAGGAGCAAGAATATGCCAAGAAATGGAAGAATAGTTGTAGAAGCAAGCTGAAGGAGATGTGATCACGAGCTGACCTGTAGATTCAACCTGCAAAAAATGACTCCATTTTATCTCCAAATGAAATGTCTAAATGGCCTCTCCAATTTCCAATTAGGATGGGAATCTTTCACCCTCGAAATTGGTGCTAAGGCAAGTAGAGTAACACTCCACTAGCTCTCCTCTCCAAATGCAAAATGTAAAATGATAAAAATCTGGTCTCTTTATTTGTTATTGTATTTTATAAAATTTCAAAGGCATACTTATCTTGAATTCCATTCAAGAGACTCATGCCAACTCAAGTTGGGAAGAGATTCCAAGGTGTGCCACTTGTCCAACAATTCCTAGTCTCCCTCTTCCCTCAATTTGAACGGGGAAGCTTCTTGGATTCCCTAAATCCCTTGTGATCCCTATTGGAGTCTAGTTTTAGCTTTGACATGTCATATATGACATATGTGAGCAATCAGGTCTGAACTTTGTCATAGATGTCATAGAATCTTCATCATTGGTGTCATAGGAGTTGGGGAATCTAGCTCCAAGTGTCACAATTCTTCTAAGATGCCTCTTCCTCTTCCATGGGAGTTTCTCTTCCACTCAAATTTCACCTTACATGATTCACGCCATCAATAATACATATTCAAATCCCCCAAGTATGTTACCCTTCCTCTTTAACTTGAATTGGTGAGAGAATAATGCCAAGTGTAGTGGGGAATCTTGCCACAAGTGGGTCCCACAACCTCTTATGTACCCTCATGATCCAATGACACCTTATTTTATTATTAGTATTATTTATTTGACCCATTTAATGTGCATTTGTAATTCTAAGGTCACTTTGGGTCTTGTGGCTCCTTCACTCCAACTTTTAATGATTCCACCCCCAACCTAGGGAACTAGTAATTTTCCTCCATGATAATTCATTTGGATGGGAATATTGCAACTTTTAATTGGGATTTTTCTCTTAATGTGAACCAACTTTTCCATTTTGATCTAATTTTACATTATTACTAACTTGGACATCATCCTTGGCAATTATTTGACCCTTAGAATCAATTTGAAAAACTATCATGAATATGGACAAGGGGCTTAGGCCATTGTGACCCAATGCAAAATTTGGTTAATGACAAATATTCCCTTCCCAATATTGCTTGTACTCAAGCAATTTCAAACATGGTTGTTGAAGAACCTACTTTCTTTCCAAAAATTTGCTTCCAAAGCTTTGCTTCTAAAACTTTGAGTAGTGGCACTCATGCACTACAATTGTGTGTTTCCAAAATCAAGGAGATGTGGATTTTCTTTTTCATATTGATATCCCCTATGAAATCACCACTAAACACCAAAATATTAATTAAATCCATCAAATCCAAAAGCAAGGAGATGTGGATTTTCTTTTTCATATTGATATCCCCTGTGAAATCACCACTAAACACCAAAATATTAATTAAATCCATCAAAACAAAGTTTGCACAATTACTCTTTTACCTCTTTCATATTTTGGAAACCCCTTTCTGTGTAATTCTTCGAAGTTGCCACTAAATTTACCAACCTTGAGTCTTCAATATTCCATGAATTGTTTTAGAGAGGAACCACCATGCTTGCTCAAGGGGCTCACATAAGTACCATTTATGCATCCATGGATATGTATATCATCAATAAATAACAAGGGATGTTGCTGCCAATAAAAATTTTCTCCAATCATATATCTCTTCACCCAAGTAGTTAATGCAGTTCCTCCAACATCAATTGAACTAAGCAAGGAGCATGGAAAATCATGAGTCTTCAAGTGACTCAAGTGAACATCATAAGTGCATCCATGAATATATGTATCATCATAAGGTAAAAAAGTATGCTGCTGCAAATGTAAATAATGAGGTTCTCTAGTCACGTCAACATCAAAAGGAGAGGTAGGAGTTTCACACTCCCCATGTGGCACCATAAAAAAAAAACTTTTCACCCATACTTCATTAGGATGAATGCTGCAAAATATGGAAGTGTAAGATGTAGGAGAATGAACCAACTCATCCAAATGATCAGATTATTCAAAAGTGTCATCATGTGTAGGCTCCATAAGGGTGGGATCATGCACCTCCCTCAAAAGGGAAAAACTTTCCTCATAGGTTGGTTCCAATGTAGTGGAATCATACACTTCTTCAAAAATTGTGTAACCATTTCCAAGAGGCAACTCAAGTTCCTCTTCCACCACATCAAGTGCTTGGATCTCATCAAGCTCATCTTCAAACACATCAAGCACATGCAAATTTCCATGTTTCTCATGATCTACCATGTCATGAGAATCCTCCATTCAATCTACCATATGACAATTTGAAACATAGGAGGAAGAACAAATATAATGCAACATTTCAAGAAGTTTTTGATTTTGAATTTTGAGTTTATGAATATCCTCATTATTCTTCAAGTATGGATCATGTAAAAATTCATTAAACTCAACCAAATTGTTTCTATAACAAATAAAAGACATGAAATTACCTTTTATGTTGCACATTGCTCTTTGAATCTTCTCCATGTATTCAAGGAAGGATGGATCCTTCAATGAAGAAAATTTCCAACAAGAATTTGACATTAACGATTGAGTTTCATGGAGCATGCTAAGGGTCTCTTGGATCTTCTTTTCATTCATCTTTAATGATCCTTCAAGAAAAAGAGGCTCTTGCAAATGAACCTCCTCATCTTCTTCCTTCTTACTTGGAACAACTTCATGAAGCTCAAGTGGTGATGGGGAAGTTGATCGTGTTTCTTCTTCAACTGCTTCAAGGTCTTCATTTTCATGCTTAATTGAAGTTTGGCTTGCAACAACACTTTCAAAAGTAATCTCTATGTCACCAACATAGAGGTGTGAGCACCCATTAGTAGGTACTCCTTCATAGTTCAAGCATCCATCAGTAGATGCTATTTGTTTCATGTCCAAGGTAGAATGTGTCTCGAAATTATATTCAATATTTTCAATAGAGTCTTCTTCATGCTCATGTGATGCCTCTTCATGTTTTTTAGAGTCACCTGGGAGTGACTTTCGATCCTCTTCATGTATCGCTTCTTCTACTTCACCTATTTCAGAACTAGGTGGTTCATGGGTCTCCTCCTTTTTCTCCTTCAAGCAAGCTGATGCATTTTTCCCATTGGTTTCCTTAATATCAATATATTTGGAATCTCTTTTTGAAGAGAAACCAAAAACTCTCTTCAAGTAGGAAATACAAGCATTCCCTGAAACTTTAGATACTTCACTGCTATTTTCACTCACACACATATGATTTTCTCTCCAAGGTCTTTTACAAGAATGGCATAAACCTTTCTTCACTAACTCCACATATTCATTTTTGGGCCTATTTTCAAACACCCAATCAGAAAATTATTAAAAAGGAATGGCCTTTTGTATATCTCCTTGGTAAAAATCAAGATATGCCTGGTATTGTTGGGGCAAGGTTTTACATGTTGCTCTCAATCTTTGTAGTTCATTCATAGAATTATCCTTTGGTAATGTGACACACTCATATTCATCAGATTCAAGTTCATAATAATAACCCACATTCCTTATTAAATTGCAAGAAGTGTTGCATGATGGCACCTCTTCCTCAAACCATTCACATTTTACTTCATATTGCTGGCAATAATCTTCATACTACTCATAAGCATTGTACTCATAGGATTCATCATAATAGTAAGGCATGGATGAAAATTATTATTAAATGTATCATATTAATTGAAAGGTGCAAGGACCATGCTCTGATACCACTGTAATTTCCCTTCTAAAGAAATTCCCCAAACTGCTCAAATTCACCAAATTTCAACTCTAGGTATATGGTTTACAATTGATTCCAAACACCTCCAATTGCATTGGAATTTGCCGAGGAAGGTCATGAGGGGTTATAGGAAACATGAAAACATATATAAAAAATATAAGCAATTGATATACTCATCCATTATTTGAAATTTTCAAGGGAATAAGTTTTGGGACAAGACTAGTCAATTTGGGAAGTGGAAATTCCCCCTAGGTCTTGTGACAAAATCTCTTCCAAACACTGTACGAACTTCACAAATTATTGGTCTAAGAATTGTCTCTTTTAAAAGACATTAAGGAGAGTATTTGTGCATAATTATATGTGGTTTTAAGGTCGAATAGGTATCTAGGAGAAATTGAGGAATTTACTAGTAATTTTGAGGTTTAAACCCCCAGGGTAGAGGTCACTAATGGCTTCCAAAATGCAGTACGAGCCTCCAAAATTTCAGAAAAGAGACATGGATAAGATATATGAATTAAATGGGCACCCAAATGCAGCATTAATCAGTTCCTAAAGGCTTCTGTAACTTCCATAAATCAGATGTTTGTATACTAGCTTCAACATAGGGGGAAATGATAGTAAATCTTCACAAATGGTTATGAAACTTGAGAATATTGCTACAAATGCTTGTATAATGAATATGAAACTTCTTCAGAATATTAATGGATCTCCATACAACAATAATATATCATATTTTGACTTAACCATTCGAATTTGATACAACTTCAAGTGCTTCTAACAAGGTATTGGGGAAATGGCGCCATTTATTCATTGTTTGGTATATTTACATAGTTCCAATTGGTATTTCGACTTGAGAGTCTTCTAAGAGTCAAATAAAGAATATATATATCAGAATAAAAAAATATGGGGCCTAAAGAGCTATCCCAAAGAGATCATCACCTCACCAAGTGCGCCCCTCCTCAAGGAGCATGAATATGACAAGAAATGGAAGAATAGTTGTAGAAGCAAGATGATGGATATGTGATCATGAGATTCCATGTAGCTTAAAACTGAAACAAATGAATCCATTTTATCTCCAAATGAAAGGTCTGAATGGCCTCTCCAATTTCCAATTAGGATGAGAATCTTCCACCCTCGAAATTGGTGCTAAGGCAAGTAGAGTAACACTCCACTAGCTCTCCTCTCCAAATGCAAAATGTAAAATGATCAAAATATGGTATATTTATTTGTTCTTGTATTTTATAAACTTCCAAAGGCCTCCTTAGCTCGAATTCCATCCAAGAGACTCATGCCAACTCAAGTTGGGAAGAGATTCCAAGGTGTGCCACTTGTCCAACAATTCCTAGTCTCCCTCTTCCCTCAATTTGAATGGGGAAGCTTCTTGGATTCCCTAAATCCCTTGTGCGCCCTATTGGAGGCTAGTTTTAGCCCTGACATGTCATATATGACATATGTCAGAAATCAGGTCTGGACTTTGTCATAGGTTTCATAGAATCTTCATCATTGTTGTCATAGGAGTTGGGGAATCTAGCTCCAAGTGTCACAATTCTTCTAAGATGCCTCTTCCTCTTCCATGTGAGTTTCTCTTCCACTCCAATTCGACCTTACATGATTCATGCCATCAATAATACATATTCAAATCCCCCAAGTATGTTACTCTTCCTCTTGAACTCGAATTGGTGAGAGAATAATGCCAAGTGTAGTGGGGAATCTTGCCACAAGTGGGTCCCACAAGCTCTTATGTACCCTCATGATCCAATGCCACCTTATTTTCTTTTTATTATTATTTAGTTGAACCATTTAATGTGCATTTGTAATTCTAAGGTCACTTTGGGTCTTGTATCTCCTTCACTCCAACTTTTAATGCTTCCACCCCCAACCTAGGGAACTAGTAATTTTCCTCCATGATAATTCATTTGGATGGGAATAATACAACTTTAAATTGGGAGTTTTATCTTAATGTGAACCACCTTGTAAATTTGGATCTAATTTTACATTATTACTAACTTGGACATCATCCTTGGCAATTATTTGACCCTTAGCATCAATTTGACAAACTATCATGAATATGGCCAAGGGGATGAGGCCATTGTGACCCAATGCAAAATTTGGGACATGACAGAAAAAATCGAATCAAATTTCATTTTTGCGCCGAAATGGTCAGAAAACAAACCAATTTGGTGTCGAAATAATTGAACTAAAATTCAATTTTACCCCAAAACGGTCGAGGGGAAATCAAATTCTACGCTGAAATGGTCGCCACCAGAATCGGTTTAAAGCTGAAATGATCAGAAGACGAATCATTTTTGCACCGAAACAATCTGTGCTACATCATTTTCAAACCAAAATGATCAACTCATTTCGCAATCTGCCTATGTTTTCCCTGAATAACATTTGATCACTTTCATAGTTCAATATGAAGTGGTAGGTGCTAAATCAATCGTTACTCTGATACGCATCAAATATTGTTATAGTTTCACATCAGCAAGGCTGTGTTCGGATCATGTATCATTGGGATTGAAATAGGCCGGCATAAAACTACATTTTAGATTGAAACAGACAGGCATAAAACCATTTTTTTCGCACTGAAATGAATCAGATCGATATTCTATTTTCCACTGATTTAAAGTGAAACTTAATGCGAGAACACTGTTTGGTTTATGCAAATCTATGTTGTTGGGCCCTAAATATCCCTTTTTTCCTATACTTATCAACACTTGTTTCCCCTGTTTTGCCTTACTTTTCCATAACCCAGGCAGATATCCTCCCAAGTAAAGCATGGATCTTAACAGGTATAATCTATTATTGATTTATCTCATTAATGTCTAATATTTTTTATGCTTATGAACTTTATCTTTTGATTTGTGCTAACATGTATTGATTTGATAAAGATAGTTTAGAGCCTTGAAAGATCACAGGTGTAGTAGCTCGCTAAACCAATGGAGGAAAGGAATATGTGGAACCAACTGTCGATTCCTGGATCTGGTTCCATATATCGCTGTGATAGTTCGAGCATCCTTCCACGAGGCCAGCTGCAACTGGGTCATGCTAAACATCCAAGCATCTCCGCTCCCAATAAATTGGAGTTTGTTCGGTCCATTGACAGCTCAGAGGAACAACGCAGGCCTGAACGTAAACAACCTCATCCAATTATATTCATGGCTGTAACTGTTTCCTTTTCAATTCGACAACCTGAAGATCGTATATCTTCATGGCTTCCCGATATCAGAGGGATGGAATTGTGTCACCTATGTATAAATATGAGAAGGCGTTATGAGCCTGGGGTTGGCTAGTTAGTATTTGATTGTAAGAGCTGTAAGAGAGAGCACTGTAACTGTGGTTCTACCATTTTGATACAAGGGGCAACAATTGTTTATATTTATGTGTTCTAATTAAGTGTTAGTTTCCACGACATATTTGTTAAAAGGCCAGGGCCCTCCTTCTCACAAAGATCGCCGAGTTAAATAAATGCTTTAGTTTAGTTTCTGTTATTTTGGTGTGGAATCACAGTAGGCATATTTACAGTGTGCTGCAATAGTAGTTGTTAATGATTGCATTTTCCTTTGGCGTGCTGGAAAAGTGTGGTGTGATAGTCTACTTTGTAGAATAGTTTTCCTTTTGATGCAAGTGTGTTAATTTGCTGTTATAGTCAAGCTTAGCTCTGATTTATTTCTGTTATTGATCTTTCTTAGAATTTGGCAATTTAGTCAGATTATGGTTCAAGCTTAGTTCTGGTTCATTACTTTTATTTACCTTCTTAGAATTTGTTGAATTAGACAGGTTATGGTTTGAGTTACTTGTAGTTTGATATCTTTAGGATTTAACTTCTTGCAAAATCAATTCTAGTTCATTTATTCTTAGATCAGTTACTGCTGGATTGATGTTGTAGGAAAGTAGAAGTCCCTTGAATTCTTAGATGGATAATTAGATTAGCCTTAGCAATGAGTTGAGTCTGACTGAGCAGTTAGGTAGGATAATTGATCTTTATTCATTCAATCAGCTACTTGAGTGTTTATGCATATATTTTTCTTAGTTTCCTTTGAAATAAAAGACCTCCTTGGGTTGACAATTTATATTGAGCATTCTGTCTGTTAATTAGAATTGATTAGCATATAGAGTGACCAACATTTTGGTGCCGTTTCTGGGGAAGGTAATTGATAGACATAGATGGTAGTTGATTAAATGATTTCATTAGCTATGAATATTTGAAGCTTGCATGAATATGAGGAGAAAAATTTAGGAACCCCCCCAAAATACTAATCCTGCAGGTGGAAGAGGTCGTGGCGGTAACCAAGGTTTAGGAAGATAGACATTCATTGTTGAATTGATTCCCAAAGCTGATTCCTCTACTAGATTACCACGAACATCTTCAGGAAGAGGAGGTTCCATTCTCCCTAAGCTTGAAACATCTATATCAACTGTGGAGAATGTAACGGGACCTTCAACTCCCATTCTGGAGAAGAGACCTACTAAAGATAAGGGAAGTGCTGCAGGTGCAGTGGATTGAGAAGAGATTTATAGAATCAATGGACACAGAGTCAATAAAGAGGAGTGGTTATATCACCATCAGGAACTAGAGGAAGAAATAAGGAGAGAGGAGGAGAGAAGGAGAGAAGAAGAAAGAAGAGAAGAGGAGGAAGGAAAAAAGGAAGAACGGGAAAACCAGGGAAATATGGATAATGAAGAACACGGGGAACATCATGAACATCCCAATAATAATGAAGAGGAAGTGGGGGATAACCAACATGGAGACACTGTTGTCACACTTGAGTTCCCTATCCTACAAACACTAGGGGCGACCCCCATGAAGAATATTTCACCTTCGGTTCTGCCAAATTTCCATGGTAAGTCCTCCGAAGATCCAGATGAATTCCTTTTCGAATTTGATATCCTCTGTCAGAGGTATGATTATACCTCTAGTGCACAGAAGTTGAAGCTATTTCCTGCTACTCTAAAGGGAAATGGCTTGCGTTGGTTCATGAGTTTGGGTCGTGAGACTATTACTACTTGGGATCAAATGAAACAGAATTTCCTTTCCAAATATCAAGAGTATTGTAGAACTAGAGATAGGAGGGAAGAATTGTTTAAGATGGTCCATAAATAAGAGGAGAATTTGGAGGACTTTGTTGAGATATTGTTATACAAGTTGCAGAGGTCTGGTCACGTCGATATTGGTAAGGATGTCCTCAAAATTATTTTACTGCATGGAATCAGAGAAGATTTCCTAGACATGCTTAATTTGTTGGGAAAGGGAGATATTTCAAAAGAACCCTTTGAACACATCATCGAATTAATATGTCGAAGATACTCGAGGGGATCCTCCAGAACCAACACTCGAGACAGAGATCAAGACCGAGATGTCCTCACCAGGACACATAAGTCATCCAGTGGAGGGGCTACTCAGGCATAAATAGGTAGCCTTCTTGAGAAATTTAAAACTGACATGATGAGTTCCATCTCCTCACAGTTGGACATTTTGAGAGAAAAACAGAGGAAAGCAGAAGAAGATCTGGTAATTGGTGTATTTTGTGCTAAATCTAGGAAGAAGCACCCATTGAAGGAGTGCCCGCTTGAAAAGGTGGAGGTATGTCGATTATGTGAATTGGATCATGACACTAAATAATGCCCTTCACTTCCTAAAGTCAAAACAGTCATTCAAGCATCCACTTTAGATGTGGAGCAAGCTTATTTCATTGCTCAGAAGAAGCCTTGGCAGCCTTGAAATCAAGGTATGAATCCAGACCCCTCACTTTTCAATTCTTGGAATAATATGAATAATATGATTAACATGAATAATCCTTCACATTATTCCTATTCTAATAACCAATGGAATCCACCTCAATCTTCAATGCAATATCCTGCTCCCTAAATGCCATGGGTACAACAATCAAACCAGCAAGCTCCTTGGTCTCCTGGCTGGAGGAATCATTACCCAGGAAATTAGTTTCCTCACAACCAAACTCCTCATCAACAATATTAGTAGCCGTAGTTGCAACTCCAAAATAATGCTGCACCAATGAACATTCCACTACGACCACAACTGCCTGCTCAACCTAACCCAAATACCAACAATAAGGAAATACAACAATTTGAAACTGCCAACATGCCAACTTACTCCATTTCCCCAATTCCTTGCAATGACATACACCTACGATCAGGGAGGGTAGTGGAACCCATTGTCATTGAGGATGTTCCATCCTCTGTGACTGAAGTGAGAATGAATCAACAATTCGAGAATTCAGTTAGTACATCAATCCCCATTATTGAGGATGATGAAACTCCTACTGAAACACCAGCTGGAATACATGAAGAAACACACATTGGAAACCAGCCTACACAAATTTTGAGAGAACCATTGTATACTGAACATTTGGCCTTACAAAATACAGTGGAACAACCTCATTTCAATCTCTTAGGAGGATTGAAGAATCTTTATTTTAAAATTTCACTGTTACAATCCCTCCATGATGTGCCTATCTACGTCAATACCGTTAGGGATCTGTGCGTGAAAAATCTAGGAAGAAATCCTAGGGATCCTCCTATAGTCCATGTAGTGGGAAAACTGTCTGAATTGATAATGGGAAGGGCTCCACTGGCTAAGTATGAAGACCCAGGTAACCCTACTATCACAGTATACATTGGGCATACTCAGATACCCAATGTCTTGGTAGATTTAGGTGCAGTTATAAATGTCATGACCATAGAGACTGTAAGGAAGCTGGGACTCACTAATCTTAGGCCTACCCCTACCATATTAGAACTAGCTAATAGGTCCACAATAAAACTTGAAGGAATCTTAGATGACCTCGTGGTCACCTTTGATTCGTGGGAATACCCTGCAGAATTTTTGGTTTTGCAACCTAAGTTGCAGCTAGGGGGACACCCGCTAATCCTAGGATGACCATGGTTAGCTACAACAAACACATGTATAAATTGTAGATCAAGCTCCATGATGATTTCTGATGGGACTGACATCAAAAACCTGACCCTATATCCTCCATCTAGACCAAGTTCTGATGCTAAAACTCCATTGTGGATGGATTTGGAGGAAGAGGAAGGAATTCAGCCGTTGTTAACAATCGGGAAGGTCCTGACTTTCAAAAATGAAACTGAAGATGATGCCATTAACAATTTCATTCGTGAGCCAACGTCTGACACTATGCATGCATATCAAATTCTGAACAACACCTTAAGTGAAAATCAACAAGAAGATATGAGCGAAGAGACCCTATTAAGTGATGCTGAAATAATCCCAGTAATTAAAAACTCAAAAAGTAATCCAATATAAATCGATCCTGGAAAGACTTTGAACATTAACCCTAATCTTGTTCCCGATGAACTGGAATGTCTGATCACACTGCTAAAAAAAAATAAGGGATCCTTTTCATGGGAATATACAGATATGAGAGGTATCCCCTCAAATTTGTGTACTCACCACATTTATATCAAAAATGACTCCAGGCCAGTGTGCCAACCTCAACGCAGAATGAACTCGAATTTAAGGGATGTTGTGAAGGAAGAAATTCAAAAACTCTTGGAGGTAGGATTTATCTATCCAATTTCAGATAGCGAGTGGGTCTCCACACTGGTGATTGTACCAAACAGAATGGGAAGTGGAGAGTCTGTGTAGACTACAGAGAACTGAACAAAGCAACACAAAAATACCATTTTCCCTTACCCTTTATTGATCAGGTTTTGGACACCTTGTCTGGAAAGAAATTCTTTTCCTTTCTGGATGGATTTAGTGGTTATAATCACATCCAGATTTCCCCCAAAGACCAAGATAAAACCACCTTCACCTGTCCTTGGGGCACCTTTGCATGCAGGGTGCTTCCTTTTGGGTTATGTAATGCACCGACCACATTTCAACTAGCTATGATTGGGATCTTTTTTGATATGTTTAATGAATGCATGGATATATTTATGGAGGATTTCACTCCATATCGTAGTAGTTTTAATGAAGCATTGAAGAATTTGGAATGAGTTTTAGAACGCTGTGAACAAACCCACCTATCTCTGAGCACTGAAAAGTGTCATATGATGATGGATGAGGGTGTAGTTTTGGGGCACTTTATCTCTGCTGCAGGTATCCAGGTAGACCCAGCTAAAATTAAGGTAATTGTAAACATTCCTACTCCTAGAACACAGAAAGAGGTACGTAGCTTCCTTGGGCATGCTGGTTATTATAGAATATTTATAGAAATTTTTTCCAAGCTAGCTTCTCCTTTATTTACTTTGCTAATGAAGGATGTACAGTTTGATTGGACAGATGCATGTCAAACAACATTTTCAAAGCTCAAGAGTAGGTTTTCCACAATGCCTATTCTACGAGGTCCTAATTGGGATCCGCCTTTTCATATTTCCTCTGATGCTTCAGACACTGCTATTAGAGCAGTGTTGGGACAACAGGAAGGTCATAGTCCATATGAAATTTATTATATCAGTAAGAATTTGGCCCCTGTTGAACTAAACTACACAGTCACAGAAAAATAATTCCTTTCTATTGTTTATGCCATCAATAAGTTTAGAAATTACATCACTGGGTATTCTACTTTCGTGCACACTGATCACTCAACCATTACGTATTTAATGAATAAACCTATCACTAATGCTAGAGTAAATAGATGGTTGTTGTTGTTACAAGAATTTGATATTACTATTGTAGACATACCAAGAAAGGAAAATGTCGTTGCTAATTTTATCTCTCGACTTACTAACAATGATGATGATTCACCAGTCAAAGATTCTTTTCCTGATGAGCATTTGTTCGCAGTCTCAACTCATTCCCCATGGTATGCAAATTTCGCTAACTACTTGGCTACAGGCAAGCTTCCAGCGCACTTATCGAAAAGAGAAAAAATAAAAATCATACAACAGAGTTCTAGATACTACTGGATAGAGGGACACATCTTTTATACAGGTCTAGATTTGGAAATCAGAAGGTGTGTAAGGGAGGATGAAATTTACACTATCTTGAAGGCTTGCCATGATGAGCCCTGTGGGGGGCATTTTGTTGATAAACGAACTGGTCATAAGGCATTAAGAATGGGGTATTTTTGGCCAACAGTGTTCTAGGACGTGAAGAAATATGTTCAAGATTGTGACAACTGCCAAAGGATGGGCCATCCAAACAGACTAGATGAGATGCCGCTTCAACCACAGCTGGTGGTTGAACCTTTTGATAGATGGGCCCTAGATTTTGTTGGGCCTATCAACCCTCTTTCAACACAAAAAGCTTATATCTTGGTTTGCACAGATTATATGACCAAGTGGGTGGAGGTTGTGGCTCTAATAAGAGCCAATGACCAGGCTGTAACAGATTTCTTATATGAGGAGATATTCACCCACTTTGGAGTACCAAAATAAATCATAACAAACGGAGGACTGCAATTTGTGTCCCATAAGTTCGAAGCCCTATTGCATAAATATCATATTCAGCATCAGATAACCTCACCATATCATCCACAGGCTAATGTCCAGGTGGAGAGTACTAATAAGGTAATTGAGGCTATCCTTACAAAAACAGTCAAGAGTCATCGTAGAGACTGGGTTGAAAGACTTCCAGAAGCATTATGGGCATATTGGACTACATGGCGCAATACTACAGGTTTCTCTCCATACGAATTGGTACACGGTAAGAACGCTGTCTTTCCCATTGAATTCGAGATCAAAACCATGAAGACAACCATAGAAGCAAACCTGGACTTAACAAAGGCTCAGAGGAACCAATTGAATCAGCTAAATGAATTAGATGAGAAGCGCACAACTGTCGTGCATCAGACAACATTAATTCAATAACAATGCTCCAAATGGCATGAAAAATTCATAAAGAAGAAAGTCTTCTGTGAACGAGACTGGGATTTATTGTTTGATTCATGGTTCAAGAGGGATTTTAAAGGCAAATTGTGCACAAGATAGCTGGGACCCTACAAAATAGATAAGGTATTTGACAATGGAACAATTTGCTTGACCACTATTAACGAAAACTAGATACCATTATTTGCCAATGGTCATCGGCTGGGACTGTATCATGAACCAATTTCAAAGAATGCATTCATTTCGCATGTTACAGCTGATCCAGATTATCAATTAATGCAGGACCAAGGATTTTCCCCTGTCCCTAATAATTCTTAAAAAGAACTACTACAATTCCGTAGAAGAAAATTGTACATAAATAAATCGTTGTTTTCTTTTTCATTTTTAAGCTTTGATTGTTTTTTTTTTGTTTTTTAAGAATTATGTGCAGGTATATGCGTGAAGTTTCACTCGAACATAAGCAGTCGTGATTTGGGCCAAGCGATTGCAGGAATTCTGGTTGATCTTCCTATCTCTGGACAACTCCTTGAAAGAAAAATGAACAACATTGAAACACCAATTACTCAGCTAAAGCTTTGCCAATTTTTTTTATCTCCCTGCTGCAACTCTGCTAAATCCTGCCAAATTTCCCTATTTCTGCAGTTGAAACTCTGCTAAATCCTTCCAAATTTCCATATTTTTGTAGCTGCAACTCCGCTAAACCTTGTCGAATTTCCCTATTTTCGCAGCTGCAACTCCGCTAAATCTTGCCTAATTTCCCTATTTTCGCAGCTGCAATTCTGCTAAATCCTGCAAAATTTCCCTATTTTTGTTGCTGCAAATCTGCTAAATCTTGTCGAATTTCCCTATTTTCGTAGCTGCAACTCTGCTAAATCTTTCCAAATTTCGCTATTTTCGTATCTACAACTCCGCTAAATCCTACTGAATTTCCCTATTCTTGCTGCTGCAACTCCGCTAAATCCTACCGAATTTGCCTATTTTTGCAACTGCAACTCTGCTAAATCTTGTCAAATTTTCCTATTTAGCAGGTGCAACTCCGCTAGATCTTTCCAATTTGTGGCTGCGACTCCGCTAATTCTCCAGCTAAAATATCGTTATATCTCCATCAGTTTCTACCAGCTTGCTCCAATCTCCACGAGGAACATTAAAGCTCGCATGTTCGGCATGAACTCTTGTGATTTATGCCAGCATGGATGTACTTTACCCGACCATTCGACAACGGCCAACTCATGGAAGCATGTGCACAATTATGTCTTCATTAGTGATGCGACCATGGAATGGCGCCACCATGGAAAAATGATAGCTCAACATTATATTGAAAGGTACGAGTTTTAATCATAAGCATAATTAGGCATGAATTGATAACTGTTGCTATGATTATACCTTGTCGTTAGTCCTCGTCAGTAGACCTTAATTAGTTCACCGCAAGGGAAACATGTCAAAAACTATTTCCCGTACTCACGATATGACCATCATTTTACCCAACTCGTGCGATATCCCGAAAACCGATTTTATTCCAAAAATAATTGTGTCAATTCCCCAAAATAACCGTGCCAACTTTCCAAAAATACTCGATTGAACTTCGGCTATCCATTGCCTATTAGTGCATGCTGTAACTCCAACGTCCGAATCTGGTAATTTTTGCATTCACTCATAGAACTTGCAGAGGGGAAGCAGTACGGGTATCCTAGTGAGACACGAACCTAAAAACATAGCATCTCTATGTGAAAATGGGGAAGTCTTCACCATCTTTCAGGAAGCCGGGTTGATAGAGTACTTCCAGAGATTAAATGGATTCCATGTGGATACAACACTGCAATTTTCTCTAAACTTGACCGATACTCACTCATAAGTCAGAGGGTTGCGGATAGACATTACAAAGGAAATTGTGGCAGAAGTTATAGGATTGCCCCAGATTGGGTTGAGATGGTTTCGTCGAAAGGCACACAATTTGACTGCAGTGGGATATTTTCTTGTAGCAGGTGAACATGTTCAGCCAAGAGGAAGGGGAACAACACTGGAGTCACTGCCAATACCCTGGGATCAGGTTGCCATCTTTTTAAAGAAATACATCACTTGTGAAGGCATGTACAAAATTGTTTATACCTCTGAATTTTTCCTACTGTCCCATTTACGCCATGGTAGATTACTCAATATGCCATTTTATCTCCTAAGAACCCTACAAAACATGGCTCACTATGCAAAAGCATATTGGCATCCCTTATCCTCCCTAACGAATCATGGATTAATCAAATTGTTAGTTTTGAGGGCCCTTGCACATCATAATTTAACATGGGAACAATTTGTTATTGGGATGAGGGTACACTGAGAACCTACATTGGAAATAAGGGGCATTGAGGTAGTAGGTGATGAGCGGAGCTCCTCAGATTCAGTTGGGGCCGCCTGGGGGGAGGGATAGAGTGTCAGCAGACCAGCTAGAGGATGTTCAAGAGATTGTGGGGAAAGCTGCAACAACAAAAAACCCTGTTGAAGAAGAAGTTACAATGGGGGCTGTGGCAAATGAAACTGTAATATTAGAAGCTGCAACAACAGAAGCTGAAATTGGAGCAACAGTAGATGCTGCGACAGTGGAAGTTGTAGCTATGGAAGCTACAATAGCAGAGGCAAGAAATTATGCAGAGGAAATGACAGAATGAGATACGGAAGTCTTGAACGTTGAATATTCCCCTGAAATAAGGGGAACTATAATTCAGGAGGAGGAATTTCTCATTGAGACAGGGAAAGTTATTGAATTGAGACCCAAATATTCCATCCCTATTTTTGAAAATGTGGATACTTCTGTGTCACATAGAAGGAGGAAAAGATCAAGTGATAAAGGCCAGTCATCTGGTCCTTTGAAGAGGAGGAGAACTAGAGAAGCTATTGCGGTAGAAGTGGTACATGCAATAGGGGAAAAAGTTGAAATTCCTATTTTGAAACCCCGATCATCTGCTGTTACACAAGAACCTGCTGCAAGTGAACCCCAAATTGAAAATTTACTTTTTGAGAATGAGCTGTTAAAGGAAGAAGTACAAATGCTCCGAGATGAACTGCATAAGTTGAAAGAAGCAAGCAAAAAGCAGGCGGAGTGGAGTTTGAATACTTTGGCCGAGGCTGTAGATCATTTGGAGAATCTATATCCTTTTTTGGGGGATGGAGAATATGATGAGCTACTATGCCCAGAATGTGGGGATCTATTTAAGTTTGCAGGGTATAAAGTTACAATGATGAAATTAATAGCATGGAAATTAGCACAAGGAAGGCAGGGAAGAGAAGAAATACCTACAACAAAGTTAATGGAAGAGAATGAGCCAGAAGTGGATATAACCCCTGATCAGGAGCTACAAGAGGATGAAGAAATACAATCCCAACCATCAGGGGATATTGAACTAGTTCCATGTCAGTCTCAGCATTCAGGAGACATCGAAATGATTCAAGAGTAATCTTAGAGGTCTGAAGGCATTGCAATTTTGGAACAGGAAGCTGTTACACAAGAACAACCACTCCAGGAATTTGTCATTGAAGCAACAGCTCAAGCAGTATCTTCTTTGAGTAAATCACAGGAATTGGAGGCTGTTACACAAGAACCAGCATCCTTAAAACTGTTTGTTGAGGTTGCAACTCAAACAGAAGATGCTGATATTGGAATACAAGAAAAGAATGTTGTTACTCAAGAACCAACATCCTTAAAATTGTTTGCTGAAGCTGCAGCTCAAACTGAAATTGATGGGGTTGAAACACAGAAAAGGGATGCTGCTACACAAGAACCAACAATCCCAAAATTGTTTGTTTAGGCAATAACATATATTGAATCCGTTGGGGACGGAATACAGAAGAGGGATGCTGCTACACAAGAACCAAAATTCCTGAAATTGATTGTTGAAGCTTCCACACAAACAAAGGCTGCTATAACACTGCTTGAGAAGGAAGCTGCTAAGTTGTCGATGCAGGATGAAAAGGCTAAGACACCTGATGATGAGGTAAAAATGCAAATATTTCAGGAGATATTTGAATTAGATACTGATGATGAGGAGGATACAAATGATATAAGAATTCAAGGATTGGATAAGGAGCTCTCATTGTTAAAGCTCTAAGTAAAGAAATGGAAGGATCATGCTGATCAGTGTAAGGAAGGGATGGTTCCCCTTTACGAGCACAGAAAGACCATTAGAGAATTGAGTGAAAAATGGGCATAAGAATTGATATTTCATAAATTCCAATGGGAAAGCGTGCAAAAAGAATTAGATGATCTGAGGAAATTCAAATCCATGTAGAAGGAAAAAGATCAACTGTACACTTTCTCTCAGGAATTGTTGAGTTTTAGATCCCCATCTCCTTCCTATCCGGTGTTCCTTTATGAACAAATGACTCTATTTAAATTGAAATACTTGAAGGATGGAAGACCTCATCAGTTGATAACCTCTCCTCAGTTTCTAGAGACCTTTTTGCATAGCAGTTTCATTGAGAAGAACTTATTGTGCGAATTGTATTTACATGAGATGGCATGCTTTATGGATTCTCGCTCTAACCCTGTTCCTTACTTGGGTGATGTTCAGTTGAGGGATTTCACCTCTTTTGTTACTAATCACATGCAGTGGTGGAATGCCTTTCAGACCATTTTTAAGAATGAGGATAACTCTAACCTATGGATCAGAAGTGATTCTCAATCCCCTCGGGTCCTTATTGCAAAACATGAGAGGATCCTTTCATCCCCTATGAAGACTCAAAAACTCATAGATTTACAGAAGAAGGTCACCTCCACTTGTGTTCAATTTATTTCCAAGCAGAAGCTTCATGCCCTGGAAAGCAACACGCATAGATGGCAAGTCTCTTCTCCATATTTGAAGGAAAGGGACCCCTACTGTTTTAAGAACTTCAATCAGGATCTTCCTAGGGTGAATGGATATGTGAAGTGTATGGAGACATGTGGACCACGCTGGTTGGGGATAAAATTTAAGTTTCCACTTATATGGATGCTAGAGAAGCAATACAGGGGCAATTATACATTGACCAAGACAGAGGATAAACGATGTTGGGAAAAGTGGGTCGCCTGTAATGGATTTTTGGACTTGGGTGAGAAGCCTGAGATTTCTTTCAATTTTACTAATTTACATAGACATAGATTATAATCAGACTCAGACTAGTTGGCTGTATTGCATGAGGACATGCAAATGGATAGCTGGGGGGAGATGTTGTGTCAAACCCCGATATTTCTGAAAAATTTAAAATTTTTATTCTTAACAATAGATGTTAACTAAATAATATTTCTGGTCCTGTTTTAAATTCAGTAACTAACATAATCTGTTTAAAGACTCTGTCTTATTAAAATTTTGATTTCTGTGATTGTAATTAATGACTGTTTTGTTTTCAAACCGCAAGGGAAGAGCTAGTCGTAGCTGGCTGGCTTACTTAGCTTACGAGCTAATGCATAAGTCGTCTTTTGTTTCTCAGGTGCGCCGGTGAAGTAAGGATTGCTGTATGTTAAACTTGGTAAGCATCAATACTCCCTGTACTTTAAAACTTTAAGAAGATTTATTTACTATTGCAAGTTGTAGTGCAAGACAGTGAAGTTATTCTCATGAACTTATATTTGAATTAAGATTGATAGTCTGCCTCGACATGATCTTTCTTATTCAGATAGTATCAACAGGTTTGCGACAGATTACATTGTTTCAGTTATAATTATTGTTTTATGAATATGACTCTATGTTACTGCTATAACTATCACTGGAACAATTGTTATATCATAATTATTGGCTGCATAAGCGACGTTAACTTTATGTGATAAGTTGTCAACTAATACCGGTGATTACTGTTGTATTTCTGGATTATTAATGTGAGTTGGGAAATGTGGCGCCTTTAGCGTTGTTCCATTATATTCGACTATACTGCAATGTTCAATGTCTACTTAAAGTTTAATTTATGTTACCTGACCGTGCCTTGATTTTAACTACCTTCACGATGTGAACCTGTAGATGAAATTCTTTTTCAACATCTTAATAATAGAGATTATTATTCAAAATTGTTTACTGTTAACAATGGTATTGGTAGAAAATACGATGAGAGTATATAATGGCAATTGTGTATCTTGTCATAAAGACTTGGTAACATTTCAAGGTATTAAGTAACAAGGTGTTTTCATTTGAAGGTTGACTACCTTGTTGCTTACATGATCATAGAAAGGTAATATGCTCATGGCATTAATCTATGGCTTGGTTTCAATATATATATATAGTATAATGATTGTGCAACCATCATAATGTTCCCATACGTTGGCAAACTTTATATTCAATATAGTGGTAAGGTTGTATCTATCATACTAGGTTAAGAGAAACTTTATGGTTGAAGTTGACTACATCTCATTCATATCATTGTAGGGATTATACATAACACGTACCTTGGAAATTGAAGGTTTGATTGCAAGGCATGCACTATTTGTTGATTGAATGTATTCCATATTATAATTCCATACGTTGGAGTTTGACTTGTATCTACGCAATGATTTTTGAAATCGATAAATAATGATTTGGATGGCAATTGAACTATATGGTCTCGACCCATATTACGTTGATATATTTTGGATGCTACGTGGTTGACTCTCCTCCATGCAGTTGGTGATATATAAGCTGTTATCGAAAACCCTACCAGGTTATTGTATTTGCCTTCGGGCTCGGGTCCTAAGAATGAAACCCTCCGTGTCTGAGTTTCGTAGTTGGGGCACTGTAATAGAGTGCAAAGTGTTGTGGTTATGGTCTCGTGGTTTCATTCTGTAGTAAGATAAGTCCTCGGCTCTGGTGATGGCGTCTGTTACAGTTTCTTTGTTTAGTGGTATCGTTGTTTCATCCTTTGTTTAAGTCCCAGCTATTTACAGTCCATCACTGTGCGGGTATGGATATGAGACAGGGTTTTGCTATTGTTTTTTTTTTAGTTATGAGAGGGTTGATGCATTTGGGTTTTGAGTGTGCTTCTTGACTGGTTCAATCCCAGCGTGAGGGTTTCATCGGGAATGTTACTTTGTCTCGGCTGTCAAGAAATGTTATGAAGGTGTTCCTTACTCTTTCAACCGACGAGGGTGATGGGGTTTTCAGTGCTTGCTTCCACCGGTGGCTTCCAGGTTATCCACGGTTACATTGCTCAGGTAAAGTGAAAACTTTATTTTTGCAGTTTCGGTTTTGCAAGCAAGTGCAGGTTTACTATATATTCACAATTCTTGGTATTGATAGTGTATTAACATCTCTCGGCATTGAATGTGCAGGTCACGCGGCTCTGAAGGTGTACAGGGTTTTATCTCCAATGCTGGCTCCTCCGGGTAAGCCTGGTTATCCACGGCTCTCTCTTCCTTTGCTGGTTTTGTGGTTGGGGTTGAGTCTTGGAGGAAGCTCCTGTGTAGTGAGGTCATTAACGACTTGATGTTCATGGGTGCAGTCATCTGTATGAAATTATTTTGTTTGAAATGAAAAGGGGTTTGAAACCTTGTTATGTTTATTGGAGAGCCCTTCACGGCTCAGACTGTATGAGGCCAGGGTTTCTGTTATTGTACTCGTATTGGCTAAACATAGGGTTCTAGCCTCGCTGTATAGGATTTATACTTAATATAATACTGAGCCTGATATGGCCGTGTTTCATTTTTGTGTTTTGTTAATTTATTAGAATGTGTTTGAAATGTAAAGATAGATGAGTTCTTCGGTACCTACAATGGATGATAACTCTGTTATAAATGAAACCCTACAATTGTCTCTCTGCGTTTTTCTCCGTTTTGGAGTATTAAATAAAAGATTGTGGAAGTTTATCGACTATGACTGTAATAGTTAATAGCATAGGGTTATTCTGATGAATTGGGGGTTTTGTTTTGTGTTCAATGCATATGTATGGTATTGTTAACTCGGTGGTGACTGGGAACGAGTTGTAACAAATTTATTTTGAATCTTATATAAATATTAAATAAAACTGTGGATAGAATAATATATACATAGAACTATGTATAAAGATACTGTAGGTTCTGTCTGCCATATAAGGCATTCTTTTCATTTGTTTTCAGTCTGTCGAAGGAATATTGTAAGGCTACGGCCGTGTAGGGTTTGTGGACTACTCTAAGGTAGAATATTTATAATGAAATAAATATTATTACTGTGTATAATTAAGAAGGTTTGTAACAGCCAATAATGGTTGTATTCGTCGACAGTTTCTCTGTTGTGATAATATGTTTGTTTTGTTTAAAACAACTCTGTTAACTCTATTATAATAACATGGCTAATATATTCTAATACTAGGTTGAAAGAAAATAATAATCTACAGTTTCTATGTGTTTGTATTTGACTCCTGTGTTAATAAATAAGATTATAAGGAAGCTTGTAACAATGAATTGTTGTTACAGTCACCCCTTTAGTTAATCGATAGCTGTCAAACATGTTCTGAGTATAAACAATATATTAAGATGAGTTTTGTTTATCTGTTAACTTGATATAAGAATGAACTGTAACTATAGTTGACTAAAATATGCAATACATATATATATACATATAGATTACTCTAACAGGAATTATCTCAAAGTAAAAACTAAGATTTATCTTTATTTGTTCTTATGATTGTATAATAGCTATAAATCTGGAATATCTACTGTTTAATATTTCTGTCTATATTTTACTATTAACAGGAATTCTAGAATATGCATAAACATGGTATTTGTTAACTGTAACAGTAACAAATAGGTTCTGTATAAGATAAATACTCTATTTAAATAAAAAAAATAGGAAAGTTTCTAAAACATCTGAGTTTTGAATTTTATACCAAAAGAGAGTACAGAGACTGATTTACTGAAGTTGAATACAGTCAAAACATAGTTGTACTAGTCTAATTCATATAAAAATTAATTAAACCAACAACAGGAAGAGTGGCAGAACCTGTAGCTATAGTAGACAATAACAGCAATGGGAGGCTGTTCCTCCCTACCAATTCCTGGAGAGTGCCCAGACAGCACTTCTCAGGACCCCCGAGCTTTCTCTGGTCTAACTGGCTGGAATTAGGTACAGTCAACAATTCCCTCAGCCAAAACAGCTATACTGGAACCAAGTTACTGCAACTTCCTGCTTCAAAACACTTCCTTACTGTTTTCCCACTTCCTCAATGGGACTCCTGAATAGCATTCACCTGAATGTATTCTCCCTCTAGAACAATTGCTGAACCCCCAGCTCAGTTCATTGAGTAGTATTTAAAAGATTGCCTAGGTCTTAGTTGGGCTAACTGTCATTAATGAGCCACCTGCTCAGATTCCACTTTCTTGGGGAATCATGACCCCAAAATATAGGGAAGTTGCCACCTGCAACTCAGGAAGTGTTTGAGGATGCTGCCACTTGTCTTTTGTCCTTCCACCTAATTCCATCCACCAGTTAGACCAGTAACCTCTTTTAACAGCTCTCCCATGCTGTTGTCTCCATAATTTATTTATTAATAATAATTATTCAGAATTTACATTCCATTTCTGGAGACTCTGCTGAGTCATCCATTCCTACTTAGCATTAAATTTAACATAATGTCTCAGGAATATTAAAAGTAATTACATTATTTTAATAAAATTGGGGTATGTGACATACACACCCCCTTAAAATGTAACATCGTCCTCGATGTTACTTATTCTTCGTCTTCAGCCACCTGCTGGAATAGATGGGGATATGCTTCCCGCATCTTACTTTCCAGCTCCCAGGTAGCTTCTTCAGGACTAAGGTGCTTCCATTGCACCTTCACTTGTCCAATTATGCGGTTCCGTAGAGTAATTTCCCTCCTCCCGAGGATACAATCCGGTTCCACCAGAACTTCCCCTTCTGGTTCTACCTGTACAATGTTCCAATCAATAACATGAGTAGCATCATGAACATATTTTTTTAAAACAGAGATATGAAAAACATTGTGTACTTTTAAATTTGGCGGTAATGCTAACTGATAAGCAACTTGACCAATTCTATCTAAAATTTCAAATGGACCACAGTAACGTGGTGCTAATTTTGCACAACTTCCTAATCTTAGGGAGCTTTTCTTTGGTCTTACCTTGATGAACACATGTTCACCTACCTGGAACTCTTTAGGAGTTCTTTTCAAATCTGCTTGACTCTTTTGCCGATCCTGGGCAATCTTCAAGTTTTCCTGCACTTGTTTCACAATCTGTTCCATTTCTTTCAATAAATCAGGTCCTAACACTAATCTATCTACTGGATTACTCCAAGAGATAGGAGTGTTGCATTTTCGTACATACAAAACCTCAAAAGGACTAAACTTAGCTGATGATTGATAGCTGTTATTGTATGCAAATTCGGCTAAGTGTAAATAATCCTCCCACTTACCTGGTTGATCTTTAACATACATCCTTAACAGATCTTCTAATATTTGATTAACTCTTTCCGTTTGTCCGTCAGTCTGAGGATGGAAAGAGGTGCTGAAATTCAAAGTGGTGTTTAATCCTTTGAACAAGGATCTCCAAAAATTTCCTGTGAATTTAGGATCCCTGTCTGATATAATGACTTTTGGAATACCGTGTAACCGAAAAATCTGTTTTAGAAAGATATCTGCTATGTTTGCAGCCTTGTATGTGGTTTTAACAGGAATAAAGTGTGCTGATTTACTTAATTTGTCTACCACTACCATAATCGAATCATTCTGATGTTGATTTTTGGGTAAACCCGTAATGAAATCCAGGCTGATTATTTCCCATTTCCAGCTAGGAATAGGTAAAGGTTGCAGCAATCCAGCTGGATGTTGGTGTTCTATTTTTACTTGTTGGCAGTCCAAACACTTAGCTAAATATTCGGCAGTTTCAGATTTCATGTTAGGCCAAAAATATTCTTTTCTCAACATAGTGACAGTCTTTTGATAGCCAGGATGCCCGTAGTAAGGGGTTTTATGTATTTCGTCTAAAATTAACAACTTAACTGTAGGTGCATTAGGGATATACAGCCTATCCTTAAACAACAAAAATCCGTTTTCGTTTAAACTATACCCTTTTATCAAACTTTCTGTGGGTTGTTCTTTGGCTGTAAGCTGTAAATGCTGATAATTTTCGTCTAATTTTATCCCTTCAGCCAGCTGGTCATTTAAGTCAGAGGTATAAGTGCTGCTAGCTGATATAAAATTCAGTTTTGCATTTCTGCTCAAGGCATCAACCACCTTATTTTCCTTCTCTTTTATGTGTTGGATTTCAAAATCGTATTCACTTAGGAATGCCAGCCACCTGGCTTGTCTTGCATTTAAATTTGGCTGGTCTAAAAGGTATTTCAGACCTTTATTGTCTGTTAATAAGGTGAATTTTCTGCCTATTAGGTGGTGTCGCCACATCTTTAAAGCATGAATTACAGCAGCTAATTCTAGGTCATAAGTGGCATAATTCTTTTCATGGATTTTCAGCTTCCTGGATTCGTAAGCAATGACATGTCCTTCTTGAGTCAGCACTCCGCCTAACCATCGTTACAAGCGTCGGTACAAACTATGAAATCTTTATTTGGGTCCGCTATTCTAAGAATAGGTGCAGTTGTCAATAAGGTCTTAAGTTTCTTGAAACTTTCTTCGCATTTCGCATTCCAATCAAACTTCTTGCCTTTCTTTTGCAAAGAAGTGATTGGGTTGGCTATTTTTGAAAAGCCTTCAATAAACCTCCGGTAGTAACCGGTAATCCCCATGAAAGATCTAACGTCCGTCACATCTTTAGGTACTGGCCATTCTTCAATTGCCCGAATCTTTTCAGGATCAACTGAAATTCCTTCCTTAGTGACTACATGTCCTAAGTACTGGATTTCGTCTTTGAAGAAATCACACTTACTGAATTTTGCAAAGAGCTGTTGTTCTCTCAGTTCTTGTAAGACTATACGTAAGTGTTCTTTATGTTCCTCCTCATTCTTAGAATAGATTAAAATGTCGTCGATGAATACAACAACAAATTTATCTAAGTACTTGTGCATTATGTTGTTCATTAAGCACATAAAAACAGCTGGGGCATTAGTAAGTCCAAATGGCATTACGACAAATTCGTAATGTCCGTACCTTGTTCTAAAGGCTGTTTTGAAAATATCTTCTTCTTTAATTCTTACCTGATGATAACCCGATCTCAGATCGATCTTAGAGAATACCGTAGCTCCACGTAGTTGATCAAACAGATCATCAATACGAGGTAGCGGATACCTGTTTTTGATTGTCATCTTGTTTAGTTGACGATAATCTATGCAAAGTCGCATAGTTCCGTCCTTCTTTTTAACGAAAATCACTGGTGCTCCCCAAGGGGATACACTGGGTCGAATATAATTCTTGTCTATTAACTCCTTTAACTGAGTTTTCAACTCGTTAAGCTCCAAGATATTCATACGATACGGGGCTTTTGAACTGGGAACGACACCTGGTACCAGCTCAATTGTAAAGTCTAGCTCCCTCTTAGGAGGCAATTCTGGGATTTCCTCAGGAAAAACGTCAATAAATTCATTGACTACAGGGATGTTCTCCACTATTTTCTGGTTGCTTTCGGACTTATCTGTCTCATCTGTAATAGCTACAGCATAAGTCTTGCACCCTTTTCTGACTGCTCTTTTAAGTTGTAAGGCAGAAATCTGCCTAACTACGATTTTCCTAGGGATACCCCTAACAGTTACAGGCTGTCCACTACTGTCTACACACCTAAAAGTTTTGTCAAAACACTTTAAAACGACCCTATGTTGTTCCAACCAGTCCATTCCGATAAGTATGTCATAAGAGCCAAGTGGTAAGATGTTTAGTTTAACTGTAGTTCTAAAATCATTCATGTTTAAGATGCATTCTTTTACATAACAATTTACTTTCTTCTTTGCCCCAGTAGCTAATTGTACAGACCAAGAATTATCAAACCTTTCAACAGTCAAATTACATTTTTCTACCAGCTGAGGTGAAATATAACTAAGACTAGCACCTGGATCTATTAATATAGTAACTGGGGGTTTGTTAATCATACCTCCTACTTCCACCATGGAAGTTTGGTAGTCAGCCTGGCGATTTTCCAATGCTGCATTAATTCGCGGCATAGTTCCTGCAAAATCTCCAACTGTCATTTCATCTTGAACAGTATGAATATTGCTGATTTGTTTCTTTCTGTTTGGGCAGACTGAAGCATAATGTGGCCCATTACACTCCCAGCACTTGACAGGTTCTTTTCGCTCAAAATTTTTGGTGTAGTTTCCATGGTTATTAGGAGTCTCTTTGCTGTTTTTGTAATTGTTTGAATGACTGACAGCTCCATTTTTGTTTCCTTGGAAACTTTTACTATTAAAGTGGTTCCCGTTTTTGCCATTCTTGAAACTTTTATGGGGAACAAATTCCTTTTTCTTGTACTCGATCAGATTGCTGTTCTTTTTGGCTTTCCAGCTGGCTATCCCCTCTTTCTTTTTATTCTGTTCGTAACAGAAATTTGCCTTGCGCATAGCTTCTTCCAGTGTTTTTGGATTGTCATATTCAATTCTGTCCTTGATATGATAGGGCAGGCAACTAAGAAACCGCTGTATTTTTGGTTTCTCTTCGACAAAATACGGTACATAACGCAACAGACTTAAAAATTTACTGTTTAAGTCCTTCATCGTCATAGATCCGAGTTTTAGTTCATAAAATTCTTTGGCCCTTTCTTCATAATACTGCTCGGACAGGAATTTCTTCTTGAAGTATCTTTTAAAGGTACTCCAATTAACTTCTCTTTCTTTAATCCCTTTGACCCTTTTCAGATCTTGCCACCATATGTCCGCCTTTCCCGAGAGGTTGTAGATGGCCATTCGTGCCTTTAGCTGATTTGAGTAGTTATAGATCTGAAAATATTTTCTCATCCCGGATAACCAGGATTCTGCCTCTTCTCCAGTTTCAGCTTCTCCATTGAAAGTTGGGGGCTTTATCTTCTTAAACTCCCCGGAAATCTCTTCATAAGGCCTGTACTTTTTCCTTCGGTTGTGCATCTCAGCTTCATTGCTGTCACTGCTAGTGTGATAACTGGGTTGTCCCTTTCTTTCTTCCGATGAAGAACTGCTGTCAGATTTAGTTGGTTTTGTCCTTTTTGACCCTCTTTGATGACTAACTTCTTCTGAGTTAGTTGGTTTGCTCCTTCCTTCAGTCTGAAATTTTTCTATCAATAGCTGATTTAGCTGTTCCTGAGTCTTTAGAATTCTTTCATTATCCTTTTTAACTGTTTCCATTTCTGTCTTTAATCCTCTTATGGTCTGCATCAGCTCAGTGGTGTGAGCAATTTCTTCTTCTGTCTCAAGTTCTTTTGACATCTGTCTTGTCACAGCATTGGGAGATTCCTCCTCAGCATATTCTCCCAGTTTTTCCATACCTGTCTGTAAATTCAGAAAAGAGAAATTTTCTGTTCTGTTCATGAAACCGAAATATATGTTAGTATTTTATAAATAATTTTTTTTTTTTTCTTTTATGGTCACTGTTTGCGGAAGTTTAGTGGAGTCACATCCAAGCCTAGTGTCTGAACCATGCTCTGATACCACATGTCAAACCCCGATATTTCTGAAAAATTTAAAATTTTTATTCTTAACAATAGATGTTAACTAAATAATATTTCTGGTCCTGTTTTAAATTCAGTAACTAACATAATCTGTTTAAAGACTCTGTCTTATTAAAATTTTGATTTCTGTGATTGTAATTAATGACTGTTTTGTTTTCAAACCGCAAGGGAAGAGCTAGTCGTAGCTGGCTGGCTTACTTAGCTTACGAGCTAATGCATAAGTCGTCTTTTGTTTCTCAGGTGCGCCGGTGAAGTAAGGATTGCTGTATGTTAAACTTGGTAAGCATCAATACTCCCTGTACTTTAAAACTTTAAGAAGATTTATTTACTATTGCAAGTTGTAGTGCAAGACAGTGAAGTTATTCTCATGAACTTATATTTGAATTAAGATTGATAGTCTGCCTCGACATGATCTTTCTTATTCAGATAGTATCAACAGGTTTGCGACAGATTACATTGTTTCAGTTATAATTATTGTTTTATGAATATGACTCTATGTTACTGCTATAACTATCACTGGAACAATTGTTATATCATAATTATTGGCTGCATAAGCGACGTTAACTTTATGTGATAAGTTGTCAACTAATACCGGTGATTACTGTTGTATTTCTGGATTATTAATGTGAGTTGGGAAATGTGGCGCCTTTAGCGTTGTTCCATTATATTCGACTATACTGCAATGTTCAATGTCTACTTAAAGTTTAATTTATGTTACCTTACTGTGCCTTGATTTTAACTACCTTCACGATGTGAACCTGTAGATGAAATTCTTTTTCAACATCTTAATAATAGAGATTATTATTCAAAATTGTTTACTGTTAACAATGGTATTGGTAGAAAATACGATGAGAGTATATAATGGCAATTGTGTATCTTGTCATAAAGACTTGGTAACATTTCAAGGTATTAAGTAACAAGGTGTTTTCATTTGAAGGTTGACTACCTTGTTGCTTACATGATCATAGAAAGGTAATATGCTCATGGCATTAATCTATGGCTTGGTTTCAATATATATATATAGTATAATGATTGTGCAACCATCATAATGTTCCCATACGTTGGCAAACTTTATATTCAATATAGTGGTAAGGTTGTATCTATCATACTAGGTTAAGAGAAACTTTATGGTTGAAGTTGACTACATCTCATTCATATCATTGTAGGGATTATACATAACACGTACCTTGGAAATTGAAGGTTTGATTGCAAGGCATGCACTATTTGTTGATTGAATGTATTCCATATTATAATTCCATACGTTGGAGTTTGACTTGTATCTACGCAATGATTTTTGAAATCGATAAATAATGATTTGGATGGCAATTGAACTATATGGTCTCGACCCATATTACGTTGATATATTTTGGATGCTACGTGGTTGACTCTCCTCCATGCAGTTGGTGATATATAAGCTGTTATCGAAAACCCTACCAGGTTATTGTATTTGCCTTCGGGCTCGGGTCCTAAGAATGAAACCCTCCGTGTCTGAGTTTCGTAGTTGGGGCACTGTAACAGAGTGCAAAGTGTTGTGGTTATGGTCTCGTGGTTTCATTCTGTAGTAAGATAAGTCCTCGGCTCTGGTGATGGCGTCTGTTACAGTTTCTTTGTTTAGTGGTCTCGTTGTTTCATCCTTTGTTTAAGTCCCAGCTATTTACAGTCCATCACTGTGCGGGTATGGATATGAGACAGGGTTTTGCTATTGTTTTTTTTTTAGTTATGAGAGGGTTGATGCATTTGGGTTTTGGGTGTGCTTCTTGACTGGTTCAATCCCAGCGTGAGGGTTTCGTCGGGAATGTTACTTTGTCTCGGCTGTCAAGAAATGTTATGAAGGTGTTCCTTACTCTTTCAACCGACGAGGGTGATGGGGTTTTCAGTGCTTGCTTCCACCGGTGGCTTCCAGGTTATCCACGGTTACATTGCTCAGGTAAAGTGAAAACTTTATTTTTGCAGTTTCGGTTTTGCAAGCAAGTGCAGGTTTACTATATATTCACAATTCTTGGTATTGATAGTGTATTAACATCTCTCGGCATTGAATGTGCAGGTCACGCGGCTATGAAGGTGTACAGGGTTTTATCTCCAATGCTGGCTCCTCCGGGTAAGCCTGGTTATCCACGGCTCTCTCTTCCTTTGCTGGTTTTGTGGTTGGGGTTGAGTCTTGGAGGAAGCTCCTGTGTAGTGAGGTCATTAACGACTTGATGTTTATGGGTGCAGTCATCTGTATGAAATTATTTTGTTTGAAATGAAAAGGGGTTTGAAACCTTGTTATGTTTATTGGAGAGCCCTTCACGGCTCAGACTGTATGAGGCCAGGGTTTCTGTTATTGTACTCGTATTGGCTAAACATAGGGTTCTAGCCTCGCTGTATAGGATTTATACTTAATATAATACTGAGCCTGATATGGCCGTGTTTCATTTTTGTGTTTTGTTAATTTATTAGAATGTGTTTGAAATGTAAAGATAGATGAGTTCTTCGGTACCTACAATGGATGATAACTCTGTTATAAATGAAACCCTACAATTGTCTCTCTGCGTTTTTCTCCGTTTTGGAGTATTAAATAAAAGATTGTGGAAGTTTATCGACTATGACTGTAATAGTTAATAGCATAGGGTTATTCTGATGAATTGGGGGTTTTGTTTTGTGTTCAATGCATATGTATGGTATTGTTAACTCGGTGGTGACTGGGAACGAGTTGTAACAAATTTATTTTGAATCTTATATAAATATTAAATAAAACTGTGGATAGAATAATATATACATAGAACTATGTATAAAGATACTGTAGGTTCTGTCTGCCATATAAGGCATTCTTTTCATTTGTTTTCAGTCTGTCAAAGGAATATTGTAAGGCTACGGCCGTGTAGGGTTTGTGGACTACTCCAAGGTAGAATATTTATAATGAAATAAATATTATTACTGTGTATAATTAAGAAGGTTTGTAACAGCCAATAATGGTTGTATTCGTCGACAGTTTCTCTGTTGTGATAATATGTTTGTTTTGTTTAAAACAACTCTGTTAACTCTATTATAATAACATGGCTAATATATTCTAATACTAGGTTGAAAGAAAATAATAATCTACAGTTTCTATGTGTTTGTATTTGACTCCTGTGTTAATAAATAAGATTATAAGGAAGCTTGTAACAATGAATTGTTGTTACAGTCACCCCTTTAGTTAATCGATAGCTGTCAAACATGTTCTGAGTATAAACAATATATTAAGATGAGTTTTGTTTATCTGTTAACTTGATATAAGAATGAACTGTAACTATAGTTGACTAAAATATGCAATATATATATATATATATACAGATAGATTACTCTAACAGGAATTATCTCAAAGTAAAAACTAAGATTTATCTTTATTTGTTCTTATGATTGTATAATAGCTATAAATCTGGAATATCTACTGTTTAATATTTCTGTCTATATTTTACTATTAACAGGAATTCTAGAATATGCATAAACATGGTATTTGTTAACTGTAACAGTAACAAATAGGTTCTGTATAAGATAAATACTCTATTTAAATAAAAAAAATAGGAAAGTTTCTAAAACATCTGAGTTTTGAATTTTATACCAAAAGAGAGTACAGAGACTGATTTACTGAAGTTGAATACAGTCAAAACATAGTTGTACTAGTCTAATTCATATAAAAATTAATTAAACCAACAACAGGAAGAGTGGCAGAACCTGTAGCTATAGTAGACAATAACAGCAATGGGAGGCTGTTCCTCCCTACCAATTCCTGGAGAGTGCCCAGACAGCACTTCTCAGGACCCCCGAGCTTGCTCTGGTCTAACTGGCTGGAATTAGGTACAGTCAACAATTCCCTCAGCCAAAACAGCTATACTGGAACCAAGTTACTGCAACTTCCTGCTTCAAAACACTTCCTTACTGTTTTCCCACTTCCTCAATGGGACTCCTGAATAGCATTCACCTGAATGTATTCTCCCTCTAGAACAATTGCTGAACCCCCAGCTCAGTTCATTGAGTAGTATTTAAAATATTGCCTAGGTCTTAGTTGGGCTAACTGTCATTAATGAGCCACCTGCTCAGATTCCACTTTCTTGGGGAATCATGACCCCAAAATATAGGGAAGTTGCCACCTGCAACTCAGGAAGTGTTTGAGGATGCTGCCACTTGTCTTTTGTCCTTCCACCTAATTCCATCCACCAGTTAGACCAGTAACCTCTTTTAACAGCTCTCCCATGCCGTTGTCTCCATAATTTATTTATTAATAATAATTATTCAGAATTTACATTCCATTTCTGGAGACTCTGCAGAGTCATCCATTCCTACTTAGCATTAAATTTAACATAATGTCTCAGGAATATTAAAAGTAATTACATTATTTTAATAAAATTGGGGTATGTGACATGTTGGGCCCTAAAATTGCCCTTTTTGCCTATACTTATCAACACCTTTTTCCGCTGTTTTGCCTTACTTTTCCATAACCCAAGAATATATCCTCCCAAGTCAAGCATGGATCTTAACATGTATAATCTATTATTGATTTATCTCATTAATGCCTAATATTTTTTATGGTTATGAACTTTATCTTTTGATTTTTGCTAACATGTATTGATTTGATAAAGATAGTTCAGAGCCTTGAAAGATCATAGGTGTAGAAACTCGCTGAACCTATGGAGGAAAGGAATATGTGGCGCCAGCTGTCCTTTCCTGGATTTGGTTCCATACATCCCTGTGACAGTTTGAGCATCCTTCCACGAGGCCAGCTACGACTGGGTCACACTAAACATCCAAGCATCTTCTCTCCCAATCAGTTGGAGTCTGTTCATTCCATTGACATCTCAGAGTAACAACGCATGCGTGAATGCAAACAACTTCATTCAATTATATTCATGGATATAACTATTTCTATTTCAATTCGACAGCCCGAAGATCGTAGATCTTCATGGCTTCCCGATATCAGAGGGACAAAATTGTGTCACCTATGTATAAATATGAGAAGGCATTCTAAGCCTGGGGTTGGCTAGTTAGTATTTGATTGTAAGAGTTGTAACAGAGAGCACTGTACTTGTGGTTCTACCATTTTAATACAAGGAGCATAAATTCTTTATATTTATGTGTTCTAATTAAGTGTTAGTTTCCACGGCATCTCTATTAGAAGGCCAGGGCCCGCCTTCTCACAAAGATCACCGAGTTAAGTAGATGCTTTAGTTTTGTTTCTGTTATTTTGGTGTGGAATCACAGTAGGCATATTTACAGTGTACTACAACAGTAGTTGTTAATGATTGCATTTTCCTTTGGCATGTTGCAACAGTGTGGTGTGACAGTCGACTGTGTAGAATAGTTTTCCTTTTGATCAAGTGTGTTAATTTGCTATTATAGTCAAGCTCAGCTCTGATTTCTTTTTGTTATTGATCTTTCTTAGAATTTGGAAATTTAGTCAGATTATGGTTCAAGCTTAGTTTTGGTTCATTACTGTTATTTACCTTCTTAGAATTTGTTGAATTAGACAGGTTATGGTTTGAGTTACTTGTAGTTTGATATCTTTAGGACTTAAATGCTTGCAAAAGCAATTCTAGTTCATTTATTCTTAGATCAGTTAATGTTGGATTGATGTTGTAGGAAAGTAGAAGTCCCTTTAATTCTTATATGGATAATTAGATTAGACTTAGCAATGAGTTGAGTCTGACTGAACAATTAGGTAGGATAATTGATCTTTATTCATTCAATCAGCTACTTGAGTGTTTATGCATATATTTTTCTTAGTTTCCTTTGAAATAAAAGACCTCCCTTGATTGACAATTTATATTGAGAATTATGTCTGTTAATTAGAATTGATTTGCATATAGAGTGACCAACTCACGTTAAAAGCTTTATCCCGCCCCTAAGCATTTAATAAATTTTTAGGGCTAAAATTGCGTTTAAAAGGAGGGAAACAGTTCGTTCTGTTTCAATGTTAGAATTTCCGAGACACGTTTGAGTCACGTGGAGCACGATTTATTGCCAACTCATTTGACAGCTCAAGGGTTTGCTCAACATTTCCATGTAAGTTTTTTTTCCCCACTCTGTAGATTTGTTTGCTTTTAATTGCGGGTCATGGGTTAGGTGAGATCCATTTTTTCTTTACCTAGTTTTGCAAATCCTTTTAATCCCAAGGACTTCCTTTCGAAAAAATTAGTATAGTTTGGTTTTCTTCTTCGAGTCCTTTCTTGTAGGAGTTTACGAAGTCTTCGTTACCTGACCATTCAAGCAGAGTACCACACTCAACAAGTTTTGAAAAGGGATTTTTTCATCGAAACCGTAGACAACACATCCTTACGACCTATCTGGTTATGAAAGGAGGAATGAAACCCTGGATTCCTAGAACTTTATTTGGTTGAGGAAGTAGTCTAAAACTAACTTAGAATACCAAATTTGATCAATATTTGTTTCCAATTGAAATGGTTAATTGAATCCTAAATTTGCTTATTCAAAATATTTGTTTTCATTCACATATAAATATCTTCTCATTTAGGGTTCATTTAAATCAATTTCATGCATGATTGATGACATAAACCGTTGAACTTAGAATTTAAAATCAATAAATTGGAAGGAGAACAAATGTATATTTAATGGTTCAGTTGAAACTTTCTTATTTTTATTTCCATTTAATCTGTTTGGAATCCTTAAACTGATAAGCCGCGCTTAGAAAATTGTATAAGCTTGGTGCCAAAATATTGAGCCATCACCAGAGAAAAATTTGGCTTCAACATTTCTCTCCCCAATCCTTAACCTGGTTATCTTGTTTATTACAAATACAAGCCACTAGTTTCAAAATTGTTTTCACAATAGAGAATTATTTTAAATCTACATGCACTTCAAGAGTATTTTGCATTGGAAGTAGTTTTGTAAGAATATTAATAGCTTGAATAAGTAGGAATACAAATAACCTTATTTGGCAATTTTGAGTAGAAATAAGCTGGGATATTCAATGTTTTATTAGAGACCTCATTGTTATTATTTTGATTATATTGCAAACATAAACAACGTCAAGTATTGATACTGCTATTATGTTTTAGGATCCCGATATGTATAAACGATCTTCTAAGCGCAAAAACAAAGTAGTAGAATATGATTCAGACATTGATATATTTTCAGAGCCCACTATGGAGATCCATTTCGAGGATAGGAGAGTTGGCATTGGAATAGTCCCCGAATACAAGTGGGGAGAAATTTGTCAGCTCATCAGAGATCAAAACATGCCAAATGTCTCGATCGAGGAAATGGTTATATATCAAAATATAAAGAAATATGGACTCCACAAGGCAGCTACTAGACCAAAACTATTCCCATGTGCAGAAGTAATAGGTTGGATCTTGCCTCATGTAGATGCTAAATTCAGGATTATTGCGGGGGCCAATGGAAATGGGTTTGCCTCATTTCAACATGCTCACATAAGCAAAGCTTATAAATTTCCAGCTCTCAAATTCCTCCTAACAGATGATTGGATCAATAGTGTAAAGATAGACCACTCGGAGTATGAAAAGAAAATACTTCTCCCAGGTAGACAGATGAGGCAGAGATCCATTGGGGAGAATGATACACAAAATCTAAAAAATCCATTTAGAATTGTTGCAATGATTTTATGTAGAATCTACGGGAAGGAAACTGCAAACATGTATAAGGTCATCTAGGTTCCGCTAATGTATCCTGTCACCATATATGGTACTATATTTAATCGGGAATACATCATTTCGGAGAACATGGATGAGACTATATTATCAGCTTAGGAGGTATTTAAACAAAATAAAGGAAAATTCTACATGTCTTCTTGATTGATTGTATCCTTATCAGAAATCCATTCCATAAGCTGGGATGTTATTGGGTTCCAGACGAGACCCCCATCTATGTAGCATATCATATCATGTGGGCACATAGACATGTAAGTTTCTACAAGACAATTTGCAAAGAGTTCATAATACCTTTGTATTGATTTATTTTCGACAAAGAGCCAAATTATATGTTAGATGCGTCTTTGAAGGTAATCAATGAATATGGAAACTACTACTCTACACCAGAAGGAACCTATATCTGAATGTATGGAGGCACAAAAGGCCCTTCTTTGATTCCAAATTATGTTACAGAATATGCCGTTCTAAAAGAAGTGGCGAGACACGTTTTTGTAAATGGAGTTGGACATTTTTTAAATGAAAACAAGAAGGCATCATATCCTCCACTTCCCTTCATCGTTGGAGTATATAAATTTCCAAAATTTAAGGGGAATGAAAATTTTGTGAAGGAGTTAGAGGCATACCAGTTTGGGGAGAAAATATTCGTCATAAATGATAGCCTACAGAAGGTAGCTAAGCATTGTGCAACATGCAGGATTAACTTTGAGTATTATGATCACTTCTTGAAAGATGATGAAGTGTATAGGAGGGAAAAAAACATGCCTGACTTGAATAAAATATTTGGAATAAAAACTGAGGCAAGGTCAAGTCAAATAAAAGAATCCTTAAAGGAAGTAGAACAAAATAAATCCAATGAAGAAGTGCTAGTAGTAGATAAGGAAAAGAATATTTGGGAGGAGACTCTAGAAAAAGAAAATGCAAATACATTGTAAGAAGAAGCATTAGCAAAGAAACTACAAGAGGAGCAAATTGCTAAGTAGAAAGAAGAAAGAAGACAAAGAGAGAAGGAAGCAGAGGAAGCAAAAATAAAAGAAGAACAAGAGAAGGAAAATGAAGAATTGTCAGAGCAAGAAAGCAAGATATTACAATATGAATCCAATAAAAGAGTAGAAGAGGAGGAAAGTATCAATAAGTTGTGGAAGAGAAGAAAAATCAAGAAGAAATTCAAAGTCAACAATATATAGATGTATATAATCTTGTTGATCCTAATCCAGAAATACCTCTTATTGGAGGTCACCTTCCATTGGCTAAGCTTGGAATCAGAGCATTCACACTTTCCAAATAGCACACAGTAGCTAAAATTGAGACCATTGTCTTTGATCCAAAGAGGAAAACAATTATGAGAAGAACTGAGAAGAGATTGAAGGTTGGTACTCAGCTGGATATTGTGACTATTCAAGAAAGTACTTTAGTGGAAGGTACGAACAAAGATCCAAAGTTCATGGCTTCTGTAAATGTTGTTGCAACACAAGAAAACACAGACAACGTAGATAAATTATCTGAATATTTGGAACGAAGCAAAGCTAATATGATCAAGTTGAAAGATAACTTGGTACAAGCCCGAAGTGAGGGAATCGAAATAAAAAGAAAGCGGGATTCTCTAGAATCAGAGAAGGAAAATATTTTGCTATAGTTTCAGAATCTTGAAGATGAGAAAGACTCCTTAAATGTGCAACTAGTAATAATGGAAGGATAAAAGGAAGATTTTCAAGCTCGAATCAATCATCTAGAAGATAAAGAAACTCAACTGGATCAGCAGGTGGAATCTATTACAATTGAAAAGGATATTTGAAAACCCAGATAGATGAATTGAATAAATAAAAAGAGTCCTTGATGGAGCAACTCAAATATTCTCAAGCACATAAACCAGACATGACACCATTGTATGAGCAAGTTTGTGAATTGCAGAAGCAATTTTTTCACTCCTGAGAATTATTGACGGAGCAGATTTATGAGTTCAAAGAGGTAGTGAATAGATTGAAGTAGATATCTACAACAGATTCAAACGCAAGACATAAACTGGTGGAAACCTATAATAAAGTAAAGAAGATGATCGTATGGAAAGGAAAGACCAAATATGTTCTTGCACACTTTCCCAAAAGAACAATTTATGTATTAAAATTGGATATAGCTCTCCTAGATAGTTGTTTAAATCATCCAAGAGGATACAGAATGAAGTGGAGAGATCAATCATGAAGTGTGAATATTACTATCATGCCATATACCAAGTTTTCCAGAAATGTCATCTTCCACCCCCTAAGGCCATTGATGAGTTGCCACCCAAAGAACAACATATTGAAGAATTGAGGAATGGTCTAGATGAAGATATGAGTTATATTAAAAGGCTGGGTGTGCTTATTGTAGAAGATATCCAATAGCATATTAGACAAGCAACTTTAAATGCTTACTTTTTGGGAGAAGTTCATAAAGATGTATCAAAGGGAATGATAGATACACTCAAAGATCTAGCCACACATGAAATAACTTTAAAGTTATTAGAGCCTCAACAATTGAATCTAATATCTTATTAGAGTTATCTCTGAGTTAATTACATTCATATTCAATAGAATATTCCATCCAATTAATGTAATTTGTATTTTCTTATTTATTTTGGTTATTTTTGGGTGCAACCACAAAAGACAAAATTATGGAAACAAAGAGTTAAGATGTGTTACACCCAAAATTTGCACCCGTGACCTCAGTGCCCAAATCCCTAAAGTCCCTTGATCAAGTTATTCATTTGGAGCAAGTTGATGTCCTTTATCCACACTCCTAATTAGACCGGTGCATGTTGTCTTTGATCAAGGTGCGCCGGCACAGGTTGTCCTCATACAGACTGCACCAGAGTCAGTTTTATGAGATAAAGGTATCTTTTGAGCGAATTCTAGAAGTTGGATGAGGTGGATCCCTATCCCTAACTCCTAGGTGAGATGGCCTTCGGTTCCCTAACCTAATGGGAGGATCCATTAACCCTCTCCCCATGATCCTCAACCTACTCTATCCACTTGGTCCTATAAATACAAGAGCCCTTCCCATTCCAAAGGGAGGAAGTCTATAGTACTTGCATGCTGGCGAAATTAGCTTAGGAGCTCCCTACTCATCTCTTGGGAGACCTATACTTCCTTTGGATGCTTTGGCATTAGCTTGTTGGAGGAGGATTGCGACGTTAAGGTTCAGTTGTAATCATCTTCTTCTTTGTACTTCCCTTCTTTAATACAGTAATATAAACTCTTTCCACCAAATGTTATTGTATCAATGATGTTTGCATAGTTTACTTGCTTAACCATTTACTTAGATCTGTTACTGTTTAGATATTGTTTTACTGCTTGTATTTTTTTGTATGACTTGACAGGTTTTGCAGCTGAGATTTGAAGACCATGAAGCTTGGAACAACATCAAGCAGAAAGGATCTACGATTCTAAAATGTAATACATCTAATCACTTGATCTTTAACTAGATCTAGGAAAGCAGTTTCATATTCTGTCTTACTTGTTCTAGATTCTCGTTGAGCTAGGGAGATCACGCCTTAAGTCCGCTTTCGGTAGATTGTCCGGTAACAAGTTTGGCGACTATACTGGGGGGAAATACAATACATTCGTTGTTTTAAGTTTTCAATTTGAATGTCATATTCTTGATTTATTTGCAAGCCATTTCATTTGCCTCCTGAGCCTTTTTCACCATCAGATCTTCTTATTGAAGAGCCTGTTAAATTTCTTCGAGTCTGCATGCTTAGTTATCAAACCTTTTTGTTGCTCATCCTTGGAGATATTTTTATTTTTGCTTTGGGAGTTCACTTGGCACATCTAGGCAGTTTATCTAGAGCGCCGTCCTCTTGCCGGCGCATTTGGCCTCTTTGTAACTTGCGCCATCAGCGCTAAATCCCTTTCTGAGTTCTGCACCATCGGCGCTAAACATCTACACATGATCTGCACCGGGCACGCTGTGCCTGACCGTAGCCTGCGCCGAGCATTCAAGCCTAAGGCTTGGGTCATCTCCTCTCCTTTTTTTAGTTTGGTTTGATCCTTAGACCCCTCTGCATTGTACTTTCTTGTTAGGGATCCTGTGCTGTCGCATTGATAGTAGTTTGGATTGGTTTTGGGTCCCATTTCGAACAAGCTCGAGACTTGGTAGTGGCGAACACTGTAGTCTTCCCCACCTTCATCCCCTTGACCTTGAATTCCCTCCTCTCCTCTCCAAGTCTAGTCATTGCATTGGATCTGATTCCAGACCTCTTTTTGTGCACATCTTTTTGGTTTTGCTTGCTTGGAGCAATTATGTTCCATGGGCAATCAAATTCGAAGACAAAGTTTTTCACAAAGGGCTGAAGTCACAGAGATACCCACATATCGACAGATCCTAATTTGCACTTTATCTTACGACTCACCGGAACCATCCTTTCACAACCTGACCACTTATGAACCTGGTCAACCCTCACTTCCTGCACATACACCCCCTAGACAGGAGACCAGTTCTATACCTCCAACCACTCAACTTATTGAAGGACAATAGTCCCACACACCTCTTACTACTATGGTTACATTACCCACTCCTCCCCCACCCAAAAATTCGTGGGGAGGATACTCTTTACCCCCTACCTTCCTTACGAGTAATGTTAATCCCGTAGTAGATAACCAACAACCCACGTTGAGTCAACCTTTGAATAGTGGTCAGCACGTTGCTGCTGTGGGGAAACCCCCGTCTCCTCACCCTAATATTGGAGGAGGAGTTCCCATTAGTCCTTCCGTTGGAAATTTCCTACTTGCCAGACCTTCCACCATGGGATTATCCCATGTTGGGGGACCATCCCAATCTAACCACTCGCCATGGAGTCAAGTGTATCCAGGTTATCTTAACCCTGTGTCATGACAGTTCAATCCCGGAAATGCACTCTATGGGATACCTTATCTCGGAAATCCATACACTCTGTGGGGGCATCCATTTTTTTTACAACATGGACCCCCACCTACCATCCCTCAAGTACCACCACCCCCGTTTGGTCCCCCCCCAACTCCTTCCGGTGGCGGCAGGCCCCCACACAATTCCAGAGGAGGTGGACCTCTACCTTTTGGTGGAGGACCACCTCATTTTGGAAACCATGGCCCACCCCCTCCTGGCGGCGGAGGTGGAGGCAGAGGGCCACCCCCCTCCATTGGTGGAGGACCATCCCATCCTAGTGGCAGTGGTGGAGGACCATCCTATCCCGTTGGTGGTGGCAACGGAAGCCCACACCCTTCTGGCGGCGGCGGTGGAGCACCACCTCCTCCCAGCGGAGGCAGTGGAGGTCCACATTATCCTGGTGGTTGTGGGGGACCCCCACCATTTGGAGGCAACGGTCGACCACCACCTCCTCCTGATGGAAGCATTGGAGGTCCATCCTATCCTGGTGGCGGAAGCCGACCCCCACCATTTGGAGGCGGCCCACATCCTCCTGGTTGTGGCGGACCCCCACCTTATGGTAATGGAACACCTTATTATGGCGATGAACATACATATGGTCCAGGAGGCATACCCCCTTATGGCCAGTTTCCTCTGGGAACACCCTATAACCAGTCGATGCAAGGTCCGACTAGTCCATACATGCCATACCAGTACTATCAATACCTGTAGCTCAATCAACAGCTGCCCTTTTTGGATACGTTGGACTTACCTGACCTGTCTCGTCTGACTAATGACCCCATTTTCCACAGACATAATTGGCCACTTATTCCGGTGAAAATACCATAAGATATTCCCAAATTTTATGAAAAACTTGGTGAGGATCCAAAAAATCATGTGATGACATACTATTTATGGTGTTCATCCAACTCCTTGATGGATGACTCGATTTGTCTTAGGTTATTTCAACGGACTCTCACCGGCCCAGCTACCAAGTGGTATATTGAACTACCACCCAACTCTTTTCCCGATTTTCGCTCTCTTGCTATGTCATTTTTGACCCACTTCCAATTTCCCATTCACTATGAGACTGGTATGGACTTATTGACCTCTCTTCGCCAGAACACCACCACTCATATCTCAGATCATATCCATGAATGGCGGCGCCTATGATGTCTCATTAAGGCTCATATACCAGACCAACTCTTAGTTGACTGGTTTACAAAGTCTCTCTTACCTGTCGTATCTCGAGACGTGACCATGGGAGGGGCCGTCACCGAGGAACAGGCTATTGCCCGTGCCCATTACTTAGACCTGGTCTATGCTCAATCAGGCACACTATATGAAATTGTTCCTAATGCACCCTGCCATACCTACGACCCAAAAAAACCACCTACGGGACCTCAAGCTGATGGCATCATTGGTTCCCTTACCACCCAGCCTCCTACTCAAACTGGTGGACCGTCGAACCCCCAAGGTTCTTCTCCGTCCCCACCATAGGCTGGAAACAACACCACCACCAAGTTACCCACTCCTACCTCCACCGAAAAGGTGAATTCTGTTCAATCAGCTTCATCTTAGAAGTCCGGTGGTAAGAAGAAAAATAAGGGAAAACCTAATAAATATTCCAATCAGCAGGAGCCCAAGCCCACCCCCGAAGACACCAAACAAAAGAGGAAGTTGAAGTATCCTTGTTTATTGTGCGGTGGTGACTATTTCTCCAAGGAATGTCCTCACTGAGAAGAAGTGCAGAAGTTTCTCAAAGGAAACTCTACTAGCACAGTTCTCAATGATCCCTTCCCCACTCAGAACCAACAACTAATCACACAAACCTCTCCTTCCCAGGGAGAGGTATCCTCCACCGCACATGTTCTCATGATGCGTAGTGAGATGGTTAACTTGAACATACATTCACGCTCATATGAATCGGTCCCTCAGAAGGAACCCGTTGGAAGTAATACTAAAAAAGCTTCCACCTCTATTCCCGATGTCACCATACCACACGCTTCTCTCACCATTGAGAAGCCTCCTTTAGAGTCAGTGTTGCGTCCGCCTAAGAGCACAATTCAAAAATCTGTTTTCAATCCCAATGCTCAGGCAGCTCAAAAATTCAATATTGTAGAGGACTTGGCACAAGCCCCTTGTGCTATGTCGATGCTAGAAGTCTTGCAAAACTATCCTAACCAACACAAGACCCTTCTCGCTGCCATTGGCGCAGTTGACCAGATTCTTTTAATACCATCATGTTCCGACTTGAGTACTTTAAACCGAGGCTTTCCCACCAGTTGGCATTTCAAGTTGCTACAAGGGTTATTGGGAAGACAATCCATCGTATTGTTTTGGATGAAGGAGCCTCCACCTCGGTCATGTCGATTTTGTGTTGGAGAGCCATTGGATCTCTCGAGTTAAACCATTCTCCCACCACCTTGAAGGCATTCGATGGTCGTGGTTTCCAACCTCATGGGCTATTACACGCCTTGGCAGTAGAGTTGGGGGGTAAGACCGCAACCATTAATGTGGAAGTGGTCACCGCCCCTTTAGATTATAATATTTTACTTGGTCGTAATTGGTTTTATGCCATGGCTGTGGTCACGTCAGTGTCTTCTGCATTGTGCAATTCCCTCACCAAGGACGAATTGTCACTATTGACCAACTAGATTTCTGTACACCAGACACCGCTACTCATCCCGATGATAATGTCCCGTTACTCGGGAAATATTCGCAACCATATGAGAGAGTGGGGGTAGGCCTCATAAAAGATTCATCTCTTATGGGTGTTTTTCCAACTTCAGATCCCCCTAACCATGTTGCCTCAATGAACATGATCTCCTCTGTTCCCAACTCCACTGATCCATGGCTTGTACCCGACGAAGCCACTATGCACCTGATTGGAGATACCATGCCTCTTTCACCTGCTGAACTCACTTACGAGGCTATCCAGTCAGCACCAGAGGACCACTTGGCTGTGGCTTGTACATCCTATTCTCTACAACAGATGTTGTCCTTACCTGATCCTATGCTTCAAACTTTTCATTCTGACGATTCCATCATGGATATTATGAGTGGGGATGACCCTCCGTGGTAAGACCTCCATCATCAGTTGTCTTTCCTTCCCCCATTAGATACTATGGAGAATATCATCACCACCATATTTACACCAGATGTCTACCCTTTCCCTTAGTCCCCAATACTTACATGTCAAACAGACACTGAACGAAATTTGGCCAACATCGAACCTACCATTCTGGTAGACATATCGGTTACTCCTAGTGTAGTGGAACACATTCGTTTAGGCCAGAAGTGTTCCCTTGAGGAAATTACTACTTTCATGACCTTATTCAAGCAATTTCAAGACGTATTTTCTTGGACCTACGAGAAAATTCCTGGGATAGACCTAGCTATTGTTTCACACGAGATTCAAACCTATTTTGATGCTAAACCAATCCGGAAAAAACTCCGACCAGTACACCCTAGGAAAATTGTGACAATTAAGGCAGAGATTGAAAAGCTATTGAAGGCCGGTTTCATTTACCTTGTTCCATTAACATAATGGGTCTCAAATGTCATACCTATAGCTAAGAAGCAGGGCACCATTCGTGTCTATGTCGATTATTGGGATTTGAATAAATATTGTCCTAAAGACAACTATCCCACTCCCTTTATCGACCAGATTATAGATAATTGTGCCGAAAGCGTCATCTTCTCATTCATGGATGGATTTTCTGGTTACAACCAAATTGAGATCCACCCGGCTGATCAACACAAGACAACTTTCATCTGCCCTTGGGGCACGTTTTCTTATCGCAAGCTCCCTTTTGGTCTCAAAAATGCCGGTGCCACATTCCAGTGGGCCATGTTGTATGGTTTTCATGACGTGGAGGACTTTGTGGAATCTTATCTCGACGATCTCCCCGCTCATTCGCGGGGACGTGACTTCCACATTGATCATCTAAAGGCGGTATTCCTCATATGCAGACGGTATAACATCCATATGAACCCTCACAAGTGTATCTTCTGCATCGAGTTTGGATTCCTCCTCGATTTCATTGTCTCTAAAGATGGGATCCACATTAATCCCTTGAAGGTGGAAGCCATTGATCACGGAACTTCAAAGTTTGCAAGGGAAGGAAAGTTACTTACAACATTTTGTCTGTAATTTCGTGCCAAATACGCAGGTTTATATGAGACTACTCAAGAAGGACATCCCGAAAATTTGGGACGATCAAGCACAACAATCCTTCGATAGTCTGAAACATGCCATCATGCATGCCCCTGTGCTCCAACCGCCCAATTACTATAAGGATTATATCCTTTACCTCGCTGATTCTGCCACCATGATTGCCATGGTCCTGGTATAGGAGGACAACAATGTCCAGGAGCATGTGATATACTACCTGAGTAAGGGTCTTATTGAATCTGAAATTCGTTATTCACATGTCGAGAAGCTCGCTCTCGCGGCAGTCATTGCCGTCCAAAAGTTCTGTCACTACATCCTGCTTCGCACCACCACCATCATTGCCGAATCAAACACCATGTACCACGTCTTGACACGCCAAGTACTTGGGGGCAAGTATTCACGCTGGATCATGATACTTCAGGAGTTCGATCTCCTCTTCGAAAAAACTAAGTCTAAGAAGTCTTTGGTGTTCTTCGAGCTCATCTTTGATCTTCCCCGTGTTGATTTAGGATCTGATCCCAATGATTCTCTTTCGGACAAATCATTGTTCCTCATCAGCACGTCTGACCCATGGTATGGAAATATTACCTTATATATTCAAACCCAACGTTTAAACCCCCACCTATCTCATGCCGATCGTCGTTGCATATGCTACCATGCAAAGTATTACCTGATCATTAGTGATACCTTGTACCATTGCGGCATTGATTCTATTCTTTGACGTTGTCTGAAACATGAGGAGGCTAAACACGTCTTGAATGACTGTCACTCTTGGGCTTGTGGCGGTCATCTCTCTGGGATGGCTACGGCCCAAAAGATACTGCACGCGGGATATTACTGGCCATCCATCTTCAAAGATTGTATTGAGGCCATAAAAAAATGTCCCCCATGCCAACATTTTCAAATGAAAAAGCGCACCCATCCAGCCCCGTTACACCTGGTTATTGCCATTGGCCCCTTCGAAAAATGGGGCATTGAATTCATGCACTATAGGCCTACCTCGGCCGGGGGGCATGGTTACATCATAGTAGCTGTGGATTAATTTACAAAGTGGGTTGAGGCTATGCCTACATACACGGATGACGGCAAAACCGCCACACTCTTCATGTTCAATCATGTTATCTCATGGTTCGGAGTCCCGCAAGCCATAGTCACCGACCATGGATCTCACTTTCAAAAGCATATGGTCGATGAGTTAAGCGCCAGATTGGGTTTTTGTCATGAAAAATCAACCCCTTACTACCCAAAGTCCAATGGACAAGTAGAGGCCATTAACAAGGTCTTGAAAACCATGATTCAGTGCATGGTGGGTACCCACAAGATCAACTGGCACAACATGCTCTTTTCCGCACTATGGGCATACCAGACTTCCGTTAAGACTCCCACCGGATTTACACCATTCCAGTTAATTTATGGATTGGAGGAAGTCCTACCAATAGAGTGCTAGATTCCATCACTCAAACTCGTAGTCGAACTTATTCCGAACACCACTACCGAGGAAGAGCATTTCCTTTACCTTGCAAAGCTTGACGAGACCTACCACGATGCTGGTCTTTCCAACGAGGCACAAAAGAAGCACATCAAGGAACAATACGACAGGTCAGTCAAACCTCGCATATTTAATGAGGGTGATTTGGTCCTCACATACGACCAAAGGCACAATAAGCTGGGGGTAGGTAAGTTCGAGTCCATGTGGCACAAACCGTATATAGTGAAATGTTTTCTGAAAAAAGGAGCCTACGAACTAGAGGATTATGATGGGATATCTTTGGGTGAGCCCCGCAATGGGCTCTACCTGAAGAAGTACTATGCCTAAACCTTTCATGCATATGAATCTTGTATTTACTGTACATGGCATTGTAAAATTAGTCACAGCAGATCTAATGAAAAAGTAAATCAATCACAACAGATGAACATAGAAAATATGGTGTAAAACTGTGCAAAACATGCAGCAGTGCTCAATATCCCAGAAAGGGTGAATGAATTACAATAGAATACAATATCTGTCAATGAGCAATTCGAATTGACTAAGTAGGCCATTCGAATCACTGAATGGAGTATCTTGACTCCAACTAGGAGTCCTCATCATCAATCGGTGGTGGTCATCAATGCACAAGAACCAGTCATCCAGGTGTCAATCTGAGTCTAACTGAGTGTGTCATGTGTAACTGAAGTGTGTAGCACTGATTAAGGGAAGGAGGCTCAGTGGGGGGGTGCATGGGAGACTAACTGAAGTCAGAACAAGTCATCTAGTCAAACTGGAGGTCCAACGGAAGTGAAACAGTCAGTCGGGAGTGAAACTAGCCTCAAATCAGGGAGAATCGGAGCTAACTGAATGTAACTGAAGTGGAACTGCAGTGGTAGGTGAACAAGTGCGCCCTTCTCTGGCAGTAGGTGAGAAGTGGGCGCCTTTCATCCTAGGAGGGCTAAAACTCTGTAGTAAGTGGCTCCCGGGTGCTAGAATAAGGTGGATAAGGTGCTGGAGGCATCAAACTGGTGACTGGGATGCATGCAAACCCTAGATTTTGCATGCAAACCCTAATTGCATGCAAGATCCTGAAAAAGATGATGTGGATATCCGAACACCCCCCCTCAATCTAGACTATGATGTGCAAAAAATAATGTGGGGCCCTGGTAACTAAGACCAAAGGTCACCCCGATACAATAATCCAAAAAATGCTGAAAATAAACTAAGTGAGGAAAGAGGGAAAACCCAGTGGGAAGAAAGCCCCCCCTCAAGCTAAAGCATAATAATGAATCAATCTGTCTCCACCATGATGGAACTCACCCCCAACAGTGAACGGAGGTAAGAGAACTTCTTCTCAGTGAAGCTCTTGGTGAAGATGTCTGCAATTTGCTCATCAGTAGGGCAATATTGCAGAATGATGGTGCGGTCATGCACCAACTGTCGAATGTAATGCATATGAATCTCAATGTGTTTGGTCCTCTACCGCTGAACTGGATCTGTGGAGATCTTGATAGCACTTTGATTGTCACAAAATAGGACAGTCGAAGTAGTGCCACCAAAACCAAACTCGGAAAGAATACCTTGCAACCAAACCGCTTGAATGCAGGCATTGACTGCCCCTCGATACTCTGCCTCTGCTGAAGAAAGTGCAATGGCTGCTTGCTTTTTGTTGGACCAGCAAATAGCACCATGACCAATCATGAAAACATAACCGGAAGTGGACTTCCGATCAATGCTACCACCTTCCCAATATGAATCAGTAAAACCAATGAAATCTAGCTCAGAATCTGCAGCATAATGTATGCCAAACTATCTCGTACCTTGCACATACTGCAAGATCCGCTTGGCTGCTCGCCAATGAAGCTCATGTGGCTGCTACATATATCTTGACATGGCACTCACGACATATGAGATATCAGGCCGTGAGTGTGTCAAATAAAGTAGTGAACCAATCAACTGTCGATACATACTGCAATCTGCAAGCGGTGTAGAATCTCCCTCCTCAAGACTGATTCCTGAGAGGAATGGGAATGGGGCTGCCTTACATTCAGCCATATTAAACTTCAATAACAGGTCGGAAGCATATTTTTGCTGAGATATAGTGATCCCATCAAAATTTTGAGCTATCTCCAAGCCCAAAAAATGACTCAGCAAGCCCAAATCGCTCATGTCAAAAGCTAGATTTAAGGCAGATTTTAGCTTGTTTATTGAAGTAAGTGTGCTACCAGTAATGAGAATATCATCAGCATAAAGTACAATAACCAACAAATTACCTTTAACTCGCTGAAGATACACATTCGGATCAGATTTGCATCTTTGGAAATTCTGAGAAAGAAGGAAGGAGTCCATCTTTGCGTACCAAGCTCTTGGGGCCTGTTTTAACCCGTACAAAGATTTCTTCAATCTACAAACCAATGATGGATCTGATGTATAACCCTCTGGCTGCTGCATATAGACCTCTTCAGCAAGGTCTCCATGTAAAAATGCACTCTTCACATCCATGTGGTGCACTTCCCAGTGCTTGGATGCGGCAATAGCTAAAACAAGGCGGATGGAATCCATCTTTGCAACCGGTGCAAAAGTCTCAGTGTAGTCCACTCCTTGGACTTGGGAGAACCTTTTGCCACCAACCTTGCTTTGTATTTTCTGATAGTGCCATCAGCAGAAACTTTAGTACGGTAGACCCATTTACATTTCACTAATTTTCTTCCAGGTGGAAGAGAAACTAGCTCCCATGTGTTGTTCTTTTGAAGAGAACTGTACTCTTCGTCCATGGCACTTTTCCATCTCGGATCTCGATGAGCTGAATAGTATGATGTAGGATATGAACCAGCCATCAAATAAAAAATATCAGGAATAAATGGATCAGCAATAGAAAGAGCCATACCTGCTCTTTGAAAGTCTCCTCTTGTTCGTCTCGGATCAGCAGGATTTCCAAGATTCGAACCAGCAGAATGTAGAGTGTTTTGGGCCCACTTTGGTAACTGAGGAGGATCATAATGGTCGGATTCCGAACCTGATATGTCATGATCATCATATGCTTCTACAATATCAAAAATATCAGAACTCATACCTTCATTATCACTGCACGGATCTTCTTCTGGTGAAGGCGGTGAATCGACAGTCTTCTCCTCGACTAGTTGCAATTCTTGAAGCGGTTCTTCAAATTGCACACTGCGATCTATGAATATCTTTTAGATCTGATATCCATGAGTTTATATTCTTTTGATTCTTCCCCATATCCTATCAGTATTCACTCGATACTTTGTGGATCCAAATCTCGTCTCTTCTCAGAAGGAATTCTAGCCCATGCAGTAGAGCCAAAAACTCTCAAATTTGACACATCCGGTTTGTGACCAAAGAATGCTTCGAAAGGAGTCATACCTTTCACGGATGAATGTGAAACACAGTTCTGTATGTATGCAGCAACATTGATTGCTTCAGCCCAAAGATTTGCATCCAAACCTTTTGATTCAATCATGCATGTAGCCATCTCTTTCAGTGACCGATTTTTCCTTTCCGCTACACCGTTCTGCTGGGGTGTGTAGGGAACTGTATGTTGGATCTTAATTCCGCTTTGGGCACAAAGTTGCAGCAACTCGGACTTGATATATTCCCCACCATTATCAGATCTAAGAGATTTGATCTTGCTCTCAGTGGTGGTCTCAACATAAGCCTTAAAATCCTTGAATTTTCCAAGCACTTCTGACTTGTTTTTGAGAAAGAATACCCATGTAAAGCGGGAAAAATCATCAATAAATGTCAAAACATACCTTGAACCATTTAATGAAATATGGGGCAGCGGACCACTGATATCAGAATGGATCAATCCCAAAATAGTAGAAGCTCTGCTAGCTTTTCCACGGTCGAATCTGTGCTCGGGGTGCTTCCCAATGATGCAACCAGTGCATATTCCCTTCGAGGAATGGAGTTGTGGAAGCCCATCTACCATGGATTTGTTTGATAACAGCAGCAAATACTTATAATTAAGATGTCCAAATCTTTCATTCCAAATCCTACTAACCTCATTACCATGTGTGCGAAGAGCAGTGGGCTTTGCAAGCAGAATAAAGTGTGAAAACTCATAGCATTTTGCAGTGTGATTTGCCTTTCCGACTGCAACTAGTCTTCCACTTTTGATATCAGAAATTTCAACTGTATTAGGGATGAATGTAACTTGCTTTGGTTCACCAGTGTGTGTCATTTGATACACAGAAAGGAGATTTGAAGCCAAGGAAGGCACATAGAGAACATTCTGAAAGCTTCAGTGTTCTACATGAATCGTACCTTTGCCCTTTGAAGAAATTTTTGAGTCATCTCCCAAATGGATGGGGATGGAGCTGTTTGGATTGAATGAGGAAAAAGAATCAATATTTGCAGCCATATGATTTGATGCACCTGAATCTATCAAGAGAGTAGTGGGCTTCGAAACCGTTGCCATGAGTGCTTGTCCTCTTTCATGATCATCATTCCTATCCTTCTTCCTTGCACCGTCAGGAAGGGTTATGTTGTTCTTTTCCAAAAGGAGGGCCATTTGATCTATATTCTTCTTCATACATGAACTTTCGGGATGAAAGCCACGGTTACAATAAGTACATTTAGATTTTTGGTTACCTTCTTTGCCCTTTTGCTTGGATTTCAAACTGGATGGTGCATCTGTTTGCTTGCCTTTGTCTTTTTGCTTGTGAGGCTCGAATTTGGGCTTCTCCTTCTTTTGCTTTCCTTTACCATTCGAGATATTGGGTCCTTGAACATATAGGGCTGAATATTTGGAGCTTATGGACCCCATTTGAATCAACTTGTCATGCTCTTTTGTGACGGACTCAATGAAGGCATTCAAGGTAGGCATCTTCCAATTCGGGGTAGTTAGCCGACCGGAATTGAAAGTAGAGACAAATACCGAATAATCTTTCCCAAGCTTGCTTAGAATGGAGAGGATCAATTGTTTATCCTCTTTGATAACTCCACTGTTCTTCAATTGCAAGTTCAAGTTCTTGAATTTTGTGAAGAATTCATTGATGGTCTCGAAATTCTCAGGACTAAGGGAAATCAATTCATTCTCTAATTGAAAAGCCCTAAGCTCATCCTGCTTGCCAAATAGTGTTTCAAGTTGCTTCGATATAGCTTTTGGAGTCTTCAATCCACTGAGATGGAAGTGAAGATCTTTGGAGATGGAGAGACAAAGAAGACCATAAGCTTCATCAAGCTTGTTGTAGTGTTTGGTTCTATCTGATAGATTGCTTGGCTCCAATTCAAGACCAACAGTGACTCGGTAGTAACCTTTTGAACGTAATATGATCTCCATATCATCTTTCCAATCAAAATAATTGAATGGGGTGAGGATAGGCTTTGAAGAAGAGTATTCCATTGCTAGGAGCGAGTCAAACTGATGTAGATGAGCTTGCATGCAGAGTGTAGCAAATGCAAAAGAGGAGTTTGCATGCACAGTGTAGCGAATGCAAAAGAGGAGCTTGATAACCTGCAAATCACAATCAAACCAAGAACCGTAAGGTCGAACAATCCACCCTTTTAGAGTTGCATCACACCTGGGATTGGAGATCAAACAATGTTGAATGGGTCCAATGTATCAGATCCAGGAATTATGTGGAAACTCAAGCTTCTGGAGTGGTATTGGAAGTATTTTTAAGCTTTGCATGCATAGGAGCGAATGCCCTTGAGATATCTCATGCCAAAACTTTTTGCAATTTGAGCAATTCAGTCAAATCTTCTTGTACAAACACCTGTAGAAAAGAGATCTTGTCCCTGCAATGGCTCTGATACCATGTAAAATTAGTCACAGCAGATCTAATGAACAAGTAAATCAATCACAACAGATGAACATAGAAAATATGGTGTAAAACTGTGCAAAACATGCAGCAGTGCTCAATATCCCAGAAAGGGTGAATGAATTACAATAGAATACAATATCTGTCAATGAGCAATTCGAATTGATTAAGTAGGCCATTCGAATCACTGAATGGAGTAGCTTGACTCCAACTAGGAGTCCTCATCATCAATCGGTGGTGGTCATCAATGCACAAGAACCAGTCATCCAGGTGTCAATCTGAGTCTAACTGAGTGTGTCATGTGTAACTGAAGTGTGTAGCACTGATTAAGGGAAGGAGGTGTAAAATCTCAAGCACAGTTGAATCTAGCTACTGTGGATTCCTCACTGGTGAAAGATTGCACAACATTTGCAAGAATTAGCATAAAAAATTTAAATGAATGAAGAACAATACACATGAATTGGTGAATAATGTCAATATTATTAACTGTCCAACCTTAACAAAGGTTAAGAACACTCATATATACAAATCTGGAAGAATTCGAATCCATCTGGAGTGTTCACACTGATCTAGCTTAGAAAAAGCTCAAACCCCCCTAGGTTGACCAAAATATCCCAAACCATCCCAAACTGGTTCGAATCTGCAGTGTGAATGCTGGGAATGACTGGACAGGCCCATGTGACCTCACACATGTGAAGAAACTGGTTGGGTAGAGGTTTGGAGTCTAAAATTGGTCAAAAATGTGACAAAACAAGGCAAAATTGTCCACAAGAGAGAAAATGCGCCCTAGGTAGAAGAGAAGCATGCTGAGTGCATTAAATGACCTGAGGAGGGTGCTCTAGGCATGCTGAGTGCATTAATTGCCCTGGGGAGCGCTCCACTTAGCTGGTTTGACTCAGCACTTGTTCACATTGCTAACTAGTTCAAGACAGTTTGACCATTTGCCAATCTAATCAACTTAGGGATGTAATCATTAATCACTTGGGCTAATTAATCATCAATTAATACATGATTAATTTACATAGGTGGAAAAATGTTCTAACACCCCCCCTTAAGCTAGACTTAGTGAAATATCAAAAATTAAGGCCTTGGCAACTAGGCTCAAGTCACCTTTTACATCATGAAAATTTATTTGTCCATGTAACCAAGGTAAGGAGGAAAACCACATGGGAAATAAAACCTCCCCTCTAAAATGGACATGTGGCATATATCAAAATACACCAATCATCACCATGCATCACTCACCCCAAGCAAAGATCTAAGGTGAGTGAAGGTCTTCTCGGTAAAACACTTGGTGAAGATATCAGCAGTTTGCTCACTGGATGGGCAATACTGCAATGCTATGATCCGGTCATGCACCACACCCCGAATGTAATGCATGTGTATCTCTATGTGCTTGGTCCTCTGCCTCTGTACTGGATCGGTAGAAATCTTGATTGTACTTTGATTATCACACCAAAGAATAGTGGGTGAATCAAAGACAATCCCGAACTCTGCAAGAATACCTTGCAACCAAACACATTGTGTGGCTGCATTGACTGCTCCCCTGTACTCGGCCTCAGCTGAAGATAAGGAAATAGTGCTCTGTTTCTTGCTTGACCAGCATATAGGTCCATGTGCAAGCATAAAGACATAACCGGAAGTTGACTTCCGATCAATACAATCACCGGCCCAATCAGAATCTGTAAATCCTACTAGTTCAAGGGATGAACCAGCAGCATAATGGATACCAAAAGACTTAGTACCCTGAACATAATGAAGGATCCTCTTGGCTGCCTTCCAATGGATCTCATGAGGCTCTTGCATGTGCCTTGCAACAGCCCCAACAGCATAAGACAAATCTGGTCGAGAGTGTGTAAGATACAACAAACTCCCAACTAGTTGTCTATACAACGAACTGTCAACTAGTGGTGAAGAACCCCATTCTGTAAGCTTAACTCCTGAAAGAAATGGAAATTTTGCAGACTTACATTCAGCCATCTTAAATTTCTGCAGCAAATCTGAAGCATACCTTGACTGACATACAGAAATTCCATTCACAGATTGATCAATCTCCAAACCCAGAAATTGTTTTAGCAATCCTAGATCGGTCATGGAGAATGCACTGTGCAATGCTCTCTTAACTGAGTCAAGTTCTTTGGTGCAGCTACCAGTGATCAAAAGATCATCAACATACAGTACAATAATCAATATCAGATCACTAACATGCTGCATATACACATTTGGATCAGACTTACACCTCTCAAACCCCAAAGATAGCAGAAAATTGTCCATTTTTGCATACCATGCTCTAGGAGCTTGCTTGAGCCCATAGAGTGATTTGTTCAACCTGCAAACAAGAGTATGATCAGAAATAAAACCTTCAGGCTGCTGCATATATATCTCCTCATTCAGATCCCCATGAAGAAAGGCACTTTTTACATCCATGTGATGAATCTCCCAGCGCTTGGAAGCCCCAATTGCCAAAACTAGTCTTATGGAGTCCATCTTTGCCACCGGTGCAAATGTTTCTGTATAGTCCACTCCTTGGACCTGAGAGTAACCCTTAGCCACCAAACTGGCCTTATACTTCAGATCAGAGCAATCAGATCCAATTTTGGTTCTATAAATCCACTTGCATTGCACTAGTTTCCTCTTGGGAGGAAGAGGGACCAAATCCCAAGTTTTGTTCTCATGGAGTGAGTTCATCTCCTCTTGCATGGCTGATTGCCACCTTGGGTCTGTACATGCTTCTGAATATGACATTGGATCAGATCCAACCATCAAATAACAGGCCTCACTCAGATCAGAATTATTATATGCAAAGGAATTGTGAAATTGAGATCTAGTTTTCCTAGCATCTTGGGGATCTCCCACTAGCTCTCCGGCACTTTGAATTGTTTTCTCTACCCACTTGGGCCTTGAGGGAGGGATATGTTCAGAATCCATATCAACATCATCTTCAGCAATATCAGAATCAGAAATATCAGAGAATGAATCACTACTTACTTCATCATCAAGACGAGGGAATGAGCATTCCCCATCACCTTGTTCACTAGCTTGCAAAAATTCTTCCTCTTCGAATTTGACACTTCTTTCAATGAAAGTTTTGTGAGTGGATGGATCAAAGAGCTTGTAGCCCTTGGAATCCTCTGCATACCCAACCATGATTGACTCCTTGCTTTGGGGCTGCAATGCCTTTCTCTTCTCCGGTGGAATTCTGGCCCAAGCCCTTGAGCCAAAAATTCTGAAATGTGAGACATTTGGCTTGTGGCCCATCCAAGCTTCAAATGGAGTGATTCCTTGCAATGCTTTGTGTGGTGCCCTGTTCTGAACATATGCTGCACAATTCATAGCTTCAGCCCATAATTTAGGAGACAAATCCCTTGCTTGCAACATGCAAGTTGCCATCTCTTTCAGTGCTCTATTTTTGCGCTCTGCAACACCATTTTGCTGAGGTGTGTAGGGCACTGAGTGTTGCATCTGAATGCCATGCTCTTGACAGAGCTGCTGCAAATTGTTATTGACATACTCTCTGCCATTATCAGTCCTCAAAACCTTCATGGCCTTCCCACTGAAGTTCTCAACCATGCTCTTAAAAATCTTGAAACAATCAAAGACTTCAGATTTTTGCTTAAGGAAAAATAACCAGCAGTACCTTGAGTAGTCATCGATGAAGGTGAGCACATATTTGCTGCAGCCATAGGAGGGTGTGGGGAGTGGTCCTATGAGATCAGAATGTACTATCCCAAGGGGTTGATCAGCCCTCCTAGCCTTCCCTTTGTCATACTTCCTTTCAGGATGTTTCCCAATCATGCAACCCTTGCATGTTCCACTCGAAAATCTGATTTGGGGCAGCCCTTCTACCATATTTTCTTTGCTTAAAACTTGAAGATATCTGTAGTTTAGGTGCCCATACCTTTGATGCCATAGCTTGCTGGTCTCATTCCCATGTGACAGCAGCACACTTGGTGAAGAAAATTCGAGGAAGTGGGAGAACATGTACATCTTCATGTCATGGTCTGCAACACCCTTTGCAACAATTTTCCCGGTGGAAACTTCTGATATCTCCACTTCATCCTGAGTGAAGACCACCTTCTTTGCTGCTCCAGTATGTGTCATTTGGTACACAGAGAGCAAGTTTGCTGCAAGTTTTGGCACATACAGCACATTGGAGAAGAATCCATTCTCCATAGAGATTTTCCCAATGCCATGAGCAGGGATTTCTGAGTCATCTCCCATTCGAATTGAGAGACCACTGTAGGGAGCAAGTTCAGAAAACGAATCTCTTGAGGAATCCATGTGCCTTGAGGCACCTGAATCAATGATGAACAACGGTGAATGAGATGAGCTAGCCACCAAAGCATGGCAGCTCTCCTTGTCTTCAGAAGCGCACTCCTTCTTCTTGGAACTTTCAGGAAGAGGAATGTTATTTTTCTGTAGGAGATGTGTCATGGTGTCTATGGTTTTCTTCATGCATGAGCTCTCTGGATGAAAACCTCTTTGACAGTAGCTACATTTTGTCTTCTCAGCCTTCTTTCCCTTGTTCTTGACAGGATTCGAAACCCCCTCAGAGGATTTGGGCCTCTCATCCTTTCTCTTCTTCTCTTGAGGTTTCGAAACCCTGGGTTTTTGCTTGCTTCTTCCACATTTCGAATCTCCAGCTGCAAGAACTTGATCTTTTTGTTTGATGGAGCCCATCAAGACCAGCTTGTCTTGCTCTTGAGTTAGCATCTCCATGAAGTCAGCCAAGGATGGCATCTTCCAACCTCTGACTGTGAGCCTTGTGGAGTTGAAGGAAGACACAAAAACTGAGTATTCTGAACCCAATTTTGAGAGAATGGACAACACCAACTGTTCTTCTTTCTTCTCTATGCCACATTGTCTGATCTGCAAGACCAAGTTCTTGAACTTGGTGAATAAGTCCTGGATGGAATCGAAATTCCCTGGGCTCAGTGAGACAAGCTCATTTTCGAGCTGGTGGCCTCTCATCTCATCAGTCTTTCCAAACAGTGTCTCAAGCTTGAGCCACACTTCATTTGGAGTTGCTAGACTTTCTACATGAAACAGGAGGTCTCTCGAAATGCTGAGACAAAGGAGGCCAAATGCCTCATCCATTCTGTTGAAAAACTTGGATTTCTCCACAGCTGAGTTTGGCTCAACCTCAGTGCCCATCGTGATTCTGTAGAGACCCTTGGATCTCAGCAAAATCACCATTTCTGCCTTCCAATCGAAATAGTTGAAGGGTGTGAGCACGTTTGGGTGAGATGGCTCCATTCTCCTCTGCTGCAATTCGCACTTGCTGACAATGCTGAACTCCAATACCTGCAAACAACTCTCAAATCACTCTGGAGGGATCTACACTCACAGATTCGAACCCTGTATGGATAGTGGGTGCATTCGGGAGAGCATCACACCTGAGAGGAGCCACTAGATTTCTCCAGTAAGCTCAAGGCAATGGCCTCAGGAATTATGTGGTTTCTCCACTGTTTCTGGCAATCCACTACAACAGTCTGCTGGTTCGAATTCTAGCTCCAAGAGCTCTGATACCATGTAAAATCTCAAGCACAGTTGAATCTAGCTACTGTGGATTCCTCACTGGTGAAAGATTGCACAACATTTGCAAGAATTAGCATAAAAAATTTAAATGAATGAAGAACAATACACATGAATTGGTGAATAATGTCAATATTATTAACTGTCCAACCTTAACAAAGGTTAAGAACACTCATATATACAAATCTGGAAGAATTCGAATCCATCTGGAGTGTTCACACTGATCTAGCTTAGAAAAAGCTCAAACCCCCCTAGGTTGACCAAAATATCCCAAACCATCCCAAACTGGTTCGAATCTGCAGTGTGAATGCTGGGAATGACTGGACAGGCCCATGTGACCTCACACATGTGAAGAAACTGGTTGGGTAGAGGTTTGGAGTCTAAAATTGGTCAAAAATGTGACAAAACAAGGCAAAATTGTCCACAAGAGAGCAAATGCGCCCTAGGTAGAAGAGAAGCATGCTGAGTGCATTAAATGACCTGAGGAGGGCGCTCTAGGCATGCTGAGTGCATTAATTGCCCTGGGGAGCGCTCCACTTAGCTGGTTTGACTCAGCACTTGTTCACATTGCTAACTAGTTCAAGACAGTTTGACCATTTGCCAATCTAATCAACTTAGGGATGTAATCATTAATCACTTGGGCTAATTAATCATCAATTAATACATGATTAATTTACATAGGTGGAAAAATGTTCTAACAGGAGGCTCAGTGGGGGGGCGCATGGGAGACTAACTGAAGTCAGAACAAGTCATCTAGTCAAACTGGAGGTCCAACGGAAGTGAAACAGTCAGTCGGGAGTGAAACTAGCCTCAAATTAGGGAGAATCAGAGCTAACTGAATGTAACTGAAGTGGAACTACAGTGGTAGGTGAACAAGTGCGCCCTTCTCTGGAAGTAGGTGAGAAGTGGGCGCCTTTCAGCCTAGGAGGGCTAAAACTCTGTAGTAAGTGGCTCCCGGGTGCTAGAATAAGGTGTATAAGGTGTTGGAGGCATCAAACTGGTGACTGGGATGCATGCAAGTGCATGCAGGTGCATGCAAACCCTAATTGCATGCAAGATCCTGAAAAAGATGATGTGGATATCCGAACAGGTGTGTGTGTTTTGTGTGGTGTGACGCTTTTGTTTTAGTGTGTCTAGGTCTTGTTTCGTTTCTTATACCATGTTTTGTCTGCATGTGCAGATGGCAACTTGCTACGGATTCGCGGATGGCACCAGCTGACATACCTGTAAACTTGCTTCGACAACCTGGGTACTTTATTCCTCGACAGGCGAGCTCATTATCTCAAGAGGAAATTGTCTAGGATTCGCAACCAATAACGTCGCAGAGTATGAGGGAGTCATTGGAGCCCTAACCAACGCTCTTTCCTTGGGTATGAACCACGTTGTTATCTATTGGGATTTGCAACTAGTGGTTTATCATTTCAACTGGATCTACGCTATTCGTGACCCCACTCTACTCCGTCTCTTCAGATGAGTCTGTCTTCTGGAAAGGTCCTTTGAATCTATTTAGTACCTACACATTCCACGAGACATAAATACAGTTGCTGTCTCGATGGCCAACTTCATTCTAGACTGGTACATTGCACACACATAACACATTCATGAAATATAAAAGCATACATAACATGTAAATAATCTATTGTATGAGAAAACAGGTAAACAAGATCACATCAGTCATACATAGAACACATAATGTATAAATCCACCGAAAATGCCTGTATATATATATATATCCATACAAAAGTACAAAATGGTAGTGCCTGATACAAAATCTGAAGCATGCTAGCTTTCAGTAAGAGTTATCTCTACAAAGAATCTGAAGCCTATAAGATTTCAGTCTACACATATGTAAGCCATGTGCCTAAACCCTACGTCGCACGATTGTAGGCCGTTCAGCCCCAGGCTGAGCATGGTAACAGACTACGGCCCTCGCCACCTTCCGGAGTAGCATGCCGAAACGAGCAGATACTTCAATTGTCAACTCCTGATAACGGAGGTGTAGATCATGCATAGTAGGCTTCGAAATGTCTGAGGTCATCCGATCGAGCTTCTCCCCGATCACCTTTTTCTCCTCAAGAGCATCATGGAGCGCAGGTCCATCTCTAGCACTCCTCCTCTCTGCACAAGGCGAGAGACTCCAAGTGGCCACTCTGGACCCACGTATGCAAGGAAACATTTTTTTTTGTAGTAACATTTAAATGTTACTACAAAAAAAAGTTCATAAATATATAAAATATTAAAAACACAAAGTAGTTGTTCTTACCGATGTCGCCCCACTGCGTCCCCTCCGAAAGCACTAGGTTTGGATCTCCCCGAAAGTTTGTACCGACATATGGATAATCCTCCACCATGAGGATCTATTCCCGCAGCCATGAGAAGAATCCAGTATCAAAACTGATGATGGGACCCTTGCCACCATGGCAAGCCATCACCTCTGTCCATCTCAGCATGTGAGGATCATGTGCGTCCCGATCCTCGAAGTCCACTTGCGGGCACAAGTGAGGCACCTGCTCTAGCATGAAAGATACCAATACTGAGCCATATCCAAACTGCTTCAGTGCCCCGCGCTGACATTTGGTCAACTGATCCTTGAGGCCTGTGAGGATCCCCTCACACTAGTTAAATATGGTAGGATTCATACACTCCTCAACATACATCATTTGCGACTTGCTCTCCAAGTGAGCAGCTCGGCTTCCAACAACTCGCACAACGGTGAAGAGTAACGCTTGTAGGAATGGATCACTGACATTCTTGATGGGAATTTTCCCACCAATCATCGCCGTACCCAGAGTACACCACTAATCTATCATGTCCTCAACCGAACAGACACCACCCCGTGACCCGGTCAAATACATAGGGTTCCCTAGCCGGGATAACCCTGTCATAAAGTATATGTCCTCGACATCTATGGTAAGCATGTGCTCACCTATCCGGAAGTACTGCTGAATAGGGTCCCAACATTGGACCAGGTATGTCAGTAGCTGGACTTGGGATCTCATCCCCGATACTCGAAAGTACTTGAGTAGCCCACAGTTCCTCAACACTGCAACACTTTGTGGATTGTTTTCCACTTGCACATCTTCGAGCTCATGCTCGTGTTCTCGCAACTCAAGGACCATTGTGCCACTCCAAACCTGCCAAGAAATCCATTTAAACATCTTTAGAACTTTTCCCATCCATCAAAACTTTTTAGTTTTGGCTAGGTTTTGAGTTCAAATTGTCCTTTTGAGTTGGCGCAGAGCACCCATTTGGACAGTGCATCGCCAATGTAGAACTCCCTTTCGGGTTCTACGCTAGCGTAGATCCCGAATGGGCTTTCTGCGCCGGTCCGTGAACGCAAACCTACCAACTTAACGAGCTAAAAATCTACCTAAAAACATGAAAAAGAAAATTCTAATCCACTGAAAAGTTAAATGAGTAGGTTTAGGGTTACCTGTCGCTGATTGCACCTGAAATGACGGATCACGGATCCCCGATCCCAGAATCAGCAAGATAAAAACGGATTCAAAGGGCACTTTTCACCTCTCCAACTTGGTAAAAAACAAATAGTAATTCTTTTTACTATTTACCCCTATTTATATTGAAAAAGAGCATATTCCTTTTTTAATTTATTTTGAAATGGGTTATTTTGCTATAGTTGAGCTCATTCATATCTAGTTAATCGTTTTTGACCTAGTTTCAAGCATGCAGGTGAAGTTTAGTACCATTTTGATCTAGTTTTTCACCGGTATGGTCTTTCTGCGTACATTCTCAGGTATGAACACTCATCGAGCGTATTTTTGTCATTATTTTGCTCATTAATGTAAATTATTAAATGAAAACCGAGCTTACTCTTTGTTCTTTCTTGTGCTTGTAATACAATGAGAATAAGTCACCGAGTTATAATTTATCACTTTTTTGGGCTCGTTAAACTCCTACGAAAAAGGAAACCCCTTGGAGTCTTTCTTTAAGCGCTTTTCAGGCTCTCAAAATACGAAAAGATCACCAAGCGAACTTGTCACATTCACGCTTGTTAAAGTATTTGAATGGTCATCTTCCTGGCAATAGTTTACCCCTTTTTTGGACCAAGGGGCGCTACTTATGAAAAATGAATACTCTAGCCAATCATGACTGGAAGAGTCCTCTCTCGCGTTGTTTTACCCTTTTTGGGGCGAAGAGGCTAACCTTACAAAAAAGCACCTTTGGAGTCTTCTTTAGTTCTTTTCAGACTCTCTAAACATGAAATGACAATGAGTTTACCTTCTATGGACTCGTTAAAACTCGACATTGAAGGGCCCGTCATGGGATGAACCTCTCCTTTCCCAGGTTCGGAAAAATATTTGGGATTGGACTCATGTATGAGATGAGCTATACCGAGCATCTGGTTACCCTCATCAAGATCATTAAAAGCACATGAGGCACTCATCAGTCATGATGGGGAAAAAGGAAAGTTTTTGTATTACACCTTAACTAGTGGCAGTACTTAGTCATTCTTGAACATGGCACTCATTTTCATTTTCCTACAGCACTTGGATCATCCGTTTGTCCTCGAGTTTTTCCTATTTCCTAAGTCTTGTTACTCCTTTGGGTCATCCAAAGAATACTTCCATCATCAGTTGCATTAGGAGTTGGCATCATTCTCGTCATGTCAATACTGCCAAGTCATGCCATGCCCATGTTCAATAATATATTAACCACTCATCATTTTGCAGTCAGTACACCCTCCACCATGTTGGTCTACTCTGAGTCAGTATTGCATATTACTGTGCCATTTGATCTACTCAAAACATCTGTTATCAAGTTTCGTGTTGATGATGGGCGATTCATTAAGGCCCTCCTTCGACGGGTTCATCCTCGTTAATTTCAAATCATCATCCGAGGACTGAATTTAGAAACCAATCAAGTACCTCGGGCCTGCATGCCTCAATGGCAGGTTACCTCGCTTTCGACATGAGTTTGCATCATTGACTCTTGATCGAAATATTTCATCCGGCGTTCGACTTCAACTCATTTATTCACTCTTGATGACATGTACTATGATACCTTGGGGATCATTGACATCAATGGTGATTTCCCTCGCGCTTGTTAATGGTATACATTAATGACCGATAATCAAGTGATATCTACCATGTTTGACGTCAAGACATTTGTAATCACATGGATAGATTCGTATCATTGTGGGTTCGGCTTGAAGACCTCGGGGAGTCATGTTTTACCCAGGTTGAGATGGAGATTGTTTGAGTCATATCACATAGATCCACTTTTGTATTGGTCGTGGTTTTGTTATCATCTCGTCATGGATCTATGCTTGTGTCTAGTAGCCATGATTCTGTTCAGTCAGTCATTACTACCATGGATCTGCAATGTATTGGTCGACAACCATGTTGTGAGCCATACGAGACTGTGTTCTCAAATTCAGTTGTATTGCAGTGACATCTTCTCTCCGACAATTCCTTGCCAATACTTCTATCAAAGCATTTTACTTGTCTAGTTTCAACAACTTCATGCTTTGGGGGTCATTCTGTTACACCCAAAATCTACACCTATGATTTCAGTTCCTAAATCACTAAAGTCCCTTGATCAAGTTAGTCATTTGGAGCAAGTTGATGTCCTTTATCCACACTCCTAATTAGACTGACGCATGTTGTCTTTGAGAAAGGTTCGCCAATGCAGGTTGTCCTCATACAGATTGCGCCGGAGTCAGTTTTATGAGATAAAGGTAGCTTTCGAGCGAATTCTAGAAGTTGGATGAGGTGGATACCTATCCCTAACTCCTAGGTGAGATGGACTTTGGTTCTCTAACCTAATGGGAAGATCCCTTAACCCTCTCCCCATGATCCTCAACCTACTCTATCCACTCGATCCTATAAATACAAGAGCCCTTCCCATTCCAAATGGAGGAAGTCTATAGTACTTGCATGCTGGTGAAATTAGCTTAGGAGATCCATACTCATCTCTTGGGAGACCTATACTTCCTTTGGAGGCTTTGGCATTAGCTTATTGGAGGAGGATTGCAACGTTAAGATTCTGTTGTAATCATTGTTTACCTCAGGTGTAGAGGTTGGTGAAGTTCTTGCAATAGTCCAAGAGGGTTGCTCCAAACTCCAGCTTTGCTCCTTTTTCTTTCTCCAAAGGGTTGGAAATGGGCCAAAAGGGGCACTCAAGGGTGAAAGTAGCTCAAGGGTGAGCTAGGGTTTCAAGAGTGATTTTGGCAGAGTAAGGGTGTATTTGACTGTGGATATGAAATGAGGGGCCTCCATCACCTATTTATAGGTTTTTGGTGGTGGACTGTTGGCCGATGGTTTTGGGAACCATATGGTTTAGGTCAGCTGTATAGGGTTTTTCCCTCCTTTTTCCCTCTTTTTCTTTTTTTTTAAAATATTTTTTATTCCCTTTTTAGAGGGTTTTTGCTATTTTGGAGGAATTTTGGATTATTTTGGGGGGAAAATGGGTTTTTTGGCCTTTTGGAGGCTTTTTTAATGGTTTTGTGGCATTTTGGAGGCTTTTTAGTGGGATTTTAAGGTTTTGGAAGCAAATATGGTAGGAAATATGGACAAATGAGTCATGCAATGGGGTAGATGAGGTAGTAAGCACTTTTTGGGTGTTAACAGATTTCCCCCTGATGTGTGAGGGTAGGAGCTCATCGTATGGCCGATAGACATCATAAGTCTTGTATGGTTTTGCTGGGGTGTGGAGAAGAGAAGAAACAAACTAGAGCCTGGAAAAACGGTCCCGAACTTTCTACAAAAACTGAAAGTACATGACCTCAATAATGAATGAGGAATAATCTGGACATATGGACGAGGCGGGCATTCCCATGCTCGTATCAAGATATAGAACAACAATAACAGTGGGGTCCAAAATATGGGGACCTGAAATATACATGGCCTCAAATAAGGAATGAGAAAGAATCTCAATATATGGACGAGGCGGGCATACCCATGCTCGTATCAAGATACATAAAAAATAACTGTGAGGCCCAAAAAGGGGACCTATCAGATACATAGAGAACCACTGTGTACATCATAAGAGTCTAAAGGGGACACAAATCTGGGACATACTGCTGGGATGACCGTGTTTGATCTGAGGAACTGATACACTGGAATAACAACAGTGCTACTGAGTGGGGTACCAGAGGAACTGATGAGCTACTGGATCATAGTGACGAGGGGTCATGTCCAATGGTACACGGAACTAGAACTGAAATGGGTACTCAAGGAAGCATATAACTGGATGGCTTCCAAATACAATCACCAACGCAACCTAGACATCCACGGGAACATATAACTGGGCGTTCTGAAGGGACTCACCAATGTGCTAGAGTCGGAGGAAATCTGGGGTCTTCGACCAATAACTGAAGGGATATAAACCTTGCGCGATTCTCAACGATGCCATCAAGGTGTTGAAGTCGAGCATGTGAGAAACAACCACTCGGAGAGGCAATGATGACTCCTCTCAAAATGGTCCGTAGGAACTCACCACAGATGGTGATTGGTCCAAGGCGCAGGGACCTCTGGGTCTATCCTCTGGAATAGAGGGGCTGTTGTCGACAGAGGGAGACCTGCAACTAGCAAGGCGATGATGTTTCCTTGATAAGAGCGCGAGGTGGAGAACCGAAGTGTGAGAGTACTGATGGTAGGATTGACATACTGTGGGGGATAACTGGGCAAGTAGAGTGGGTGGACTCAAACTTCCTTTGTTCAGAGTATGATGGCAGGGACGATCGGGCAGCATATGAAACTGACTGGTGAGAAAGGGATCATAGCTGTAATGGATCAAGGATAGTGACTGGGATGAGTGATACTCAAGCTGGTGTAAACTGGCAGGAGACTGCGGACTACTCTGAACAAAGGCGACCTGATTGGGGGTGCTACTGAGATGATCGATCATAGTGCCAAGAGGCACGGGGGGACTTCTTCACGGGTTAAGGAATGAGAAGAAGTGTGTGTAAAATGGTACTGTCATGTGGATTTATACGAGCCCAGGACAGTTCATGCTCATGATTGCTTTCAATTGTAAGGAGTCTGAAAGCGATAAGAAGACTCTGAAATAATGGAATGGTACCGTCGTGTGGATTTGTATGAGCCCATGACGGTGCATGCTTGTGGTTGCTTTCAATTTTAGAGATTTTGAAAGCGATAAGAAGACTCCAGGGGGTTGCTTTTTCGTGTGTTAGTCTCCAAGGCCCGAAGAAGCATAAAAGGATGCAATGAAGAACTCTTCTAGCCGTTGTGACTAGAGTATTCCTTTTTCATAATTAGTCTACCAGGTCTGGAAAAGAGGTAAACTTATACCAGATAGATGCCCTTTTAGGTACTTTAATGAGCATGAAAGGAAGCAAGATTGCTCGGCGATCTTTTCATTGTTTTAGGAGTCAGAAAAGAGCTTAACAGAAACTCCCTAAGTGCCTTTTTCGTAAAGGACTTGTCCGGCCCGAAAAAGGGGTAAAATTATACCGAACAAAAGGAATGGCCAGGCAAGGAGGAAGTGCTCAATCAAGGAACATTGATGATGACTGAGAACGAGGGTAGGGGGGAACACTGGTGGGCCTCCTTGCAGGGTAATGAATGGTGGCAAAATAATGAAATAATTGTAGTATGACAGGAGTGAAGGGCTCATGTAAAAATGTGGAACAATCCGATGGCGGCCGATGTGGTGCGCAAATCGAGGCAACAAGGTGTCGGGACACAATGTTGAAACTGGACCAGGTGAGAGCGAGAAATGATCTCAAGTGTCATCACGAGCTCGGACAAATGAATCCGACGATATAAAAAGTGGCAAAAATGGATAACGGCCGATGTGGCACACAAACCGAGGTGACGGGGGGCGTTTTGGAAAAATACCCAAAAAATCTTGGGGTGAGAGCGAGAAATGATCTCAAGCATCATCACGGGCTTAGAAAAATGAATCCGGCAATATAAAATATATCAAAAATGGGCTACGGCCGATGTGGCATGCAAACCGGGGCGACAAGGTGTCGGGACACAATGTTGATATTGGTCCTAGTGAGAGCGAGAAATGATCTCAAGCATCATCACGGGCACGGAAATATGAATCCGACAGTGCAAATGGTGCGAAAAACGGAGGTCATAAGGACTTCGAAATGGTCAAAGGAAATAACTAGGTTAAAAAATGGTTGCAAATAAAGGTGAGTGCACCAAGCCAAGGATGCAGTGGTGGGGAGAAATGATGGCCCGCGGGGGAAGAATACTAGGTGTATTGAACCAAATCATATATACAAGTGACATGTGACCTAAAAAATGGTTGAGATCACACATGTGAAAAAGTGAGCTGGGTTAATGACCTGCCCCCAAGCTATGTACAGGGGGTTTGTGATTGTGGATCACATATGTGTTGGTTGGAACGATGGGCTCATTGACGTGATGAGATATATGTGATGGGGTAGGCTTAAAATGATTGATCATGCCCCCTATCCCAGGATCAAGGTAATCTATTATGCGCCCTAACTCAGAGGTGGCAATGTGGTGCTCTATGATAGCGGGGTCAAGACCAGGAATTTCGGTGTAGGACCAGGCAAAGACATCGTGGAACTCTTGGAAAAGTTTTTTGTACGCTCCGATCTCATATTCACTGCAGGAGGCTCCTAAAGTGATGAGTTCGGGCACCTCCTGGGGAAGCGATATCAATTTGGATGACGGGTGAGATGTTGGCCATGTTACCCTCCTCAAAGGCATCAGGAGTGGGGATGGGATCCTTAAACTAGTCGACTTTGGTGGGAAGGAAATCTTTGGACTCAACCGCAAATTGGGTAGCTGTGGTAGAGGAGGAGTCTGCTCGGAGGAAATAGGAATGATGGTGCATGTTGTCCCAGGGATAATCCGGGGCAGTGAGAGCCTCAAGAATCTCCTCATCATTGCAGAAACTTTGAGTTGTCAAATCGGTTGACGAGGGAGTGGTATTCAAAGAGATCATATAAATGGTGTTAATCTCTCCAGATGGGGATGAGACCGGGGGGTGGATCTCCTCAATTGTGGGGGGTGCTGTCTCAAGGTCCAAATTATTCATCTCGTAGAGAGCTGCTCTGTAATCTGGGAGATCAGGACAGTGATGTGAGTAATGGCCGTAAATACTGCATATTGCACAAGGGTGGTTGGTACGCAGTGATTTATCACAAGGCTTAGGGGTTGGATCGAGTTCGACAACCGGGATGTTGGGGTCGTTGTCAATCATTTGCATGTGTTCCTGTAATGCAGGTAATTGTGGACATTGATGAGTTAGATGACCTAACTCATCACACAACGAGCATTTGGGGGGAGCACGAAACACGGGGGGGGGGGGGGGGGTTTAACTGCCTTGGGAGGGGGTACAGCATTGTATTGTTGTGGGCCTCTGCCCCCAGTGGGCTTGATAAGAGGAGGGGGATTCGTAGATGACGAAGGGGTAGTGACACCGGGAGGTGGTTGACTAGTAGTGGCAATGGGTTGCAAAGGTTGAAGGATGACATTTGGTGTCGGCGAGGGAATGGGAGGCGAAATGTACCACACGAGTAATCCTAAGGTTAACCCAGGGAGGCTGAGAGTAGCCATAATGGGGGCGCTTACTAGTCCCGAGGGAGGGAATAGGAAGGGGATTGTGTGGGTGGGTGTAACACCAAGGTGACTAGGTACCAATGGTGGTTTGGGTAACAAGGGCGGTTGATTGTTGGGTGTTTGTGTATTGTGGGAAAGGGTACATAGGTCAGATACTTCGGGCGCAGGTGACGAGGGAGGAATGGATTGGAATGTTGAGGTCATCGGCGTATCTGAGTAAACTTTGGGTCCCACGGAGGAAACAAACGAGGTAGTTGCACCACCAACTGGTTTTTCAACCATGGGGAGAACATTCTCGGGTGCAGCGGGGGCATTTGGATCGTAATAGGTGAGTTGGTCAACCTTGACCACGCGTCCGTCATGGGGGAACATCATGGTATGAAAAATGGATGAGGCAACTGCCCGCATGGCATACATGTAGCTGCGGCCAAGTAAGAGGTTATAATCAAGTTGAGCATTGATGACCTGTATGTCAATGAGCACGGTTTTACCAGCCAACTGGACGGGGACATTAGCTAAGTGACCTTGGGGTTGAGCCGAACGGCCGTCGTAGGCTCGCAACGCAGTGGTGGACTACTGGAGAGTAGGGGATCCGAACTTCTGCCAAATGAATGTGGACATAACGCATGTAGAGGCACCTTCATCGATAATGCACCGATGGATGACAAGATTCTGAACGGAAACAGAAACTTGGAATGCTAAAGTGGAAGGCAGGCGTGGTTCGGACTGGTCCAAATCGAAGGCCATCAGTCGTGAATCATTTGGGTCAATAGCACCAATAGTGGAGAGCAAAGTCTTGCGCTGTGAAGGATAGTTTTTTAAGACTGCTAACGCAGACATGGCTGCGGGAGATTGGGCTAAGTCATCTACAATGTTGTAATTTGACGCAGCGTGAGCATTGGGATTATTGTTGATGCGACGAAGTGGGAAGCGAGGTGCTTTGGAGGAGCCATCTAGTGGAGCCAGAGGTATATGCAACGTCTGATCAGTGGGATGAGCGTTAGTGTTTTTGTCGGCGGGAGAGGCTTCAGGGGTGGAGCCATATTGGTTCCGACGGGTTTGGAGGTTGACATCGGCTGATGACATCATTAACAAATGGTGGGTTCCTGAGTCTAACATGGGTTGATCAGGAGCAACATAAGTGATCTATTGTTGTGGTGGCGCGTTTCCTTGAGGGGGAGCCAACGGCTGAGTGTTCACTACGCCTTGGGTTGGTAAGGGGTTTTGCAGCCCCAAAGGTTGATGCTGAGGTTGTGGGGGGTTGGGTAGCGCTTGAGGAGCCGTGTGCCCTTGGCGATGGGCATCATTAGTCCAGAGTTACCGAGCTCACTCTAGATGTGGGAAAGCATGTGTATAGTGGCCATAGACCTCGCAAATAGAGCAAGGATGGTTTGTTCGTAGATTAGGATTTTTGGCCTGCTTGGGCGGCCGATCAAGGTTCTGGTTGGCAGGTTCCACGTTATTGTTGTTTGGGGGATTAGGAGGTTGACCACCTTGGTCTGGAGGGGGGTTGTTTCCATGGTTACGGCCTTTGCCATGGTTTTGGTGGCCCTGTTGGCGCTGGTTGTTTTGGTTTTGCTGCGGATTCTGTTGGGCGTATACTTTCCCTTGGGCAGCAGGTGGGTTCTGGGGTTGTGCAGGTGTGGGAGCAGGCTGCGGTGGATAATAAGTAGGGGGAGGTTGCACAGGTGCTGAACCTTGTGGGGGTTGCTGATACGTCTGTGGAACGGGTTGGGGGTTTTCCGCAGGGGCTGCCTGTGGTGGGTAATAAGCATGTTGGCCTTGAGAGGACACAGGAGCTGGTGCATCTTGTGGGTGGTAATATGGCTGAGGTGCAACTGGGGGGGTGTAAGCAGGGGACTCATGACCAAAGCACTGAGGTGGACATGAAGGTCCGTGGGAATGGTGGTGATGTGCCATGGGAGCATATGAATTGGTTGCTCCGGACTGTGATGTAGCTCGCGAAAGGTCGGGGCCATGGCTAGGATGTGCTATGGAAAAGGGTTGGGGATGCGAGGCAATACGACCAATGATACTGTCTGCAGCATGGGATGCCCCCAGCGCATCGTGTTGGGAGGAATCGCCGTGAGGGGCGTCAGGTATGATGGAATACAGATAACCCGACTGGGCGTATATGAGGTTAAATTGTTGGGCTTTGAGGATGGCCTCTTCTTCGGACCGGGGTCGTTTGGATACCACATCCTTGGCAATGACAGGAAGGAGGGATTTTAGAAACCAATCTAAGAAGATACGGTCGTCTAACTGGATTTTGCAGAGGCTGCGGCGTCGAAGCCACTCATGAATGTGGTCAGTGATGTGGGTAGCCGTGTTCTGTCTGCAAGATAGTAGGATCTCAAATCTCGCGTCATAGCGGACAGGTAATTGAAAGAACTGCAGGAAGGTGGAGGCAAGGGAAGTAAAGGTGGCATGGGTCCCATGGGGTTGCTCGATGTACCACTTAGCTGCAGAGCCAGTGAGGGTGCGCTGTAACAGATGGAGGCGGACAGAGTCGTCCACTATGGAGTTGGAGGAACACCATAAATGGAAGGACATAATATGGTTCTGGGGGTCCTCACCTGCCTTGCCCTCAAACTTAGGGATGTCGGAGGGAAGCTTGGTGGGCATGTGAGGTCACGCAGGGTCGTGTCTGATGGGATCGTTAGTCAGTCTAGCTAGGTTAGGAAGGTTGAGGCTAGCCATGAATGAAAAAATAGTAGAAGGATGTGACATACTAGTGGGTTGGACCATGGTGGGGCCAATGCCCCTAAGTGGAGGGGCTGGGTTCGGGATGTTTCCCCCAAGTGGAGGAATGAAAGTGGTATGGGACGTCACTGATGGAGTGGGAATGGGTATGCCAACTATTGGAATGGGTGCAGTGATTGGATTGGTAGATGTGGGCCCCATCGAGGGCATACCCAAAGCAGGTGTGGTGGTGGATGCTCCACCAATGGTCCCTACAAAGAAAGTGGTGGAAATCACGCCAACCACGGGGCTGGTTGGTGCTGTGTAAATGGGGTTCTCGGACTCTGCCTCAGAATTAGAGGTAAAATAAGGGGCGTCTAGCTCGGGTGACAGAGTTCTATGCCACTGACGAGTGGAGTCAAGTGACAAGGCTCGAGATCTATGATGAGTGGTATCAAGTGATGAAGATATATGTCTGTGACGGGTGGTGTCAAGTGAACCGTGCTATGGGGGCTCGCCCCGGAGGTGCCGAGAATGTCTCGGGGACTCAATGGTGACAGATGGTGTCAGGTATCTGGGGGTTGTGTTGAGTGAAAAACAACTCAAAAACCCTAATGCAACCGAGTGTGCAGAAGGAGAGCACAAAAAATATGGCACTCAGGCCAACAACCAACTCAAAACACTTACTGTAACAGTTGTGCTACAATAAGTGGAGTATCAACAAACATGGTTAGAATACCAACAAGTAGTAGGTTTCCTGAAAAATAAAAATAGTGGACTCGCTAGACCAGAAGGAGGTAAGGGAGCATGAAAACACCTAACTAAATAGTATTCTGACTCAACTAGACCTATCCTCTGCAAGGTGATGAAATCCAAGTCAGACAATATGGATAGGAGAGCCAAGTGGCTAAAGATATCCCCCTACCGGGAGGGACACCGGATAGTCAATCCTAGAAGAAAGGCAACTAAGATACCCCGTTCATGACACGTCTAGAAAAGGTGAATCTGCCATTTGGTTCTATCGCCGCGGTATCCCCACACGGGTGATACCCCGAGAACTGCGAAAGGTAGCCTTCGGTTACTGAATGGAGTGCGGTATTCCACTCAGGCCTCTGGAACCAGTCTGGGGACTTCAAACCTCCTAGGGGAGAGGCCCTCTGATAAACTGGTTGTGACCATGCCAAAAAATACTAGGAGATTTTGGTTCCCTAATGGACAACAGCTATGTCTCAAGTGTAAGCAACCGAGGGGTGTTATTTGGATGCCTATCCCCCTGATCCTACCTAACTACAAAAATTCTTATGTATTCCCCAAGTGGGGTTAGAATGTTGGTTGTGTTAAGTAGTTTTTTAAGGCTCACTTGAATTAGGTGACAGAGTGTGTGCATGTGAGATGATGAACCCAAATAAAAAGTGCCACGGGGTGGGCAACTTGCTAACTAAAAATAACAATATTGAATTTAAACTTTGAAATGCAAAATTTTCTCTTTTTCAATGAAAATGCTAAAATTTAAAAAATATTCTGTAAATGGAACATAAATAATACTGCAGAAAAGGTTGTAGGGAAGGATGGCTACAGGTAGGACAGATGGATGTGCAAGTGCAGAAAATATTGTAGCAAAGTGCTGGGTTCAAAACATGAAAAAATGCAGAAAACAGACTGTGGATCTATGGCAAATCTGGGCAGTCGGACTGCAGGAAACATCTCAACAGTCGCGGACAGGTTGCGAGATATTGGCCGAAAGCTACAGTCGGACCACGGGAAACAGGTCGAAAGTCGCAGGCGGGTTGCAAGAAAATGGCTGAAAGCCGTAGTCGGGACGCGGGAAAAAGGCCGACAGGAGCATGCGGGTTGCAGGAAAATGGCTGAAATCCGCAGTTGGGACGCGGGAAAAAGGCCGACAGGCGCAGGTGGGTTCCAGGAAAATGGCTAAAAGCCGCAGTCGGGACGGAAGAAAAAGGCCGACAGGCATAGGTGGGTTGCAGAAAAATGGCTGAAAGCCGCAGTCGGGACGCGTGAAAAGGGTTAACAGCCGCAGCTGGATCGCAACAAACAGGTTAATAGCCGTGGTCGGATCGTAGGTAACAGACTTGAATCCATCGGTAGGTTGCCGGAAACAGTCTGAGAGCCGCGGTCGGATCGCAGGTAAAGGCCTGAAAGACGCGGTCGGGACATGACTGCGAAGGATAAAAGACGCGGTTTACGACAGTCGAAAGGAAAAAACAGGAAAATATTGCAGAAAATTGAAAACGCTTAAAACTTTTAAAACTAGAACCAGAAATTCAAAGGAACACAAGGGGAGTCGCCAAAACTATAGCTAGGGTTTTCACCCTAGCTTGTGCAAATGAGCACCTACTAAGGAGACTGGACTCCTTAGTAGCAGTTCAATAAACAGTAAATTAAAGTAATAAAACAATACGAATTCTAAACTAGCATGAGCATTAATAAACATAACAAAACATGGAAATATGGTGAAGATATTTATTTTTTGTATTAAAATTTTACCTCAGGTGTAGAGGTTGGTGAAGTTCTTGCAATAGTCCAAGAGGGTTGCTCCAAACTCCAGCTTTGCTCCTTTCTCTTTCTCCAAAGGGTTGGAAATGGGCCGAAAGGGGCACTCAAGGGTGAAAGTAGCTCAAGGGTGAGCTAGGGTTTCAAGAGTGATTTTGGCAGAGTAAGGGTGTATTTGACTGTGGATATGAAATGAGGGGCCTCCATCACCTATTTATAGGTTTTTGATGGTGGAGTGCTAGCCTATGGTTTTGGGAACCATATGGTTTAGGTCAGCTATATAGGGTTTTTTCCTCATTTTCCCCTTTTTTTCCTGTTTTTTATTTATATTTTTTATTCCCTTTTTAGAGGGTTTTTGCTATTTTGAAGGAATTTTGGATTAGTTTGGGGGAAAAAGGGGTTTTTTGGCCTTTTGGAGGTTTTTTTAATGGTTTTGTGGCCTTTTGGAGGCTTTTTAGTGGGATTTTAAGGTTTTGGAAGCAAATATGGTAGGAAATATGGACAAATGAGTCATGCAATGGGGTAGATGAGGTAGTGAGCACTTTTTGGGTGTTAACATGTAGCGATGCTTCAAAGCTTAATAAACATTCAGAGGGAAATTCACCCTAGACAAATCTCAGGAAATGAGGCAAAGAGTGGGAGTAACTCAAGGAGGAAATCTCACAAGAGGTCCCATATCTCAAGAAAGGTATCTAGAGAGAGGACATACACTCCATATTTCTCTTATAGTGAGTCATTTATCTCTAAATGTTCCACTAAAGATTCAAGATTTCCATCGCAAATGAATACGAGGAAGAGTTCCATTAAGAATAACTCACACAGACAATTTCATAAGGCCAAACCTCATACTTTTAACAATGAAGCAAAATAAGCTCAAGGAGTTAAGGCTTGGCTTCTTGGGATGAGGAAGTATTTCAAAGTTTAAGACTACTCTGAGAAAATGAATGCAAGTGTGGCCATATTTAATTTGAATGGAAGAGCATCTATATGGTGGGATCACCTTAAACAAGTCAAGAAGATCATTGAAAGGAAAATTGTGTGGAATCAATTCAAGAACTACTTCAAGCAAAAGTACCTCTCTGATAGGTACTATGATGACACAATTAAAGAGTTCTATGAATTGAAATTGGGACAAATGACCATTGAGAAATACCATTGGCTTGTTGAGTATTCATGGAAAAAACCCTGAACAAGTAATTTGGGTTGGGGTTAGACAAAACAAAACTTGATTTATAATTTATCTAGAAGAAAAAAGAGGAAATACTTATGAGGATGTATTTAGTACAAAAATCAAATCATCGTGTTAAAAATAACTAAATAACTATTCTAAAACACTAGACCAAAACTTTGTACTTGAGTCATGTATAAATTGGATTTTCTAGTAAGTTGAGAAGCTATGAAACCCTATCAAACTGACGTGGTCGTCATATAAACAAAAAATAAGGACACATGGTTAAATAAACAAACTTTATGAATGCAATAGAGGTGGCATAAATATTTTATTGTTTAATCATAAGAGAACAACTAAGAACTAAACCATAAATGGTTATATAGAGGTTAATGAAAAAATAGCTTTCATACACTAATAACCTCAAATATGAGAATATGGTTTCTTAGAGAAGATAACATGGTCATGCAGAGGTTCGCAACTCTAACATTCATTACATGCCAACCGTGCAAATGCAAGCTCTCCTTCCATCATTAAGTTTCAACTAGAAAATGAAGGAGAGCAATATAAATGAGCAAAATTTTCCAACCATCACTATTCATTTATTAGAAGCTTCAATTTTATCGTCCTATGAATGGATAGGGCTTTCTTCCAGGTGTTTCCCTCAATTCTATGTACCATATTTTCCTCCCTCTTCCCCAAGGTTATGACATCAAAGGCTCAGAGACAGAAAGCTCAAAGTATAGGGGAGGTAAATGGCTACACAAAATGAACATAATGGGATAATTTAGAGGCTTGTTGCTTGAGACCACAAAAAATTGCTACATAAGAAAACTCCTTTAAGAAATTATTATTGAGACTGCAACACTATACCAAAAGAACGAATACGTAGAGAACAAACAAGTAAGAAATCTCCCTCCCCCCCCAAAAAAAACAAGTTACGTAAGAATATATAAATGTAGGACTGAATAATTTAAAGCATTACAAAGAAATATGTATAGGTGGTAAATAAGTTACCTCAAAGACTCTATGGATCGAAAACCTTGGCTTAACTAGCAACTAAATTTTTGCAGAGACTCACATCTCAATTACCTCCATCTAATTGTAGAATTTTCGAAAATGAAATGCTAGGATTAGAGCACATAATGCGAGTAATGAACTTACACCTTGTAAAGAGAGGAGTCATAAATGGTGAGTACAACACAAAAAGTGTCGAGCCAACATCCAAGAATGGCATTACATTCATTAAAAAACACTATTCGTCTTGAATAACTAGGACAAAATATTGGATAACTCATAGGAAAGTTGTTAACATGTGTCCAATCAACAATTGCCGGATGTGCTAAGTCATGTGTTTACCTTGAGGTTAACCAATTAACATAGTTCTTGAGTTTACAAAGGGTGAATACAATTGTTCCTAAACCATTCATAATACAATTATACATACACGAAAACTTGGTTGTGATATTCATCTAAATAAACAAAATAATTTGGGTAGTCATAAGTTTATGCATAAGTGATATCATAAGACTTGAGAAAATTGATTCTATTAGAAGAGTCAATTATGTTATACCCACATGTCTATACCCATTCTCATACAAAGTCATAGATATATATATCGTATGGACCATTTGTCACAAACCAAAGCTAAAGATTTCAAATCAAGTTTGAACTTCAACCTATGTATGGAAAATATATAAAGAAAATAACTAAGAATTAAAATATGAGATTGCAATTGAGGGAAGATTGGGTTTTTAAGCATATATGTTTATGCAATCAAGGTATAGAAAGCAATGTAGTTAATCTATTATGAAATAGTGACACGACTTAAACAACTTCTCTATGTGTATATTTTCACAATACTGGTAACGATGATTTTGTAAATAATCTTCCACATCCAGCTCCCAAGTGACCTTTCAAATTTTAAAAACATTAATGGATTTTATGTCGCACAGACCACATGGTAAGGGAACTCATGTAGGTGGCTTACTTGGGGGGCTATGAATTTTTCACTAGGGGCTTAATGCCCCCAAATGTAGACTTGACGAGGACTATCAGTTGTGTTGTGTTCAGTAATATCAACCATAAAATATCGGATGGAAAGGCATTGACTAGAGTAATTGGCATAAAATTTATATGTGCATATGGTTTTGGGGTCACTTCCAGAAATGGGAGTTATAAATAGCGATCTTGAGGGTGCGTCTAGGTAAAGTAAGGGTGGCCATGATTGGCATCCCCTATAGCTTGGGACAGGAAATGAATGGTACTTCGATGACTAGTGCCACTTATGGAGGGGGTGAGTGGTTCCTATTTTAACGATTGACACCACCAAAGGAGGAGGTAGAATGGTGCCCTCTTCGATGTGGCTCTTGACAACTAGTGAGGACATGGGAGTGGTGGCAGATAACAATGATTGATCGATAGAGGAGAAGCTGGTGCACATAAGGCCATATGTGGTTGGTATGACTAGAGGAGTGTTATGTAACTCATATCTGAAAATATTATCATAAAGAATATATCCAAGAGACTCACACAACATAATAGATAACGTAAATAATCCAATCTTTTATTAAGATGGATTATTATTTTGATGGGATGAATCAAACCTTATATACTTTCCCTTTTGAATGGACTTCCTCCTAATAAAATAAGTTCAACATAGAATAATATTCTTCACATCTCATATGTAGGACTCCATCCTTATTTATAGAATCACCATACAATGCTAACCTCCTAACAACCTAGTGGACCTTCTTTAATGAGGTTCCATTACATTTATTTACTAACATAGTGGGCCTTATTTAATAATAACAATATAGTAGATCTAGTCCACTTTACATTGAATGGACTCCATTTCTACTCTTTTGGTCCCTCTAGTCCCCCCATTACCCCTTAGGTAAGGTAATAACAAGGAGATCTAGCATATGCCCCCACTAGGGAGGAATCTTTGGAGACTTTTGGTCCTATCTCACTAAGATATGTGGGGCACTTAGTGCTAATGGCAGGAAAAATGTTATATGTGTTGGCCATGGGGTGCTTCTCGTAGTATGTAAGCTGGTCAAGGTTGACCACTTCCCCACTATGGGGGAACATCATGATGCAAAAAATTGATGAGGCCACCACCTTCATGGTGTATATGTAACTATGTCCCAATAGGATGTTATAGTCTAATTGTGCATCAATGAATTCAACATCAAGTAGGATTATCTCCCCCGCTAGTTCAATAGGGATGTTCTATCATGTCCCCTTCCATCAATCCAACCAACATAGGATGATATTTACAAATTCCAAGCTTCTAAATTTTACCCCATGGGCATATTACAAATTCATAAACAATAAAATGTGTGTGTAGATGCATAAATGGAAAACACAATGGAAATAAACTCTATCCACACACACATCATGCATATGCAAGCATATTATTCATAGGCATAAAATAAAATCATTTCACATCCAAATACAAGAGAATACTTATATTTAGACAAAGAATATCCAAGCAAATGGTTGTGTAAGGGAAAATTTCCACCCAACCATAGGCACTCTATTTAGCATATACAATTTCTGCTAAGAGGCCACCCCCAAGATGGGCTATGAGGCTACCAGGGAAAAGGAAGCACCTAGAAAATTCTCTCTCTTAGACTACAACCCATTATTTTCTCAATGCTTATCCAAATGCTCATCCAGAGCTCTATAGGAATCTCACCCAACCATAAAAACCATGGCACTCCTTCCAACTGCCCCACGCAACACAAGGAAGGAATTCCCCTTCATTGTCCCCATTTCCTCAAGCAATACAACCCGTATAGTGATTACCAATGTGTGTAGTAATATTTCAACTTGATGTATGCTATTGGATAACCTCTTGTAGTGTTAATTCATGGCTTCTCAAGCATGTAGAAGTAGAAAAACCCAATGGGTAAAGGTTCCTAGCTTTCCCAACCTCTATTATCACCTATAACCACCTATTTTTCCTTCAAGTCTATAAATCTACTTCCAAATTCAAATTTCTAAGTAATGCACAATCTAGTAAAATGGTAATGGTAATCCCCAACAAGAGGAAGAACTCCACCTAGTATAAATCTACATGAGTAATAATAATAATGAGTGGTTGAATCTAAGGATATGCTAGAATGGTGAAAAGACAATTGGCATAACTTTTGACCATAGAAAAAAGGACTTCTGACTACTGACATAACTGTCATAGAAGTACATTCACCCCCATGCTCCCATAACTACATGAGAGGACCCTTCCCACCAACCTCACACATGCATTCAATGATTGGATTTGATAGTCAAAAGGAAGTAATTTCCTCATTTAAAGCACATATCATAAATTGGATGAGTTCTAATGTTAACACTTGGAAATAGAGGATTTAATCCCCATAAGCCCCATTTCCTCTTCCCCTCTAGTGAAATCATAGCCCCTTTAGTGCTCTTTACACAACCAACTTGGAACATAAATATTATTTTCCAACATAATATTCAGCTAGATTTTATGTCATCATGGAAATCCAACCACACGGTTTATATATAGATATTTATATCACATATGCCTAGCCATTCACTAGTTGGGAAGGCTTGGACTTGAGCTTCACACTAGGAATCCATACTAGCACATTTACATCATTTTACATAATCTAATTCAATACATTACAAGGGTAAAAATGGGGGTATTACAATCCCCTTCCCTTTGGAATAACATCGCCCTCGATGTTCGTTTCATTTTCAATAAGATTCCATGTCCTTCTTTTCAGCTGCATTTGCAATGTCTTTCTCTTCAAGGCTACTTGTCTTGTTTCTAGCTATCTTGGACAACAATGCTCAATCATTCCTTTGGAATACTATTGAGGGGACCCTTTGGGCCGCATATTTGTCATTATACTTATGTAATTATATATTCTAAAGTGGATAAATTCATAATTTGTTAAATGTATGTAACCTTAACAAATAAGTAGTTGGAGTGGGTGCAACCACTCCAACCTCTTCCATAACGTTGCTGCATAGTCTCTTCGGGATGAATAAGAATTTTGGAGTGGGGGAGATGCTGAGGGTTCCTTTTAGGGACATATCATCATATTGTAATAATATATTATAAAGTGCATGAATATATGTAAACAAACCTTAACATGATTAGTTGGAGCAGATGTAACCGCTCCAACCATCCATAGAATGTACAAATACACATCAAGATATAAATATAGTAGGATTGGGCGTGCCTTTCCAATACTTTTTCTTGATAGATGTTCTTATGTGTTTGTTTTAATATCTTCTTGGATTCGATTGGAAGCTTAGCCTTCTAACATTTGGCACCGTTTCCGTTCTCCATCTTGTCTGGGTGACAATGATAGCTTATGGGGGGCAGTTCAAACCTAAAAATATCATGAGGAATGCAAGAAAACTTGCATGAGGGAATAAATTTGTGACCACGGATGATGTAAAGAGTGTTGGAGAGGAATTGTCGAGAACATTTTTGTAAGGTTGAATGGTTGTTGAAGACACCTGTACAAATAAATGATGACCTCTGTACATTTTGAGAGGGGCGATACTATTACAAAAATTGAGGAGGTCGTATATTGTAGATGCTTGTGGTTTTGGATGAAATATTTTAATATTTCCCATGCCCATCATATAATAACTGAGACACACTCCAAATAATGATAGGGACATTATTTTGGTTCCAAAGAAAGAACATTGCATAAAGAAAATGAAATAGAATCCCCACCGACTTTGATTAGTTCATTAACATTGACTGTCATTGGATCTTACTACTAATATCAAAATTTTAATTAGGAACAAGATTACATGGAGAATTTTTATGGGACAAGGAGACAAAAAACATCTTCAACTGTTGTTTTCTTTGAATAAATATGGTCGAACGTCAACTGATGTCTATTGCATCATCTTGAAAACCAAGCAACCTGCAGTTTGAGTGCTAGTTGGAGACCCAACCTCACTAAGTAGCATCGCCGACTGTGAGAATATTACCTATCGATTTCATAACCTATCAGCTCATAAAACGTGTGGTAGTCGATTATGTCATCCTCTTGAAGGTGTTCGATTTGAGTTGCATAGTTCAGGGAGTCTATATGATAAGCATTGTGTAGTAATCGACCAACACCATAACCGACCGAAAGCGGTCTATCGGTTAGAACCAATCCACTAACCAATTCAATCCATCAAGTACGTGTAATTATCAAATTTGTTTATTTGATAATCATTTTGGTTTGATTAGTAAAAGGATAAATTTTATTAAGTTGATGGGATTGGCATGGAGTTTGGTTGTATTAATCATACACAAAATTAGTTGAGTCTAGTCATTCATTGTAATTGACCATATCATACTTTTGTAATGGTGGTCATGGGTTATATCATGTATATGGAGTCTTACATACTTCATAGTCGAATCTATGTTTATGGGTCTATATTTAGTTGACTAAGTCACTAATGTCGACAAGTGACTCTATTATAAATTGTTAAAGTTGATTAAAGAATAGAGGGGATGAAACATGTGTCTTTAAGGTAGGTAAATCCCTATACCATTGTAATTCAAGTCGATCTCTAGCTGAATCAGTTGCCCTTAGTTGACATCAAATTTTATAAGTTAAGTCCACAAATATATATTGTATGACAATAGACGATGAGTAATCATGCACATTGAGAAGGAAAAATAATAAACTTGCAAGCATTTAAAATCATCACTACAATGATAAAATAAAATGGCATTCAAGCAAGAGACATCAGGTGACGAACATAATATCTTAATGACAAGATGATGATGTGAGAACACTTGAAGTGATTGATCCCTTTGGTGCATGAATTTTAGAGCAATTTTTGGTTTGTGACCTCAAAGGCCAGAAGGGGGAAAATTGGTAGATGAGTGGAGTAATTTGCTCCCACTAACAAAGCAAGGAAAGTTCTCATGTGAGTGTTGTGCAGTGGAAAGATTGGTGCGTCATAATGAATAATCCTAGTTGCATAGCCCCTCCCATATTGAAGACTGAGGTTGAAGAGTAATAGGTCACAATAGAACCTTGTATATGTGTATCTTCCTACCTAGTTGGCGGTTGTTGCAATTGATTTACCTATGCATACTAGTATGCATGGTTGATGCATAATAAGGAATTCTTCAACAAGAGAAAATACCCAGGATGTTTCTACACATATATTTATTCTCTTAGGGATGAAGAAGAGTTTTGGGGTGGGGGAGGTGTTGAGGGTACCCTTTGGGCCCCATATTTGTCATCATACTTATGTAATTATATTATCTAAATTGGATAAATGCATAATATCTTAAATGCATGCAACCTTGACGAATGCGTAGTTGGAGTGGGTGCAACTGCTCCAACCTATCCGATGATGTATAAATACCTATCTAATATGAACAATCAAGTGGATTGCATGTCCCTTCCCAATACTCTATCTTGATAGATGTTGTTGTGTGTGTGCTTTAATCTCTACTTGGATGCGGTTGGAAGCTGAGCCTTCTAACAGGTACCTTGGAACACCTCTAAGGCCTTTAACATTTCATCACATACCTATTACAATCATAAAAGGAAAATCATGCTTGTCATAGCCATTTTAAGCAACACTTGATCCATTAATATACATTCAAGTTGCATAACTAAAGCATATATATTCATAACACATGATGATGTATGCAATAAAACCATTAATTATCTATATGAATATATATTTTCTCCATATGGCTTCCATGGGAGAGATTTATCTTACAATGTTCTTTGACACACCCAAGGTATATATACACATACTACCTTCTTAATACCAACTAGTATACAACATGAATCTATCACAATAGATTCATTCAATTTGCCTCTTCCTTGCATTCACTCACCATTTATTCTTAGGGATATTGATATATATAGACATTTGTGGCTATCCACGTAATCCAATGGCTTAAGACACAATTTCCCATCTTGGAATTTTTGTTATTATTTTTTGGGTCCTGAATTTATGGGGTCATTTTGAGGCCCTAAACAATGCTTTTTTGGCACGGTAGCGCCTCGTAAATATACCTTGACCATCTATTGGTCCATTCAATATGTGTAATTCTTGGATATAACTTTTCGATGGACTACCGAGCGCTCCAAACATAGATCATATGCAAAAGTTACACCCCCAAGAAGTTGACGTATCAACTTACCACAACAGGGCCCATAAACCTTTTGTGTTTCATCTTCTAGGGTCATGGTTTTGGATTTTTAGGGTTTTCTCATTGATGCTTTATGTTAAAAGGTCCCTTGGCCTCATTGTAACTCACTTTTTGCAAATGTGTGTGGCCATCACATCTCTTCTAAGAGATAACCTGCCACCATTTTATTGAGTTCATTTCACTTTGCATTTTGTTATAGTTCCTGCATATTTCATTATTAATAGAATTTGAGTATTACTATATCCTTTTGTTTTGGATTTTTTTTTGTTTCATTTCGTTCCCTTATATATCCATATCGCATCCCCTTCTTTGCTAAACAGTCCCTCGGGCGATCCATCATTTGCCAAGGCTTTCTTGCACAAATGATAGGACAAACTTATAGAGTCTTATTGTCAAGGTTGTCCCACTAACAACCTCTAATATACATAGCTCATGGTGATCAAGGACTATCATGGAGTTCCAATGTCATTGTAGTAGATTCTCCCCTTTGCTTGCAATCTCTTAACATCCATCATCTGTCTTCACTAGACAGATCCATCATCTCATCTATATTATACACATACAATTACCATGAGATATCATCATAATAATTTCAATTAGAAATTTTCAAATCCGTTTCATACAGAAACCAGATTTCACAAACATAATATCCTCCTTAAAATGTTTGGATTTTGCACATGATAGCTTCCAGTCTTTATGATGGACTTACACTTATTTCCATATCCAAGACAATTATATCTACAATCTGAATTTTTCAATGAGACAAACAAGTTGTGAGTATCCATGCATATAATCCTTTCATTGCAACATTACAACAACCCCTGAAGTGATCTTAGAATTATAACACATAGATAATTCAACCACTATCAGTTATCGATATCTCAATGCAATGAAATACATTTAATTTTTATGCATCATTATCATAATAAAATTACATGATACAATCACATTATGTATGCAATCAAATAAGAGTTCCACTACTCATGATTACACAATCATACTCCTTTCACTTTTAGTTGTGCATTCAATAGTCCTTGTCTTCATTATGGCTTATTCTCACTACCATATACAAGAAACCCTTCATGTAGCTTTGTTCTCTTGACACAACATTATTGTACTCCATCAAAACATGACTATGGTTTTTATGCAATACTTCTCCTGCATCCATATTAGTTCATGAAATGATCTCATACTTACCAATACTTATATCATTTCAACTATTAGCTAATTGAAATTAAATATATATCACAACTATGCATTCACACAATTCATTTTAATATATGTACCCACACATATGCATGAATAACCACAAGATTTACACAATATTTTAATGCACATTCACTCAATGCACCCTTGCATTGATTCATGAATACCATAATTCCATGTCATGCATTCCACCATGATGATTTGGAAGGCTTATCCAATGCCTTGGTACATCATCCATCCACCTCCCCAATACTTGCATGACCATCTGAATGCCCTCTTATTTTGCTCAACACATTACCACGATATACCCTTTCTCCATTAAATGGTCCCTCAGGTGCATTAGAATGCATTCCCTTCACCTCCCCACGATTCCCTTAGGAAATCCTCCCCCTTTAATGGTCTCTATGTGTTGGAAAAAATGTTAGATTCATAAAATTAAAATAAGTGGGAAGACCATTGGACACTTGTGTAGCACTATAGCCTTTCCATATCTGACCAGTGACCACACTATGGCCTTACCCATGATTATCTCACATGGAATTTAATACCACAAAAAGACCATAAGTCCTCACTTTCCTTGGTTATTAAATCATAACCAACATATACACATGGAATGATATTATTTCATATGAATGCATTCTATACTTGAAACAAGCATATGGTATAAGGATCCTTTCCCTTACTATCCCATACCTTACCATACCTGGTGGGATGTCATTCACATAAAGGAATTCAATATCACATGCATACCAATTTATGATGGGTTAAATATGTCTGAAGGGATTCTTACTCATCCCCTTTCAAAACTTATGTAACTGGCATAACTAAGCCATTACCTGCATGGATTCCATCAATATCTCTGATGTTACATGATCGGTTGGTCTCTTACAAAAGATTATACACAATCCTTCCACCAACCTCTTGATCACACATTTATTGTCCTAGCCTTTCTTCACAAGGCTGCATGTCACATGCAACAAAATCATCAACATCTTCATCCATCCTTCAACCGTCTCTATTCATACAATCATCATCAACCACAATAATTATCATTAGTGGATCATTGCATATGAAAAATCATACTATTTTTACCAATTTGCAACACCATATGTATGCACAAACATATTCACATGCACTGTGAATTATCTCTTAATATGCCCATTGGCACATATACATTCTATCTATCTCACTCTTTCATTTACAACATTCCTATGCTATGATTTTATGTATATAAAACTCAGAAAAATATAAATATAAGTTATAACAAGGGATGAGTTAAGGAATTATCCCTTTCCAATTCCTCATCATAGCATGGAATTCCTCTTCCACATCTTAGCTGACCCAATTCATGGCCTCTTTTCCATGCACACAAGGGATAATTAGTTATGATTTTCTCACCAAGTAGAAATTAAATACATATACACATGTATACATTTATACTTGCTACTTTCAAAGCATGCAAGTCTTATTCTATAAACAAAAATAGTTTAAGGTGAGAATTTTTCCTTCTTTATTAATGTTTCCTTAGGGACATTACTCTGCATTTTTTGCTACAACCATCTTATTATCCTTATGTTTTTTTCCTCATCGTTACAATATCTTTCATTGCACTCTATTCACATTGTCTTTCTTCTCCAATCGCTATGAGCAAATCTAGCCAATTTTAACTTTCCTTTTCTTAGACTTCCTAGCACTTAACAATGCTGCAATTTATTCCATTCCAAATCCATATGGAGTCTTTTCAAGTTCCATTATATGTCCTTATACATCACTATACTATGATAATTTCTTTCCTTTCCCATGGATATATTTTCCACAATTTTGAACCACACAACAGATTCACACGTGGGAATGTCTCATTCCCTTATTGGAAACCTTTGCATGGCCACTCTAGCACTATCATAAACCACATGTCGGGTTCACATATTGGAATGTCTTATTATATTAATGAAAATGTATAGGTGAATGGAATTTCCTTCCCCATTCTCATTACTTACTCATAAGTTGTTAGTTCACCTCCTGCAATATCCTGCAACTTCTCTTAACATGCATGCACTTGCTCACAAGGGTGATTCACCCATCACCTTTACAAGTTGCATGCCCCTTACCTACTTGTATATTCCATACCTTGTTAAGCATTCTCTTATGGAATATAATATCCATATCCAATAATCAAGAGCTCCCATGGCTCTTCCTTGCAATTCAAAATGCACATATTAATCACAATAATACCTTGGATGCATTCTTATCCAAGGAACCAATGTCCATTATTGGTCTCTTTTATTATTCCATGATTAGACATGGTTGTCACTCCTCAATAATGCATATGAAAACTAATTACTCTCATTATTGGATTTCCACAATCCCTCCATGCAATTAATATTGGACATTTTGAGCATAGAGATTGCATTGCATACATTATGGCTAAGGAACCATCAATCCCTCTTAGTTCCCTTCTTCCATCTTGAGTGTTTATAAAATACAATATGAAAGAGTGTACTCATATCCATTCAACATGTTTTCCCACCTGTTAACAGGAATTACCATGATACTATAACTTGAATATCCCTTCTCATCAACAAAATTATCATGTTACGAAGCATCCAACTTTACTTGGTTTAATTCTTCATATTGCTAGCTAACAAACAATTTTACCATGCTTGCTTTCCCAGCCATGCCTCTACTTTAATGTGAGAGCACCATTACCATGGTACATGTATTATCATATTTACTCCTTTTGAGTTACTCTCACCTCTAGTACACTCCTATACCATCATAAAAAAACTTTTCAAAAAAAAGGTCACTTTGGGGTTCAGCCACATTGAAAATTTCTTACACAATCAAGCCCAAAGGCCTTGTTCTGCCTGCTATTTGCAACAACTAGAAACCTGTTTAAAAAATAAGAACCTTATGTTTAATTCTCCTATATTTTAGCTTTCCAATGACTATAACCATGCTCATTTCTGATTCCTAGGAAAAATTTATATAGCCTTTTAAAATTGCCAAATTTTCCCAATTATGCACTTTTCCTACATGGGCATTTAGCTTCAGAGACCAACTTCAACTTCCTGTAGAAAAAAATATAGGAAGAACAAAAGAAACGTTTCTATTGGGAATTGATAATACACATAACAAGGATTGTTATTCAACTTTTAGATTCCAGATCTGATGCTCCAGTCACATTTTATAAATTTATGGAATTGACTACTTCTAAATTTTTCCTTTTCCTCTAGACTTGGAATTTTCACCGAAAATTGGTATCTCACAAGCTAATCATTTATGGAAAATTCGCATCTAAGATTTTTTTTTTTTCATTTTGATGAGTAGGAAAAATGTTGAAATTAGAAAATTCTTTAGTTATGAGTTCTTAGGTCACTTTTGCCTCCAAATTTTCAAAAATTGACCATCCATGCACAAAATAGTGGTTTTTGGCCTTCTTTTGCACCTCGAATTCACACCTTTTGGAATTTGGCCACAATATACCAGATTTATGTATGTTCCTAGGTCACAAATCTACCATAACAATTTAAGCCCCAATGGGGCCCCTACCTAATCTCTGGGAATCGATCTTCAAAAGTCACATTTTTCCATTTTTGGGGAAAATGGAGCAAAATAGGTTCATACCCCTCATTGTAAATTTTGTGGCCTCTATACATGGTGTCAGAATGCCACCAATTCCATCAAACTCTAATCAATTTTGCTCCTATTATGGAAAAATCATTTTTTAGGCTCTATACCTTTTTTAATAACATTTCAAATTTTTTGCTGATGTGGAATGGTGATGACATGTAAAGGAAAGTGTATGTTGATGTATTAGTGGGGTCCTATGTGTCACCCCCTAATGTTTCCATGTAGCCCTCCACTAGACTCCATGTCACCATCCCACTTGTCGTTTCATTATTACTCAATCCCCCAACTGGCGATTTTGACAAAGGGTGAAACATGGTTTTAGATTCAATGAGAAAGTGGTTTTCCAAAACATCCTTGACAAGCTTGAATGAACGAGTGGATGACACATCACCTTAGTGGTTTTTAATTTCATGCACATGTAAAAAATGTTAATTGTCATGCAAGTTTACGATCCTAAACTGCTGGCATCCATCGATATCCACAATTTCCTGGTGGTTTGGTCTCCTCCTACCTTATGCCTTACTCTCAAGCGATCACCTGTGCATGAGTCCGATATGGATGGTCCACATCATACCTCCTTCCCACATGGCTCCTCCACATCATACCTCATTCTCATGTGGCTCCTCCACATAATACTGTCCACGGTGCATAGGTGGGGCCCATCTAAATATTCCCAAATTTTCAAAATTTCGTAATTATGCAACATTTTAATTAGGAGACAAGGGTATTATTTTGTGAAATTACTTCTGTCCCCTTATCTGTCACTTAAAAAAATTCAATTTCCATAGAATCATTTCTAATTCCTACCTATAAGTGTGGATTTCTGGACCATACAGCCCCAGTGCTACAACCAAGAGCTTTGATACCACTATGTCACATCCCTTTCCATCAATCCAACCAATAGAGGGGGGTATTTACAAATTCTAGGATTCTAAATTTCATCCCATGGGAATATAGAGAATTCATAAATAATTAATTGTGTATGCAGATGCATAAATGGAAAATAAAACAGAAATAAACTCTATCCAAACACACACACACACACACACATCATGGATATACAAGAATTTTCTTCACATGCATAAAATAAAATCATTGCACATCCAAATACAAGAGAATACTTATCTTTAAACAAAGAATATCCAAGCAACTAGTTGTGTAAGAGCGATTTTCCACCCAACCATAGGCATTTTGTCTAGCATATACTCTTTCTATTGAGAGGCCAACCCAAAGCTAGGCTATGAGACCACCAAGGTGAATGAAACACCTACATGCTTCTCTCTTAGCCCACAACCCATTCTACTCTTAGTGCTTATCCAAATGCTCATCTAGAGCTCTACATGAAGCTCACCCATCCATCACAACCATGGCACTCCTTCCAACTACCCCACATAAGATAAGGAAGGCATTCCCCTTCACTGATCCACAGTTACCTCAAGAAATATAACCCTTACAATGCTTACTATTGTGTGCAGTAAGATTCCAACATGTTGTATGTTGTTGGAGAACCTCACGTAGTGTTAATTCGTGGCTTCTCAATCATGCATAGGTAGCAAAACCCAATGGTTAAAGGTTCCTATCTTGTCCAACCTCTATGCTCACCTACAACCATATATTTTTCCCTCAAATATACAGTTCTCCTTCCAAATTCGAATTTATGGGTAATGCATAGTCTGGCAAAATGGTAATGGTAATCCCCAACAAGAGGAAGAAATCCATCCAATGTAAATATGCATGAGTAGTAATAATAATTAGTCATTAAATCCAAGGATACGAGAGAATGGTTAAAATAAAACTAACATAACTTTTGACCATAGAAGAAAGGACTTTTAACAACTGACATAACTATCATAGAAGTGCATTATCTCCCATGCTCCTATAACTACATGAAAGGACCTTTCCCACCAACCTCACACATGCACTCAATGATTGGATTTAATAGTCAAAATTAAGTAATTGGATAATTTAAGGCACGTGGTAGAAATTGGAGTTCTAAGGTTGACACTTGGCAATAGAGGATTTAATCTCCCATAGGCACCCATTCCTCTTTCCCTCTAGTGGAGTCATAGTCCCTCTAATGCTCTTTACAAAAATATATTTGACCATAAATACTATTTTCCAACATAATATTTACCTATAATTTATGTCAGCATGACAAGCCAACCACATGGTCTGTGTAGATATATTTATATCATATGCCTAGCCATTCACTAGTTGGGCCTTGAATTTGAGCTTCGCACTAGGAATCCATACTAGAACATTTACATCATTTTAAATAATATAACTCAATACATTACAACAATCAAACTAGGGGTATTACATGTTTTGGTAGAGTCCTTGTGGTTGTAAAGGACAACCATCATAGGCCCAAAAGGTGCTAGAAGAAGGGACGAGATTTGTATATCCTAGTCATTTCGAAACATTTGTGGACATGATGCAAATGGATGCAAGTTCATCAATGATTGATGATGTTTTTAATTGTGATAGGTATTTGGAAGGTGATTGATGATGGTAGTCGAGGTTCACCATTGTTGAAGTCGAAGGTCATAAGGTGTGAATAAAAAGGATTGATGGTGCTTAATGTTGCTAGTAGAGCCTTCTTTTGAGAAGGACATGACTAGAGAACCTCAAGTGTGGACATAGTGGTAGGGGACTGGGCCAAATTGTCAACAATTCTATAAGTATGTGTCACTTTCATATGAGGATTGTGAGCGTTATGTTATAAATATGGATTTGGTATCCTAGGGATAGGATCACTACTAGGATGTGGAATTTTTAAGGATCCACTAATGGAAGTTGGGGAATTCTCACACTATGTGGGTGGGTTTTCTAGGAAGTTGTAGGTGCGATTCTGGGTTTGAATATGAATGTCCATGGAATTCATGTACATATTTTTGTAGGAGCCCTCTCCTGCTTGGGTAGGGTTAGCTAGTGTCTGAGCCTCTTGCTGGTAAGAAACAACCCCTTGATTGGTGAAGGGGTGTTGCAATACATCTTGTTGAGGAGGAGTGGTAATATTCCCTTGGGGAGGGTTTGTGTCAGTTTGTTTCTTGGCCTCAAACATTTGTTGACACTTTACGATCAATGGACAATGGTGGTGTAGTGGCCATACGTACCACACATAGTGAAAGAAAAATTAATCCGCATATTATTTTTCTTTACTTACTTTGGTGGGTTGTTAGTACTAGCATTCTAGTTTCGGTTAGGGGGTTTGCTCCCTTACCCCGGATTTTGGTTCCATTGTTTGATTTTTCCTTTCTTCTTCCATTAATTTGGTGGATTAGGAGGGTTTTCTACATTCAATTTTTCAAACTATTGAACTTGTTTAATGGGGGAAGGTTGAACAAAATTCACCTTGGCATGTGTTGTAGGGAGAGAACCAAGGGGTCTAGGTAATTGAAAGTATAGTTTTTTGGGGGGCATGGTTCCATTAGGATTATGTGTCCCATATGAAGTTGAGGTAGGTTTTTTGAGGTTCCATGGGGTGGGATTCACAACCATTGGTTGTGCCCCCATGTTGGGAAAAGCTAGATTGTATGGTCCATATGTCATTGGGACAAAAGGTGTTTTGGTTCCGCTTTGAGGAATATTTAAGGTTGGAGATGGGGGTGGACCACCTTTCAGAAATTTGGTCATTAAAAACCCATAGGAAAGGGTCCCCCTAATGAGAAACCACCTAATGATTACATTGGTAGTGTGCGATGTGTCGGTGGTGGTTTGATATAAGGATCGATGACAAGGGGCATCAAGTATGATTGTGAATAGATACCCTGACTAAGCATATATCAAATTAGATGTTGGGCTTTTAGGATGGCCTCACTTTCAGTTTGTGGTATGGTAGTCACAATGTCTTTGGTAGTTATGGGTAGGAGAGAATTAAGGAATGATCCAATAAGAATTCGAGTTGAATTTTGATTTTACATAATGCTCGTTGTTGATGCTAATCATGAGTGTGGTCAACGATGTGTGTAGATGCTTTATATAAAAAGTTTGAAAGAATCTCTAGGCCAAGTTCATGGCAAATTGGGAGTTGAAAATAGGCCAAGAAAACAATCGTTATGGACTCAAAGGTGGCATGTGTTCCTGCTGGTAGATCATACCATTTAGTTGTTGGCCTTATTAGGGTCCTCTAAAATAACCTAAGATGAATGGTGTCTTTGACTATGCCATTGGATGAGCACCACAGGTGAAATGGCATCACATGATTGGTTGAGTCATCCCCTATTTTCCTTCAAACTTTGGAATTTATAAGAGTAACTTAACCGTCATGTTAGGCCATGCTTAGTCATGTAAGATAGGGTCATTAATGAGCTTCGATAAATCTAGGATATTTAAAATAGCCATGAATGATAAACTAGTTTGAGTAGGACCTTCCATTGTGTGAGGTGAGGAGGTACTTCCACTTGACGCATAAGGTATCGAAATTGGTGCATGAGAGGAGTGTTGAGCAAAGCATGTCCAAGAACAATAGATCTAATCACAATTGCTTGTGTGTGTGTGTTGAGTGGTCGCCTCCCACATCGATGATAAGGGGAGGTATAACAGGAATTTATCCTTTGATGGGAGGAAGGATTTGAAGCCTCAAATAATGTCAGGCAAGTGGTAGGTCCTCTATGATGCTAGATGTGAGGGAAGAATGTGCGCATAGGAAGTGAAAATCAACAAATGCAACAATATGATGTAATGGATAACAGATGCAAAAATGGTGCAAGAGTGTCCATCAAAGGAGAATAAATGTGGATTTTAAAGTTTACATTCTTGATTACACATGCTTCTTTGTAATTTAGAGAAATAATGGTGTGATCCTATCTAAATTATCATCCTTTCTCTCAAAATAATAATTGGGCCTTCCAATAGCTCTCTTGTTAGATGGTTATGAACCCACTGAAGACAGCTAGTGAAGGTGTGAATGAATCAATTATAATGAGGGGTATTGCGGCTATCGTCTGGAAGAATTGTAAACATTTCCAATAGCCAACAAAACCCGACTTGGGTGCAAATGCATGCCACAAATGCCACCTAGTGAAAATCCTAGTTTTTGGCCACTAAGATGTCTACATCAAGTGTGCATAAGAGGTTTGACCTCAAACGGTCAATTGTCATCTCCAAAAAGAGATGGGTAGCTAATTATGGTGAACAAAAATAACATAACCTTGAATTTAGCATCCATGAGCACCGTTCCTTCTTATCTAGGTTTGATTACACTTGCTATAGAAGTATTTTGAAAGTTCCCTAAAACTCAACAACCACTAGTGTTTCAGATGAAGAAAAGATTGAGGGGCATTATTTGGATTCCTAGCCCAACGATCCTAGCTTAAACTATAAATTGTTTTGTTACCTCTTGGTATAGGAATCTATGTCGGTTCAAGCTGTGGGTTGATTTGAAAGGGTCCAATTTTAATTTAGGTGTGATAAGGGAGGTATTTCAAACCTCTCAATGTTTTCATTTTATTAAGATCGCTTTTATGGGCGCAAGATGAAGAGCATACTCTAATGAGAAGATTCTTTAGGTCCCTTAGTGTGTGCTTCAAATGAACAAACACACGCATGATTGAACTTGCTTGAAGTAAATGTTATCCAAAATAACTTATAGGAAAGTAAATGAAATAGATATGAACAAATGTGGTTCGTTACTCCTTTCTTCAAGTGCCAATGTTTTTTCCAAAAACCTAAACACAAGTAACGTGATAAGAGAGGTATTTCACTCTTGTGGTATTTTATGATCCACCAAGACCGCTTTATGGGTGTAAGGAAAAGAGTATACTAGGATTCTAAGATTTTTTAGGTCCCTTGTTTGTGTGAAGACTTGATTTGATCTAAATTGCTTTAAAAAGAAAGAAATACGCAATAGGCTATACTGTAAACTATTTCCAGTTAACACAAATGCCTAGACTGATAATTTCTTACAACTTGAAAACAAGGAATATTTTATGATAATCTACTCTAATGTAAGTTAGGAAGTTGTTGGAGACCTCTGAGATCAATCCATAAGAAAAATAAAGTTGCAAAAGATTAGTTTGTGTTAATTTTTCGATAATTTCATTCCATTATCATTCAGGATCACTAAGAGAATAACATGTACAGCATATCAATCATAGACACAAAATCAATCACACAAGAGACACAGAGTTTCACTGGGGAAAACCAAGAAGGTGAAAAACCCTGCAACTTCCTCAGAGATAAGATAAGCTACAAACCAATATTACAATGATCAAACCCAATAAGATGTCTCTAGCAGATGCTCCTCCTCCTCCACTAGTGTGCCACTTTATCTCTTAGCTATGTGAGCTTGAGAAGTGAGTGAATTGAATAAATGAGAGACACAACCTCTCTATTTATACACTGACTTGACCTGCTAATAATCCACTGGGGCCGACTTTCTACTCAAGTCTAATAACCCATCCACATGAGCTAATTAGGGCCGACCCCACACTGGTGGTCTAATAACCCATCAATACAAATGACGACACTTACAATGTAACTTGCGACACTTACAAATACAAATGACGACACTTCCAATCAGAGGAATAATACATCTCTGTGGGATATACAATAAAGTACAAATGTAATACATAGAAGAATATCTTCCGAAGTTACAAATACATCAACACTCCCTCTTAACTAGGAAGGTATTCTTTCGTCACAAGTCATCAATACATATTGGTGCAAGTCTTCAATTCTGGAGTTGGATCATCATCACTGGATCACTGAACATCATCATCATCACTGCTTCTATACTCAACATCTCGATCACTGGGCTATTTATGAAATCTGCTCGTCATTGGAATTTCTATAGAGCCAACTCTTTTTCATGCTAGATGTAGGCCCACCACCTGTAGGTCTTCATCATCACTTCCCATATTGTGGATCCCAGGACTAATTACGTGCATCAACAAAACCTTGAAAGAGCATCCCAGGATGTTACGAGCACATGGCTCTACCTGTCCGGATCTCCCAGGATATTTTACATGTGAACTTCACAAAACCTTTAAAGAGCATCCCAGGCTGTTACAAGCACACAGATCTACCTGTCCGGATCTCTATAGAGCATCCCAGGCTGTTACGAGTACACAGCTCTACCTATCTGGATCTCCAGGATCTTTTCTATGTGAACTTTCGCAAAACCTTTAAAGAGCATCCCAGGCTGTTACGAGCACACAGCTCTACTTGTACGGATCTCTATAGAGCATCCCATGCTGTTAGGAGCACACAACTCTACATGTCCGGATCTCTATGATCTTTTCTATGCAAGACGGTAGCAAAACCTCGAAAGAGAATCCCAGGATGTTACGAGCACACAGCTCTACCTGTCCAGATCTCCCATGATATTTTCTATGCTACTTGTAGCAAAACCTTGAAAGAGCATCCCAGGTTCTTACGAGCACACAGCTCTACCTGCCCAGATCTCCCAGGATCTTTTCTATGCTACATGCAAAACCTGTCCACGACCACGAAGTATCAACCTGATACTCATGATCATATTGATCATCATCACATCATCAACTTGATACATATCATCTGGAGCATCATCCTGATGCTCATCATCCATGATCAACTTGATCATACAATGCATCCACTTGATGCATATCATCATACATGAACCACCTGATCATACAATGTATCCACCTGATACATATCATCATACATGATCCACCTGATCATACAATGTATCCACCTGATACATACCACCATACATGATCCACCTGATCATACAATGTATCCACCTGATACATATCATCATACATGATCCACCTGATCATACAATGTATCCACCTGATACATATCATCATACATGATCCACCCGATCATACAATGTATCCACTAGATACATATACATATACATGATCCAACTGATCATACAAAGCATCCAATTGATGCATATACATATACATGATCCAACTAATCATATCCAAAGCAGTAACTGGAGCATCATCCTGATGCTCAATACATAGCGCTTACATACACAACCATGGGAAGGATCCTCCTCTCACCATGCTTGGAATGGCTCTTGCAAATGTGTCCCATCACTTCTTCCTCGAAGTATCTTCAATCTGAAGAACACCAAGCCTCTCTCTGAAGTACTCAAACTTCACTCTGGCTAGTGGTTTCGTCAACAAATTTGCAACTTGCTCATCCATCGCAACATATAGGAGCTTCACTACTCCTCTCTGCACCATATCCCTGATATAGTGATATTTGATCTCAATGTGCTTCGACCTATCATGGAACACTAGGTTCTCAGATAACTTCACACAAATCTGGTTGTCACAAAAGATACTAGTAGCATCCAATGGGAGATCAAATAACTCAGACAGTAGCTTCCTCAGCCATACTGCCTCACAACTTGCTGAACAAGCTGCAAAATACTCTGCTTCGGCTGTACTCAGTGCTACGCAGGACTGCTTCCTGCTAAACCAAGATATCACACCTGATCCCACATTGAAGCAGTACCCAGAAGTGCTCTTCCTATTTGCAACACTACCTACCCAATCTGAATCAACATAACCCTGCAGGTTAAACTTTTGATTCGCATAATACTTGAGCTCATAATCAACTGTACCCTTTAGGTACCTCAGAATATGCTTTACAACAACCAGGTGAACACTTCTCGGATTTGTCAGAAACTGGCTCAATGTGTTCACCGCAAAGAAAATATATGGCCTTGTATTCGTCAGGTACATCAAGGACCCAATCATCTGACGATACATCGTGACATCAACTGGCTCAGACGAAGCATCACACAGAAGCTTCAAGTTCGATGCCATAGGTGTGTCCATGGCCTTGTAATCCATCATCCTGAACCTCTTCAGGATCTCTACTGCATACTTCCCTTGTCCAAGGAATATTCCATCTGTACTCTACCACACCTCCATGCCTAGAAAATAGTGCATCATCCCCAAGTCCTTCATCTCGAACTCGGCTGAAAGCTTCCTCTTAGTGTCAGCAATCAACCTATCCTCTCCTATAACAAACAGGTCATCCACATATAGGAGTAGTATCATAGGATTGCCTTCCTCAACCTTGTAGTAAAGGTTGGAATCCACTTTACTCTTGGTAAAGCCCAAACTGGATAGAAAACTGTCCATCCTACCATACCAAGTCCTAGGAGCTTGCTTCAAGCCATACAAGGCTTTCTTCAACCCGCACACATATGAATCCCTGTCATGTGTCTCAAAACCGAGTGGCTGCTCCACATACACTTCCTCTTTGACTACACCATTCAAGAAAGCTGTCTTGACATCCATCTAGTGTATCTTCCACTTCCTCACTGCAACCAAAGCGAGTATTGTTCTGATGGAAGTGTATCTGGCTACAGGAGCAAAAGTCTCTTCATAGTCTATGCCCTCTTTCTGGGGGAAGCCACGAGCTACAAACCTCGCTTTGTATTGATCTTATAGATCCACTTGGAATTCACAACAGACTTCCCTTTAGGTATTGGGACCACATCCCAAACATCATTCTTCATGATCGACTGGTATTCCTTGATCATGGCATTCTTCCATTACTGCATCCCATATCCTGGGAACTCCAGATTCTTCAATATCTTCAATAGATAGATTTCTTTAAACTTTGTTGCTGGAACAATTGTTGTAGTCCTTCTTTTGTAGGTGATTGTACACGATCTTTCCTACAAGTCAAATTCAATTGCATGATTAGAAACTTCTCATAGTTTACAGAACAAAGTATTACACATAAAGGAATATGTCATACAGTCATGCAATTATCTTAGCAAATGCTTCAATACAACATTTATCCATATTCCGTAACTTTCTAGATGCCTTCCATCTCTACCAGAACATTGTTAAGAGTGTGCACAACTCCCAACATGTCAGCAAAGAGGTTTCATTCTAGATAAGTAGCAATGGAATGTTGTACAGTGCCATAGGCCACTTACCCATCACATGCATATTAGTAGTATACTGTTCATTAATGCAATTATTCTAATATGCATAATATACAACCTAAGTCTAGAAACATAAGTATATACATCATTGAACAATATTATTTAAACAATAAGATATACAGAAAAAATGAAAATTCAAATACTTATCTTTGTTTGTTTGTTGGGTGGACTCCCTCTAAATATTTGCTTCCTTGCAGGAGCTGCTGGAGTCCTACTCTAAAGTAGCTTCTTCTACTCCTTTCTGGTGTGAATTTTAAGGAGTGGTAGACTCCCTCTTAATCCCTGAATCACTGCATAGCTTCTTGAAGTTTGCAGAAGTGAATTCTCCACCATTTTCGGATCTAAAGGTCTTGATCTTCTTATCAAGGCTTTGAATTCCTTGAACTTGCTGAATACTTCATCTTTGATCTTCAGGAAATAGATCCAAGTCTTCCTAGAGAAATCATCAATGAAAGAAACATAATATACATACCCACTCAGAGAACTGGATGACATTGGATCGCATACATCGGAGTGGATAATCTCCAAGATTCCTTTTGCTTTGCTTTCACTGCTTGGAAATGCCTTCTTTGTGTTCTTTCCTTTTGCACATCCTTTGCAAACACCTTCATGCTTTGAGTGGGTTTCAGGAAGACCTTCCACAGCTTTGCTTGCAATTGGTAGTGCCCTATAGTGCACATGTGCAATCCTCCTATGCTAAAGTTCACTTGGCTCCATGGATTCATGTACCATGGCATGTTCAGGTTGTCCCTTCAATTTGTATAATCCTCCCTCTTGCTCTCCAATCACTAATGCATCATCTATGGTCTTACCCTTTGGCCACATGAGTACTTGGCCATCCACAAATGCAACTCTAATCCCTTTTGCATCCAAAGATGATATGGATAAGAGATTCTTCTTGAGCACAGGTACATATAGAACATCCTTCATCTTCAAAGACTTCCCAGAGTCTAGTTTGTAGGAGGCTTCACCACTTCCTTTGATAGGATATTGATAGTCATCCCCAAGTTTTAATTTATGAGGTGACTCATGTTTAGATAGGTCTACAAAGGATTCTTTAAACCCAGTCATGTGTTTGGAAGCCCCACTATCAATAAACTAATCATTACATCCATGACAGATAGTACCTGTGAGAGCAAATATTAGGACATATTCATCTTCACTTGATGAGTCATCACTTTCTGCTCTAGACTTCTTCTTGGGAGCTTCATCATCCTCAGCAACATGAGCATGATATCTCTTCTTGCCGCCCTTCTTCTTCTTGTTGAAGTTGTTGTTGTTGTGCCTTTTGTTCTTAGGAAATTCTGAGGCATAATGTCCCTTCTCATTGCAAGAGTAACATTGAACTTGCGAGAGATCTTTGTTCTTATGATGGAAATGAGAATGATTCTTATTATGAGATTTCTCCCTCTTGAACTTGCTTCCCTTGGTGTGAGCTGTGAGAGCTTGATCTTCATTTCCCATCTTTTCTTCTCGGGCCACAAGCCTTACTTCTTCTTGTGAACATTCCTCCCATAGTCTACTGAAGGAGACCAATTTCCTTCTTGCACAGATTCCTTGGATGAAGGAGTCCCATGACCTAGGTAGGCCATTCAATGTGGTCATTACAATTTCATCATTCTCCACTACTTCATCCACAGCTTCAAGTTGTTCCTTGATTTGAGAGACCTTAGAAAAGTAGGATTGAATGGTCTCTCCATCATGAAGCTTTACCCCTTTCAATTGGTTCCATAGAGTCATCTTCCGATTTATGTTCTTTCCTTCAAACAATTTGGTCAAGGAGTCAAACATCTCCTTAGGTGTCTTTAGGGAAGACACATGGGGTATGAGATGGTCCTTTATAGAATCAACAATGATTCTCTTAGCCTTGAACAAGTCCTTCTTGTGTAAGGCCTTAGCCTCATCTCCCTCTGGAACTGGAACCTCTTCTTTTATGTAGATGTCCAAATCATTTTCTTCTAGGATTAACCCAATCCTATATTTCCATGCTCGGAAGTTATCAGCTCCATCAAGATTATCCTCAAGCTTGGTGTGGTGAGACATTTTAATGAGAAACTCAAATGGAAACAAAAGATTTAGGTCTTACCACTTGATTTGCTGAAAACTGGATCTGGATATGGATTAGGGTTTGTCAGAGAAACCCTAAAAATTCAAAATTTGAATTTCAAACTTCTGAAAGGATAGAAAGATGCGCCTTGCTGAGCTAGTCAAGTTGGTATATTCAGAATTTGAAATCTGCAAAGTTTCACCCCTCAAAATTGCTTTTGAAACTTCCAGATTCACTAGACAGGACCCCGAACTAGGGTTTGATAAATCCCACCCTTCTGCCCAACCAAAAAGTTCGATCCAAGGCTCTAAAATTCGATTTTCTTGAGGAGTATCCAACCATGGATTCAGATTCCAGAAATTCCAACTTTTTTCCAAAACCCTAATTTTTAGGTCAAAACTTAAAATGCTCAGAATTGAATTCTGTCTCGATAGAAAGATGCACCCTTCCAAGGAGAGGCAATCTATCCTCCCGCCTTTGATGATCTGTGAAGATAAACCCAAATATTAAGAAGCCCTAGCTTCTGCAGTTGCACAACGCCTTCTTCTTAGGTCATCTCTGATACCATGTTAATTTTTTGATAATTTCATTCCATTATCATTCATGATCACTAAGAGAATAACATGTACAACATATCAATCATAGACACAAAAGCAATCACACAAGAGACACAGAGTTTCACTGGGGAAAACCAAGAAGGTGAAAAACTCCGCAACTTCCTCAGAGATAAGATAAGCCACAAACCAAGATTACAATGATCAAACCCAATAAGATGTCTCTAGTAGATGCTCCTCCTCCTCCACTAGTGCACCACTTTCTCTCTTAGCTATGCGAGTTTGAGAAGTGAGTGAATTGAATAAATGAGAGACACAACCTCTCTATTTATACACTGACTTGACCTACCAATAATCCACTGGGGCCAACTTGGTACTCAAGTCTAATAACCCATCCACATGAGCTAATTAGGGCCAACCCCACACTGGTGGTCTAATAACCCATCAATACAAATGACGACACTTACAATGTAACTTGCGACACTTACAAATACAAATGATGACACTTCCAATCAGAGGAATAATACATCTCCGTGGGATATACAATAAAGTACAAATGTAATACATAGAAGAATATCTTCCAAAGTTACAAATACATCAACAGTTTTCTCCCTACTTAAATTGATTGATTTAAAATGTCTAAGGAATTAAAAATAATTTGCGGTTGATTTTAATTCTTTTAAGCTGTGAACAGCCATGTGGACTACAATCATGAATCAAAGCAAGCTAAAAATTGAAAATTGGACTCAATGATGCATATTTTTAGCTTCTCAATCGTAATACAATGTAGGTTGAGAGTTAACCCGTTGCGTGGAAAATCATTATGAATAATTTCACTCTTAACCCATGTGATAGTGCAATGTATAGGTTACATTTCCTATGTGAGAAATTCACGTGGGTGGAAACAAAAACAAGTCACATGGAAATGTGACTGCCTAAGAAAAATTTACACTATTTCACATGGAACAGATGATGGAATCCACACGACCTGAGAAATGAAGAAAACTTGGACTTAATCCTACAATATTCATTGGCTAGGGGTATGAATAGAAAGGATATGATCATGCAAGAACCCCAAATTAGTCAATAAACAAAAAGAGAACCCAAAGACATGAAAAATAAGAAAAACACAAAGTGGATTTGCCAATCCTGTAGTGAGAAAAATGGCCCAAGGTTGGGAAATTCTTTATCCCCTTACAGTTTGCAAGAAAGGCAATAAGTTAAGTGGATGGTTAGTAAGTCTAATAAACAATTTGAAGCTATTAAAGAAATAAAAACACATATAAAGACTAATTGGAAGATAAAACATGCATAGATGACATAAAAACATAGCAAGGATATGAGCTTCAACCAAATGTTTATGTCCAAGGGAAAAACTTGAATACAATGGTGTCACTTAGGAGAATGTTGCTTGCAAATGGTAGCTAATGCTCCCTTTGGGAGGGCCCTTTGATGTCTCTCAAATTGCTTGCTAACTAACTTGGAATATTGAAGGGAAAATACTTTCTTCTTCGGGAATAAGCTAAGTGAGATTGAAATGCCAATGTATGGTGAGAATGAGGATGAAAGATGACTCTCTCGAACTAATTCTTGCTGCATAACTTTGCTCTTAATTTCTCCTTATGAAATGCATTCTCATGGTTTCCTTTTATAGGCCAAATGGTGGTCCACAAACAACTAGTTATCCATGTGAATGATCCCTCTCATGAAGTGGCTTCAAGGTACAAGTATGACGCTATTTAATGTGTGAATAAGGCCAATTTGAATTCCTTGGATCCAAAATGTGGTTTCAAAGCCTTGAATGAGCCATGGAATTTAATGGTCCACATGCTAGTACATCTACATGTGTTTAAATGGATTTTTCACATGATATCACACAAGTTTCCTTTTATAGACTCACATAGTTGGACCAAAGTGTGATCTTTGGATTTACTGCTTTGTTTCACATGTTTATTTTGCTTATAAAGAACCCTTGTGAGTTGCATGTTATATTTCAATGATGTCTTTCTATAATAATGATTGAAATGTCACATGTGTGTGAAATCTAGGTGATAACAGAAACCCTTGTTATTGTAAGGAAACGAGTTAAACAAAATGAAAGGGCCAGAGTTCCTAAAAACACTCAAATATGTAGGGTTTCTATTCTCATAATATTTGAACATAACTTGTTATTTAGGTGTTTCTATATTTATAATATTCTAAATGGGGGAATTTATAATGTTTTTAAGGTTTATTCTTTAAAAAAAAAGGATTAAAAAATAAAAATAAAATGTTAAGCAAACAAAAGGAATGTTATAAGTCATGGTTGTTCCCCTAGGGGGATGACCCTAGATGGCCCTTAGGGTCTTGGCCATGGCCATAGTAGGTCGTTATGGACATGGTTAGGCCCCTCGAGGACAACCATGGCCAAAGTGTCTAGGTGTAGGTTGTTTCGTCTATAAGGGAGGGGGTCAAGCCCTACGATTGCCCCTCTCAAAACAAAAAAATTGTTGTTGTATCATAATTTTTTTTAAACCCTCATGTAAAAAAATTGCAACCCCCCCCAAAAAATTGAAGCAAGGGGATGAGAAAACTAGACAAGAAAGGGTTAATTTTTTTATACCAAAAGGCCATGGAAAATAGTGGTCAGATATGGAATCTAGTGGTCATAAGAAAGGGAGAGTTTCCCTGTAATCCTTCTCGGTCTTTGGTGTCTATGAAACCTACAATAAAACATGAGACAGTCCTATTGAAACCCTTGAACCCGCATGTAAAAATAGAAGGAGAGAGGTTAACTGGAGAAAATGATAGAGAAATAGTGAGAAGAAAGCAACGAAGAATGGTGAAGAGTTCCCACCATCACTACAAACATCCTCCATGAAATCCATGGATTGAAATTGTAGTTAGGAGGAGAGCCCAAGACTAGGAGGAAAAACATCTTTTGCAAAACTAGAGTGAAATTGGAGAGGAAATGGCTTTATCCTCTCAAACCATAATTAAATTAAAAAAATATTATTAGGAGAGGTGGATATGGCATGTGAGGACCTGTGGGCCTCATGCAAGGCCCAAGGTAAGTGGACTGATGTTATAAAACTTTTCCTAAATTAAATATTTATGTATTTTATTTTAAATTTAATTATTAAATTTAAGAAATTAGCTTAACTTATTTTTTAATTTTAATAAATGCATACCTTAAGTTAAATTTTATATATTTCACATTTTTAATTATTAATTTTTAAAATTTTAAACCTTAATTAACAATAATTAAATTATAAATACAAACAATTATTGTCCATTGGGTGTAGTTTGGGTGGTTGGGAGTATTGATTGATATCCTCCCCAACCGGGTTCAAATCCTTGTAAGTGACATATGATGCTCTTGTTGTCGAGCCCCTAATATTTCGACTATGTTCAGCCTCCCCACATGCCTCACGGTATAACAAGGAAGTAATGTGGATGTAATGGCCTCTTGAAAGATAAAGGTGTGAACCACATGATAAAAAAACAATTATGAGGTAAATTAAAATAATTAATTAATAGGGAAATTATTTAATTATTTTATTTTAAGGATTCAAATAGAGTTCAAGATGGTAACAATTGACCTAGCGGTTATGCATATTGAGGAGTTTTGATATAACACTTGGTAACTAGAAAAGCGATAGAGATAATGTGATACCTAGGGAAACATCATAGCTTTATTATCATATTTGATCTCCCTTCCCTATAACCACCTTTCCTTAAGTGATGTGCTCATTATGATTGGATGTAAAAGAAACATACACCTACATATACTTGTGTGTGTATTCATATAGGTAATTTAGCAATATGACTTGAAGCCTTAACTAATGAATCTTATGTTGTGATGTAGAATTAGTAAAATTAGGATAGATGGGAATCAAGGTTGGGAAATACCTCCACTTAGACTACCTACATCATCACTATCAACACTCTCACTTGAGATGGCTCTCATAATGCACTCTCTTGAGGCAATAAAGGAAATGCTAAAGGGACTCCTCGGAGTGTCTCATATTGAAGTGGATCCCCTACCCTCACAGGATAGTAACCTACATGTATCGAATTACTTAGAGCAATAATCTCAACCCAAAGAAATTTCCAAGTTGGAAGTTCAAAAGGTTAAGCTACCAACATTTTATGGAGGCATATTGGGGAGCGTGCCAAGGATTGGCTAGAGGCCATGTTGATTTTTTTGCACTAAGAGAATATGTATCCACCTAAAAATCCAACATAGCCACATTCCATCTTAGGGACAATGATTTGAGTTGATGGGGGGACCCGAAGAGTCAATTACATCTCACTCCAGATACTTTCTTTTGGGATCTATTTGATGAAAGGTTTCGAAGAAAGTACATGTTTGCTTCTTTGAAGAGAAATGGGTTGGAGCCTTCCATGCTTTGATTTGGGTAAATTGAATGGTGGAAGAGTATGCTATTATATTCATGGAGATATTAAAGTATGTATCCTAAATTTACTCACTTTAGTGGAAAGTAGATCTCTTTGTATACAGGTTGAATTATAAGATGAGGACCCTTGTATGGATATGGAAATCAAATTCAATGATAAATGTAGTTGAATATGTCTGATATGAAGAAAATCATCTAGGCTCTAGATCAGACTAGAGATGGACTGTAAAATAGACCACCCCACAACATTCAATAAATGTGGGGAAGGCTCGATGGACCTTTTTTAGGGAAGCATCCTCTATGACACCTCCTTATGGTGGAAGAGTTTCCCCTAGAGTTGTTACAACAGATTTTGCATTGGTACCAAATACAATATTTCAAGCATCATCAAGGACTCATGAGAGTTCAAGGCATCCATGAGAAAAAATAAGCAGGCATAGGGTTTCAGGGAAAGGAAATTGTCTTAGATATATTTGCAAGTTAGGAATCAGATTCCATCCCACATTACTTGTTGGGGGTGCAAAGGTCCACATTTCCAATGTGGTTGTCCAGAGTTTCAGACAGGTACCATGCACAGAGACTAAAGGCCTTAAAGGAGAATTATAGCAATAATTACTAGATCTATGCAGTAATTGATAACCACTAGGATGAGTGTCAATCCACTATGGTTGAGTCTTTAGGTAAAATGAACAATGTTAATATTAAAATATTGTTTGATCCCAGTGCAACAAATAGTTTCATTTCTCTATTTGCATTAGATAAATGTGTGTTGGAATCCTACGAGAACAACGATTTTAAATTGGTTGAAATGGATTTAGGGGTAAAGCAAGTAGTATAAGCTAGTGTTGAGGATATTTTGTAGACCTAGGAGTGTGTATGATCATGATAAAAGTGTACATCACAACCCTAGGTACTTATGATCTTATTATTAGTATAGCTGGTTGGAGACTCGTTAAGATTTCTTAGAGTATTATGAGAAGAGAGTGATTTGTTTAGACGACAAAGGGAGATCAATTTAGATTCATGGTATTAAGAGAAATCCATCCCTACATTTAATATCAAAGATGAAAATTAGTTGTTTCCTAAGTCAAGGATGTCAGTTGTATATATTAGAGGTAGTAAGTGGAGAGAAGTGACCCTCTTTAGATCAGTACCCTATGTTACATGAATTTAGGTATATATTTCACAAGGAGTTACCAGGGTTACCTCCTAAACAAAACTTGATTTTACTATCGAGTTAAAAGAAAGCTCGAAGCAAATATACAATACAAATTATAGGATGATGGCTCTAGATTTTTGTGAATTGTAGATGCAATTGAAATAATTATTGTACCTAGTCTCATACAACCTAGTATTTTTCCTTAGGGTGCATCAGTAATATTTTTCAAGAAGAAGGATGGTACTTTGAGATTGTGCATTCATTACAAAGATTTGAATAGAACCATAGTGAATAATAGGTATTCTATACCTCGAACTGATAATCTCTCTCATCAAATGAAAAGGTTAACAATTTTCTCAAAGATTGATTTGCGATTAGGTTATCACCAATTTAGAATTAAGGAAGGTGATATACTTAAGACCACCTTCTGGACACGATTTGGGAACTATAAGTTTATAACTATGTCATTTCGTCTGACCAATGTGCTAGTCATATTCACGAATCTCATGAATGGTGTATTTAGAAAGTGCTTGAACATATTTGTGAAGGTATTCTTAGATGATACTATCATCTATTCTAGGAACATTAATGAGCAAGAGGAGCACTTGCGGTTAGTGCTGTCATGACTAAGAGAACACAAATTGTATGGTAATTTGTCTAGGTGTTCTTTCTTTCAAAAGGAGATTCATTATCTTGATCATATTATTTTAGGGGAAGGAATTTCAGTGGACCTTGGAAAGGTGAAGGCCATCATGGAGTGGCCAATGCCAAGGAATTCTCATGAGGTGAAAAGCTTCATGGGATTAGTTAGGTAATTTTGAAGGTTGGTGGACAGGTTATCAAAGATTGAAAAACACATCACTACTTTGAAATGTAAGGGAATCAAGTATGAGTAGATCGAGGGATGAAACATTGCATTTACTGAATTTAAGAGATTAATAATTAGTGTGCAAATCTTGGAGTGCCTGATTTGGACATGGAGTTTACATTTTTAACATATGCCTCAAAGCAAGGGTTGGGGGTTATATTAATGCAAGATGATGGAGTAATATATCATGTGTCAAGGAAATTTAAGATTCATGAATATATTTAACCATAAACAATTTATAGTTGGTAGCAGTGATGTTAGTGTTTCCTTCCAATCTACTATTGTAAATTAGAGATTAGATTTAAAATGTCAATCCGGAATCGTAAACTTAGAAGCATAACCAAAATATATGGATTAGATCTAGACTGGTTTAAAGTGCATTCTGTTTCTGAAAATGAATCTAAAAACTACTTAACTTGTGGAAATAAACCTAAAACTACTTAGTTTATGGAAATGAATCTAAAGCTACTTAAATACTATAAACTAAAGAATACAAAAACTCCCTTACATAAGTGCACTCATTCGAATCCTTCAATCTATCAGCACTTAAATATTTTAAAATGACAAAATCATAAAATTAACTATATGATTAAAACTCCGTTGTTGAGTGCAGGAATACTTGAGTTCTTTTACAAGAAGTCATCTCACAAGGTATCTGGCATTCCTCAACGATTCAAGGTATATCCTAATGAAAAATGAAACTAAAATCCACCTACAGTGATTGATCAATCAGATATAAATGCTTAACTCTGTTCTGTATTGAAACCCTACTTGCAGCATATGAAATCAAATTTGATTTTAAAACTCAGATTGTTAACTCGATTGAATTCTAAAGGAACTTAAAAAACACATACCAATACGTATCAATAAGGAAAGTAGGTGTGCAGGATCGGCAGAGGGGGGCCCTCCACTGCTTCACTCACACACATAGGAAGAATCACAACATTCTCAACAGTAAAATCGCATTCACAACATAAGGATGAACAAACATAAAGTTATTTTAAAACTGGAAGTCTTTATTTCTTCAGCATAAGTTCACCATTATCGGATCCGAATTACATCTCGAATTCAAATACTTATACAAATTGTTTTGAAAACTAAAATTCTACAATCCTGGTGATTAATAATTGTATTCCCCTTATATCTCTACTATCCTCGAGATCGTCCTTCAGATCCATAAAAATAGACCAGATCGATATAAAATCAAAACTGTCCCTATTTTTGTGCTAAGTGGCAACGTTGGAAGATTGCTTTGACTAGTGTTGACTTGCCACTTGTAAAACCTGTTTTATAAAGTTGTTAGAAATTCATCCATCCTGGGACATCGAGGATCCTTATCTATCTTTCAGTTCTTGCCCAGCTGGCCTGCAAGTATCCAATCTAGGATCAATTACGGGAAGTCAATTAATCCTGTAATTGATTTAAAATCTCAATTTAAATGCTTTAAGAACTGCACAATTCAATTTATTTAAGAGCAACAACAATCTATACCATTGATAATCGAATTTCAAGGTTCTATGGATGAAAATGAGGATTTTATGGCAAAATATGAAAAATAATGGACCTAGCTGAAGGATTTATAAGGAAAAATAGGTATCAAAATAGTGACCAACATATCCCCCAAGAGGAAGCCATTGCATGTCCTCATGTACAAAACTGTTTCCAAAACTGAGTCTGCATATTTCCATGCACAAAATTGTTGTTGTACTGCTGCTACTCATCATCTGACATATCTCTTGTTTGTGATGATGCATCTGTACTAGCTCGAGCTGCATAAAGGACCCTCAATCTCCGATATTTTTCCTTGAAAGTCTTCTTTTGCTGATACCATTTGTATGAATGTTTAGATATTTTCATCTTTTGAACTTGAAGCTTTCTATTTTTCTCAGGACTTTAATTTCTTATTTTCTAGCTCTAATTCCTTCACCTTCAATTTTAGCTTCTCAAACTTTTTGCTATTCTAGGAAGATTTCTTCTTTTTCATCTCTATTGAAGGCTGCTCAGAGATAGTGTCTGTCCCAATTCCCTCTTCTTCATTATCCTTCCTTGAATACTCTTTTTATTCTTTTTTCTGTGACTTGTTGTTCAAAGACAAGAGAAATGATGGCTGCATCCTCATCTTCTTCTGTGACTTGCTGCTCAAAGGTAGGAGAAATGATGGCTACATCCTCATTATCTTGCTCTTCTCTGTTAGTTGGAGTCTTTTCAATTGTTTGAACATCTATCTCCATACTTTCTTCTACAGTTTGTTGTTCAAAGATGATATTCTCCTCTTCATCGTGTTGTCCAATCTCACATGATGGACTTTCCTCTTGACCTTCCAAGGATTGAATGTATTCATACTGTTTTTGTTGCGCTTCATCATCATTTTCCAGTGTTTGCTTCTTCTTATCTTGCTGACGTTTCCTTGATTTCTTCTCATAAGTGTTGAAGATCTTATCTTTTTCTTGGAATTTCTTCTCTTCTTTCACCATGCTCCTTGTTCTTATTCTTCTCTTAGGTTGTTTTGGGCTTGTTTCCTTAGAGTCATCTTCATTATCTGTTATCATCAACACTTCATTATTTTTCATTCCTCCCTTAGGTGGTTTTGGGCTTGTTGCCTTAGGGTTATCTTTTTCAACTTCTGTGCCTGCTATCATCAACAATTCATCTTCTTTGATTCCTCCCTTAGACAACTTTGAACTTGTTTCCTTAGGGTTATATTCTTCAATTTCAGTGCCTGCTATCATCAACAATTCATCTTCTTCCATTCCTCCCTTGGGCGGTTTTGAACTTGTTGCCTTAGGTTTATCTTCCTCAACTTTAGTGCTTGCTATTATGAGCGCTCCTTCTTCATATGAGCGCTCCTTCTTCAGGTATCTCTTCTGGTTCTTCAAACTTATTATAAATGACAAACTGCTGCCATGTCAAGGATTGTTTCTGTAACTCATGTATGATGATTATCTTAATGAGCCCACAATGAAAAAGGCTTGTTAACTTGTCTTTGGCACATTTTTGAATAGATTTAGCCATCTTAGAAAGGCTCTGTAATAGAAAATGAGGTATGTTAATCTCACAGTCACCCCTCAAATGATGCATTATCTTGATGTGATAGAGATATATAATGCTGAACCTTCCTTCACAAGTGATGAATCTCTGGATGATGTAGGCTATTTCATCCCAAGGATGAATCAACCAACTCCTTGGTATTCCTTTCTTCCATTGTACTGAGCTTGCCCTTGATCTGCATAAGAAGGGTGTCCATGCCTTCTCCTCAAACTGTTTTGTCTTGAAGAACCTCTCTCCCTATTGAGGTAACCATATAATTTGTGCCAAAATGTCTTCAGACAGTCTGAAGGAGAGATTACCTACTGTAGACCTTTCACCATCAAATGAACAATCAAATTCCAGGCTAACATTGTCATTCTGCCCATCAAATTTTTCAAAGAAGGGAACCCATTGTTTCCTCTCAAAAATTTCCATACATTTTTCATGAATGGCAGAGGAATCGAATTTTTTTGGTTCTAGTCTAGACACTGCAAACAAAACTTACAAGCAGAACATGACCCTAGCTTGAAATTCTAAACTTCTGAAACAAATTCTGTTCTTAATGGTTTCTCTGCCTAGCAAAACCCGGAAGTCGAATTTTGAATTTACCTTACCTCTGGTGACTCCCTCCTGCACATGCTTGAGATAAACACTTCTATGGCTACATGCCACTGGGGTTTCACTTCATCATACAACATGGAAGGCTCTTACTGAAGATAATGGAGAAAATTATCGAGTTAACCAGTTAACAAGCTGTGTTTTTTATGTTTTCTATGCAATGCCTCTGTTACTACTTCCTTTCATCGGTTCACTTGTCACTCCTTCACCCCTTCAACCATCGTGGAAGTGAAGCCTGGGATTTAACAAAGACGGTTGAAAAAAATGAAATCACTCTGACATTTTTAAATTAGAAGAGTGAGCCTCCCTATGTATAGGCAGATTTCATGGGGGTGAGTTTCAATAATTTCCCTCTTTCTTGTGCAATCATTTTTCAAACTAGCCCTAAGTTCTTTCTCGTACCTTTTTTTTAGTCCACCTACATACTCTTTTTTTCACTTTTTCATTTGATGCATAAAATGCAAATAAAATAGAGTATTAAGTTTTTGAATTTCTAGGTTAACGAACCCTCACTTCTTTGAAATTGAATTTAAAACTTGCCTGTAGGATGCACTTTTTAGGCATGAATTAGAAGGTGCCTCTATCATTGCTGGACCACCTATTTTGATACCTAGGGTAGATGAATGGGTAAGTGAATGGGTGAATGGGTAGATGGCTAGGATTGCGAGCGTGATAGGCATGTTGTCTTTACTAAAAAAAAAAACCATGCAAACTTTTAAAACATAAAAATTAAAATTCTTACAGACCTGTTTGATATCCCTTTGTGCTTTCATGCTATTTGAAATGGCTGGTTTGATTCTTTGCTGTAGCTTTTGATGGTCCTTCTGCTTTGATGTGTCTTCTGCTGCAACTGACTTGATGTTCCTTCTGCTGGTTTGCTGCTTTGCTGTAGCTTTTGATGGTCTTTGTCTCATGTCCCTCTGCAAATGAAATGTGCTTCTTCTCAGGTCCCTCTGCAAGCAAGTCTGATCTTCTTATGCTGGAATCTGTAGAAGGCTTGGAGGTTTACAGAACTTGAATGTGAAAGATTCATCCCCCTCAGGCCTATTTATTGACTTGTCCTCAAGGCGAATAAAATATTTATTGGATGCTTAAAAAAAACTGATATGAAAAAAAAAAACTGTTGATGACAAATAGTCCATGAAAGAACTGAAACCAAGAAGGTGAAATTGTTTTTGTGAATTTGCAATGGCCAAGTAAACTTAGTTTTCCAAGGAAAATTCAAGTTTATGTTGTGCCAGTTGCTTGGTTTTCACAACTAAACTCCATTTTTTTTTTATCAGAATATTTTCTAATAAGAAGGTGAAGGAGAAACACCAATGTGTTTGTCCAACACCTCCATCTCCCTCTGCTGAGAAATTTGTTGTAGGAAATCTTCTTTGTTGACAGGCTTGGTGTAAAGCTTTAACCTATGGCCATTGACCACAAATGTACATGCTTCATCATCTATTGTTTGTAATTCGTCTAAGCCATTGTCATAGACCTTTGCAATCTCATATGGACCAAGCCAATGAGTTGTGAACTTGGATTTGAAGTCTTTGAACTTTGAATCAAACAGTAAGGCCCAGTCACTGATGTGAAATTGTTTCTTTTTGATGAACTTATCATGCCATTGGGATCTCTATTGTTGTACCAAAATATTTTGTTCTATTGCAGCTTGTTTCATCTCATCTAATTGATTTAACTACAGTATCCTTTCCTGTTGTGCTTCAGAAAGATCCATCCCTAAATCAACTACTAATTTAAAAGTATGAATTTGGAACTCAATTGGTAACAATACCTGCTTACCATAGACTAGTTGATAGGGAGAAAAACCAATACTATTTTTCCAAGTAATTTTGTATGCCCATAAAGCTTCAGTAAGCTTAGCTGACCAATCTTTTCTGTGCATCTGGACTATTTTGGTGATGATTGCTTCCAAAGTTTTGTTGGTGGACTCCACCTAGCCATTGGCTTGTGGATGATAAGGTGTAGATTTTATGTGCTTGATCTTGTACTTGGATGCTATCTCCTGCACCAGTTTAGAAGTAAACTATGCCCCTTGATCAGTAACAATCTCTCTAGGAACTCCAAATCTAACAAATATTTCTTCAAAGAGAAAGTTTACTACTGTTTGTTCGGTGGATCTTGGTAATGGTTTGGCTTCCACCCATTTTGTAACATAGTCAGTACATACTAGAATGTACATCTTCCCTTGTGATGGTGGATTGATTGGACCAATGAAATCAAGAGCCCATTTTTTGAATGGCTCTATGAGGACTTGTGGCTGGAGTGGCATCTCATCAGATGGTACTGGTCATCCCATCCTTTGACAAATATCACAGCTCCTGACATACTTCTTAGAATCTTTGAAAATAGAGGGCCAGTAATACCCCAAGTTGAGTATCTTGAATGTTTTTATTTTATCTGCAAAATGGCCACCACACGGTTCATCATGACAAGCTTTTAAAATTTCTAAAACCTCATCTTGTCGTACACATCTTCTAATGATAAGATCATATCCTGTGTAGAAAAGATCTCCATTGACCCATATGTGTCTAGCACTTTGCTTAATAATTATTTTCTTTTCTTCGGATGACATAGATGGAGGTAGCTTTCCTGATGATAAACAGGTTGCTATATCAGCATACCATGGAGTTATAACATAAATAGCAAATAAGTGTTCATCAGGGAAACTATTTGAAACAGGAACAACCTCACCAAAATTGTGTAATCGAGGCAGAAAATATGGCACTTGATTTTCTCTTCCAGGTCTATCTAGAACAGTAATGTTGAATTCATGCATCAATAATAGCCATCTAGTTATCCTGCCATTAGTAATTGACTTGTTCATTAAATATCTTATGGAAGAGTGATCTATATGGACAAAGATTTCATAACCAGTAATGTAATGACGAAATTTGTTCACAGCATGAACTACTGCCAACATCTCCTTTTCAGTAATTGTGTAATTCAATTCTGCAGGGGTTAGATTTTTGCTGATAAAGTAAATAGCATAAGTCATGGTATTCTCTTTTTGACCCAAAGAGGCCCCTATTGCAGTATCTGATGCATCGGTAGAGATGTGAAATGACAATGTCCAATTTGGTCCCCTTAAGATGGGTGTAGTTGAGAGCTTCTCTTTAAGTTTCTGAAAGGCAACTTGACAGTTAGTATCCCAATGAAAATGTACATCTTTTGAAAGCAATTGAATAATGGCAGAGCTATTTCACTAAAATTTTCAATAAACCTCCGGTAATAGCCTGCATATCCTAGAAAAATTCTCACATCTTTTTGAGTTTTTGGTTCAGATAAATTCACAATGATTTGTATTTTTGCAGGATCCACATTTATTCTAGATGATGAGATATGATGACCTAACACTATCCCTTCAGTTAACATCATGAAACATTTTTCATTACTAAGGGAAAGATTTGATTCAATGCATCTTTTTAGGATTCTCTCTAACTTTTACAAGGAGTCATCAAAAGTATTGACATACACAGAAAAATCATCCATATATACTTCAATGCATTCATGAATTAAATCAGAAAAAATAGCTAGGACTTCTCTCTGAAAAGTAGCTGGAGCATTACATAGACCAAAAGGTAAAACCTTATAGGAATATGTACCCTAGGGACATGTGAAAGTAGTTTTATCCTGGTCCTCTGATGCAATTATGATTTGATTGTATCCGCTAAAACCATCTAAGAATGAAAAATAGTGTTTTCCAGCTAATGCATCTAACACTTGATCAATAAATGGCAATGGAAAATAATCTTTAAGTGTTGCTTTGTTTAACTCCCTATAATCGACACAAATTCTCCATTTTCCATTCTTCTTGGGAACAACAACTAATGGAGAGACCCATTGACTGTCAGAGATAGGGTAGATAAATCCTACCTTTAATAACTTTTGCAGTTCCTCCTTAACTATCTCTTTCAGTATGGGGTTCATTCTTCGTTGAGGTTGCCTTAGAGGTCTGATATTATCATCTGTGTAAATGTGATGAGTGCATGTTTCATGATGAATTCCTGGCATGTCAGTGTATTCCCAAGCAAATGCTTTGTGATATTTATTCAACAAATCAATCAGCTATTCTTCATGTGATAGAGTAAGATGTGCACCGATATTCAAGTGTTTTCCAGGACTTATTTCAATTGTTTTTCTTTGGGAATTAGTTATTGAATGAACATAAAAAATGTCATTAAGTGATGATTCTAAAGAGTTAACTGTGCAAGTTTCCTGAAAATTCTGGCCCAAGACCTAATCTGCAATATCATATTGTATGCTTCTTAATTCTTCAGAGATATATGGTTCAGAAATAAAGTAATCTAGCAAATCTTCACTATTTTCCTCTTGAAAATCAAAAAGTTGATTAATAGTTAAGATGAGCTGAATTACTTCCTCTTGTTGCTCTTTTGTTTCATTCATCCAGGATAACTGGTCTGTCATAGAAGGTCTTTGAGAAGGAGGATATAGTGTGATTTGTTTTGTTTCTATTCCATGGGAAATGATCATGTTTCCTGCTCTAGAACCAATAAAAGCGTTAGCTGTGGCCAACCAGGGTCTTCCAAGAATCAATGGATGCCCGCCTAGATTAGACTTTGGTTGAAGAACTATGAAATCTACAGGATATTCCCAGGAATCCAAAGAAACTATGATATCTTCTAGTATCCCTTCAGGTGTGATTTTATACCTATCAGCTAACTCTAAGACTGTAGTGGTTGGTATGAGATTTTTCAAGTCCAGATATTCCATTGTTTCTAGTGTCATGACATTGATAACTGCACCCAAGTCAATTAATGTTTTCAAAATTGAAAAATTTTTGACAGTGATTGTTACCATTGGGAATGCTGGATCAACATATTTTTCAATAAAGACAGTATTTGATATTAGGCCTGCTAAATTCCCAATTACATGAATTGTTGGTGGGTCCTTCTTTCTTTTATTAATACATAATTCCTTAATTTCCTTGGTATAGATTGGAATGTCTTTTATGGCTTGCAACAAAGGAATTTTGACGCAGACATTTGTTAATTCATTCAAGACATCAAAATTAGGAAGGGTAACTGGTAATTTTTCCTTAACTAACCTTTCTGGAAAAGGAGGTGTTTGGGGAATTACTATTTTACCTTTCTGATTTTGTAGATCTGGTTGCAAATTTTATGTATTTGATTTTTTTGGATTTTTCTCTTCTTCTATGTGTTCTTCTATAATAACAGGATATTCTTTAGCCAAAGTTTTTCCAGACCGCAAGTGGATGTTTTGAATAGGAAGGATTGAATATGAAAATGTAGTTCCTTCATCAATACTATACATAGGATTAACTGTTAAGATTTAATATGCTAAGACAGAAAATAGCAGCATTACATTCCATTTCACAATAATAGCATATACAGGATCACTGAAGAAACAACAAGCACAGCATAAACACAAGAGACACAGATTTATCCTGGGAAACCCTCATGGGGTAGAAAACCCAACAAAACTTCCTCAATATAGATGACCAACAAATACAAAGATGTAACCCTGAGACATGATCTCCTCCTCCACCATAGCAGACCTCTCCTCCACAAGTGCGCTACTCTCAAGTGAGTGAGTGTGTGTGTTAAATGAGGAATACACCTCCTCTATTTATACACTACTCTAACTTGTCTTCTACACAAGACATGTAGGCTCATATTCCCAGCAAAGCTTCCTCAATATAGATGACCAGCAAATACAAAGATGTAACCCTGAGACATGATCTCCTCCTCCACCATAGCAGACCTCTCCTCCACAAGTGCGCTACTCTCAAGTGAGTGAGTGTGTGTGTTAAATGAGGAATACACCTCCTCTATTTATACACTACTCTGACTTGTCTTTTACACAAGACATGTAGGCTCGTATTTAACCAATGGGTTAAATACCCCACTACAACTGACTGGGCCGACCCCTCTAGGGTGGTCTAATAACCCTTTGACCCACATAACACATATAGGGCCGACCCCCACTAGGGAAGTCTAATAACCCAAGTTACCACATTCCGATGGAGGAATAAACATCTCCGGATATACAATAAGATCTTCACGGAGGAATGAATCATCTCCGGAATAATAAAGTACAAATATAATATTCTTTGAAGTTACAATATCTCAACACTCCCCCTTAACGAGAAGGATATTATAACAACATCTACACGAGCAAGGAGTCATCAACATCATACATGATACATCTATAAATCATTGGAAGCTTTCTCAACATCATCGGTAACTCAAGCAGTTACTGGAACATCTTCAATACTGGAACATCAACATCTTTAGTACTGAGTCTTTATCTTCTGCAGCACTCAAACAGCTACAACAACATCAACATCTGGATCCTCATGATCATCAGCATCGTCATCATACGATCATCAGCATCGGGATCATCTCGATCTACAGCATCTGGATCATCTCGATCTACAGCATCTGGATCATCTCGATCTACAGCATCTGGATCATCTCGATCTACAGCATCTGGATCATCATGATCTACAGCATCTGGATCATCACGATCTACAATATCTGGATCATCTCGATCTACAACATCTGGATCATCTCAATCTACAGCATCTGGATCATCACGATCTACAGCATCTGGATCATCTCGATCTACAACATCTGAATCATCTGTATTAGTATCCACATCAATACATCTATCATCAAAACATGTATTCTTACTAATACATATATCATAAAAAACGTGTATTCTCACTAATACATCTATCATCAAAAGCATGTATTCTCACTTAATACATCTATCATCAAAAGCATGTATTCTCACTAAATACATATATCATCAAAAGCATGTATTCTCACTTAATACATCTATCATCAAAAGCATGTATTCTCACTAATACATCTATCATCAATAGCATGTATTCTCACTAATACATCTATCATCAAAAGCATGTATTCTCACTAATACATCTATCATCAATAGCATGTTTCTCACTAATACATCTATCATCAAAACATAGCAGCATACCCTGCAACACACACGATCATATTACAGGATGATCAATCCTGCTCGCTTTAGGACATAGGTCCATGGATGATACAATCCAAATCAAGTTCCAGGATGATCAATCCTTATCACTTTAAGACAAGTCTCATGTCTAGGGATGATGCAATCCCATCACGTACATTTTGAACCCAGTTCATGGACGATGCAGTACTCACACGTACATTTTGAACCAAGGTCCAGGGAGGATGTAGTCCTATCTTCAATTCTCGGAGACATCAGTATACGGATCAATTCTGGGACCAAATTCTAGGGAAGATACAATCCCCTACCTGTTCATTCAGGACTTCATTATCAGAGACCCAGTCTACGGCTCAATTCTGGGACCGCAGTCCGGGGAAGATACAATCCCCTACCTGTTCATTCAGGACTTCATTATCGGAGACCCAGTCTACGGCTCAATTCTGGGACCTCAGTCCGGGGAAGATACAATCCTCTACCTGCTCATTCAGGACTTTATTATCGGAGACATCATGTCTACGACTCAATTCTGGGACCTCAGTCCGGGGAAGATACAATCCCCTACCTGTTCATTTAGGACTTTATTATCGGAGACCCAGTCTACGACTCAATTCTGGGACCTCAGTCCGGGGAAGATACAATCCCCTACTTGTTCATTCAGGACTTCATTATCTAAGACCCAGTCTACGGCTCAATTCTAGGACCTCAGTCTGGGGAAGATGCAATCCCCTACCTGTTCATTCGGGACTTTATTATCGGAGACATCATGTCTATGGCTCACTTTAGAACATGTGTTCAAGGATGATGCAATCCCTCTTCTTTCTCGGAGACACCTGCCTACGGCTCACTTTAGAACATGTGTTCAAGGATGACGCAATCCCATCATGTCCACCAAGGACTTTCATTCTCGGAGACATCATGTCTACGGCTCTCTTGAGGATGATGCAATCCTATCATGTCCACCAAGGACTTCATTCTCGAAGACATACGTCTATGGCTCTCTTGAGGATGATGCAATCCTATCATGTCCACCAAAGACTTCATTCTCGAAGACATACGTCTATGGCTCTCTTGAGGATGATGCAATCCTATCATGTCCACCAAGGACTTCATTCTCGAAGACATACGTCTACGGCTCTCTTGAGGATGATGCAATCCGATCATGTCCACCAAGGACTTCATTCTCGGAGACATCATGTCTATGGATCTCTTTTAGAATATATGTTCAAGGATGATGCAATCCCCTTGTCACCTTAGACCCTGTCTAAGGACCATCCACCAACCTCTCTGTTGGCATCACCAATATAGGTATCCACATCATTGACCTCATTGTCGATGCGGGAAATCTCATCATAAGTGATCACATCACTCCCCCTTTCGAGGAGGGTCCTTCTTAACTATATTAAGTTTGTCTTGGAAAACTTTACTTGAGGTAGAGGTTTGTTAGTGCATTGGTAACTTGTTACGAATTCGAACATTAACCATATCTTGTATATAGGAATTTCATATCTCTATGTGATTTGACTTATCATGGAACACTGGATTCTCTGCCATTTTGGTACAAACTCTGTTTGTCACATAGGATCATAGTTGGGTCCATCTCTAAGTCAATTATGAAGCCATACCGCTTCACAATTAGCAGAGCAAGCAGCCATATATTCTGCTTGTGCTAAGAGCCACACTAGATTGTTTCCTGCTCAACCACGAGATCATGGCTAATCCTAGACAATAACATCCTCTCGATGTGCTCTTCCTGTCTGATACACTTCCTGCCCAGTCAACATCTGTGTAGCCATCTGAAGTCATGATCTCCAAGATAACATAGATCAAAGTCTATTGTATCCTTTAGGTACCGTATCACATGATTTGCAGCTTATCAGGTGAACACATCTAGTTTCCACTAGATACTGACTCAAGGTGTTCACAGCAAAGCATATATCTGACCTAGTATTCGTTAGACACATTAATGACTCAATATTTTGTCTGTACAGAGTTCTATCCACTAACTCTGATGAGTCATCTGCTAACAACTTCAAGAGTGGCCATACCCACACATCAAGTCCTTTTAATATTTCTCAGCATACTTTCCTTGGTTGAGAAAGATTCCTTCTAAGCCTTGCCATACTTCCAGACCTAGGAAGTAATGCATCAATATGAGATCTTTCATTTTCATTTCTGCATTGAATGATCTTCTGCATATCTATCTGTGCCATCTCTCGTTAGATGGGTCTACTGATATAAGCCTCAATATCATTCGAACTTTGTGGTGAGTTCCTTCTTGCATCCATGTCATCTGTGTATAGAAACCATATTCAACCTTGTAGCAAAGGTTGAGATCCACATCACTCATGGTGATCATTAAGCTCATCAATTGATTATCGATCCTGGGTACCCATATAGAACCTGATTCACACTTCTTCTTTAATTACACCATTAAGAGAATGGTCTTATCTATCCACTTGGATCAAACATCTTGTTATGATTCTCTTCCTCTTTCTAAGAGAATCTTCTAGCCATGAGCCTTCTATATTTTGTTTGATTTGTAAACCTTCTTGTTGAACATCCATCACTTGTTTGGTGTTCATCATTCTTCATGATCTTTCCTACAAAACAAAATTAAGTACATGATTAGTAATACTTCATAATCATGAAATCATGTTGACATGATAACCTATTATGCATACAGATATCATTTACATAGTTATGCAACTATCTTGATCAATACTTTGGCACAACACTTTTCCATATCCTGTATGCATACAGTGGCTATCTAGATGCCTTCCATCTCTACCAGAACATACTGTCAAGAGTGTGCACAACTCTCAGCATGTCAGCAAAGGGTTTCATTCTAGACAAGCAACAATGGAATGTTTGTCCAACTTACCAATCATATGCATGTTAGTAGTATATTGTTCAATGCTCTATGAATGTTTACACATAGCATGATATCTTCCGGGAATACAAGTATACATACAAGCAATATCATTTACTATTTGAAATAACAACTCAAATACTTATCTTTTATGTTTGTGTGGTTGCCTCCCACTTGATCTTCTATATGTCTTTTGAACTTCTATTCATTCTGTACCACTGTGCATGCTTAAGTGTGCACTAGTGTCATCCTCATGATCTCATACACAAACATACATTCATTAGTATTTCTCAATATTATCAAAACTAAATAATCTTGAATATGTATAGTCATGATCATTAGTATTCAGGGTTTCAAGGAAGTCTTCTTTTACTCATGCATATTCTTGTTTGATCTAGTTAGTTAAATCATCAACCAAGATAAGAGACATAATATGCATAAACCCTTGATTACTAACTTTATGAATAAGCATAACCAATCATACCAGGTATACTTATATCAGGGATCCTAACACAAGGTAAGATTCTAACTTGACATAGGAAAACATACCTGGATTAGTATACCTGCTTAGTTATGTACAACATACCTAAACAATTTCTTCAATGATTTAGAGATCCTGAGCTAGAACCTGCATGTCTCATAGGTTAAGCACAATATAACAAATTCATACATACCTCGTAAGTAGAACAAAGATTATGGATGAGTCTTTGTCTTCATGTTGTCATGGTCATGGAACTTGATTTGTCTTTTGTGATGTACCTGTATCTTGTTAGCAGAGAACATCAACCTCACACAACACCATAATGCATTAGTACAATCATATAGCCCTAATCAATGAATGTCTTCGATCATTCACATGCATTCATTTAATCAAGATTGTACTAATAAATAATATGAAGACAAACACATCATGAACTTAATCAAGAATCAGATTTCAAGACATACCTAAACCTCTTTAAGTCATACCTGTCGAGACTTCTTGTAGTCTTCTTATATAAGGCCTTAGCCTCAACTCCCCCTAAAACTTGACCCGGAGCTTGATTAGGGTTTGCTAGAGAAACCCTAAAAATTCAATCTTTGACTTTCACACTTCTGAATGGATGGAAGGATGTGTCTTGTTGAGCTGATCAAACTAGCATAATTCAATTTTGAAATCTCCAAAATTTGACCCCTCAAAATTGCCTTTGAAACTTCTGGATCTTCTGGACAGGAACCTGAACTAGGGTTTCATGAAGCCCACCCTTCTGTACAATCAAAAGGTTTGATCCAAGGCTCTAAACTCTTATTTTTCTGAGGAGCTTCCAGTCGTGGTTACAGACTTCAAAAAATTCCAACTTTTGTTGAAGCCCTAATTTTCCATCTTTCCGATCAAAATCCCGAACTGGGGTTTGGTCAAGCCCGATCTTCTACCCAACCAAAAAATTCGATCTTGGTATCTAAATTTCGATTTTCCTGAGTAGCATTCATCCGTGGATTCTTATTCCAAAAATTCTAACTTTCTCCGAAACCCTAAATTCCGGAAGCCATGAATGAAGGTGCTCCAAAAATAATTCTGTTTTGACAGAAATATGTACCTGATTGTTTCTGCTGTAACTCCGAACTTTTCACTCCACAGGGATTGAAATTTTTTTTCTGTGGTAGCTTGACCTGTCATCTTTCCATCCCAACAGGTCTGACCTCAATTGGATTTTTTGAGAGAGAGTTATGCCAAGTGTCGCAACGTGACTTGTTTATGGGATAAAACAGGAGAGCGAACTTGTACGGTGTGCCACGTGTCACTGGTTCAACTTCAGCCTATGAAAATTTTTCTTGAGATATTAAAGTCTGTGTTCTACCTGTCACTTTTTACGAAATTTCATTTGGATCTTCCTAAACCAAGTTATTCCAAGTGTCGCAACGTGACCTGTTTATGGGATAAAAAAAGAGAGCGAACGTGTACGGTATGCCACGTGTCACTGGTTCAACTTCGGCCTCTAAAAAAAGTTTCTTGAGATATCACAGTCTGTGCACTACCTGTCACTTTTTACAAAATTTCATTTGGAGCTTCCTAGCCCAAGTTATGACCTTTTTTCCTAGGTCACCTGATTTTGACTGATATCTAGAAGAGGCAGAAACCCTAACTTGTACTGATCATAACTCACAAAGTACAACGAATCTGAGGGTTCCCTTTGGACACAAGGTACCTGGGGATGTAATATACGACTTGTAAAGGTTTCAGATCTTGAACCTTCTCCAAAATGGATTTATGACGAAAGTTCCACGATGACTGGTTTTTGCTATATAAAACCCTAACCTTCAAATTGTCGCAAGAGAAGCAAGTGTCGTAAGTGCCATACATTGCCTTCCTTCAGGTTAGCTCTGATACCATGTTAATATTTAATATTCTAAGACAGAAAATAGAAGCATTACATTCCATTTCATAATAATAGCATATATAGGATCACTGAAGAAACAACAAGCACAGCATAAACACAAGAGACACAGATTTATCCTGGGAAACCCTCATGGGGTAGAAAACCCAGCAAAGCTTCCTCAATATAGATGACCAGCAAATACAAAGATGTAACCCTGAGACATGATCTCCTCCTCCACCATATCATACCTCTCCTCCACAAGTACGCTACTCTCAAGTGAGTGAGTGTGTGTGTTAAATGAGGAATACACCTCCTCTATTTATACACTACTCTAACTTGTCTTTTACACAAGACATGTAGGCTTGTATTCCCAGCAAATATTCCTCAATATAGATGACCAGCAAATACAAATATGTAACCCTGAGACATGATCTCCTCCTCCACCATAGCAGACCTCTCCTCCACAAGTGCGCTACTCTCAAGTGAGTGAGTGTGTGTGTTAAATGAGGAATACACCTCCTCTATTTATACACTACTCTGACTTGTCTTTTACACAAGACATGTAGGATCGTATTTAACCAATGGGTTAAATACCCCACTACAACTGACTGGGCCGACCCCTCTAGGGTGTTCTAATAACCCTTTGACCCACATAACACATACAGGGTCGACCCCCACTAGGGAAGTCTAATAACCCAAGTTACCACATTCCGACGGAGGAATAAACATCTCCGGATATACAATAAGATCTTTACGAAGGAATGAATCATCTCCGGAATAATAAAGTACAAATATAATATTCTTTGAAGTTACAATATCTCAACATTAACCACTCTGTTATTAGGATTGGGTACTGGATGGGCTGGTAACTGTGTTGGTTGAGGTGGAGGTTGATTCGATGGTAGCTGAAGTTGTGGAGGTTGGGAGGAGTAGGGTTTTGCTGTGGAGGAAATGAGGACTGATTCTGTTGGTACCGTGGATAAGAAAAAGACTGTTGGTAAGGTTGGGGATAGGCCTGCTGATATGTTTGATTTCCATGAGCATACCCTCGCCAACCTGGAGCAGATTGGTTCTGGTTTTGCTGAGGAGACCAAGTTTTCCAAGGCATAGGAGCATTCCATGAATTCTGAATAGGATATTGATAATTCTGAGAAGATTGTTGCATAGGGTCTTGAAACATACCTGGAAAGCGTGGCTGCCATGGTCCTTTCTGTTCCATAAGATAGAGAGACTCCATGCTTTGACTTTCTTCCACTTGAGTTTCCTGTAATTCTTTTAACCTAGGACAATAATTAGTGTTATGATTCTCTGTACATAATCCACAAATCTACACATTATTTAGAGGGCATTCTTTTAATATATGTTTCTTTCTACATTTAGGACAGAAAATGGATAGAGATTGGTCTTGTTGATCATGTTGTTCTTGTCTCTTTTTAGTTTTTGATGTTTCAACCTGTGTTCCTAAAGTACTCAGAAGGTCAGTTTTGAAATCTTCTAATAAATTTCCAAGCTTAGCTCTTGATATACCTCCTGTTGCCGATTTGGTTATCTTAGAAGTTACATCTCTTTTTCCATTTCTGGCTCTTCCTCGTGAATACTTTTGACACAACTCTGTAATTTCATCAACTGGTAGGTAAGAAATATCCCCTTTTCCCATTACATTCAAAATGTCAAGATACTCATCTCTTATGCCTTTCAAAAAGATTGTCCTGGTGATATCAGATGTTAAAGAATTATATTTGGATTTCTGTAGGTTATATGAAAATCTCTCAAGATATTCTTCTAGACTTTCATCTTCTTGCTGAGACATCCTAAAAATATCATCTTTCAAATCTTTGGATCTACAGTATGCTTGGTATTTCTTTAGAAAAATCTTGCTCATGTCATCCCAGCTGGTTATAGTGTGTTCTCCTAATCCCATGAACCATTTCAATGCAACAGCTTTAAGAGTAGCAGGGAAGAGGCGAAGTTTATGTGTCTCATCTATATATCCATATGTACGACATAAAATATCAAATTCAAACAAAAATGAATCTGGATCTTTAGAATTCATGCCATAAAAGTTAGGTAAAACAGATGGTGGAATGTTTTTCAATTTTACTTCTTGTCCTAGAATAATACTAGTGTCTAAGATTGGAAATTTGAAAGTGGATTCTTGTTCTTCTTCTACTGTTTCCTCTCTTTCATTTCTTCTATCTTCTCATCTTTTGTTTTCAAATTCTAGTCTCCTTTCATACTCTTTTCGGTGTTCTGGGGTTGGTACTCCTCTTAACATTTCTCCTTCAGCCATTTCTCTGCGTTTGTTTTACATTTCCATCCCGCGTTCATACTCCCTACGTTGTTCTAGGATTAGTCCTCCTTTCTTAGATGTTTCCTCATCAGTCATTTTTGAAGTATCTTTTTCAGCACTTATGGTAAGGAATTATTTCTTCTCATATGGAGAATTTCCTGTTATCGCTATTTTTGGGGGGTTTTTCACAAATATTCCTTTCTCGTCTCTCTATCTTGACATAAAACTAAAGTCTATTCTGTATTTTTGAATTTTTTTTTATTTTTTTTTAAGAAAACTAAATTACCTAAGTCTAACTCTAAGTATGCTTCCCCGACAATGACGCCAAAATGTTGGGTTCCAATCTACTGTTGTAAATTAGAGCTTAGATTTAAAATGTCAATCCGGAATCGTAAACTTAGAAGCATAACCAAAATATATGGATTAGATCTAGACTGGTTTAAAGTGCATTTTGTTTCTGAAAATGAATCTAAAAACTACTTAACTTGTGGAAATAAACCTAAAACTACTTAGTCTATGGAAATTAATTTAAAGCTACTTAAATACTGTAAACTAAAGAATACAAAAACTCCCTTATAGAAGTGCACTCATTCAAATCCTTCAATCTATCAACACTTAAATATTTTAAAATGACAAAATCATAAAATTAACTATAATATTAAAACTTTGTTGTTGAGTGCAGGAATACTTGAGTTCTTTTACAAGAAGTCAGCTCACAAGGTATCTGGCATTCCTCAACAATTCAGGGTATATCCTAATGAAAAATGAAACTAAAAGCCACCTACAGTGATTGATCAATCAAATATAAACGCTTAACTTTGTTCTGTAATGAAACTCTACTTGGAGCATATGAAATCAAATTTGATTTTAAAACTCAGATTGTTAACTTGATTGAATTCTACAGGAACTTAAAAAACACATACCAATACGTATTAGTAAGGAAATTAGGTGTGCAGGATTGAAAGAGGGGGACCTCCACTACTTCACTCACACATGCAGGAAGAATCACAATGTTCTCAAGAGTAAAATCACATTCACAACATAAGGATGAACAAACATAAAGATATTTTAAAACTTGAAGTCTTTATTTCTTCAGCATAAGTTCACCATTACCTGATCCGAATTACATCTCGAATTTAAGTACTTATACAAATTGTTTTGAAAACTAAAACGCTACAATACCGGTGATTAATAATTGCATTCCCCTAATATCTCTACTATCCTCGAGATTGTTCTTCAGATCCATAAAAATAGACCAGATCAATATAAAATCAAAACTATCCTTGTTTTTGTGCTAAGTGGCAACGCTGGAAGATTGCTTTGACTAGTGTTGACTTGCCACTTGTAAAACCTGTTTTATAAAGTTGTTAGAAATTCATCCATCCTGGGACATCTAGGATCCTTCTCTATCTTTCAGTTCGTGCCTAGTTGGCCTGCAAGTATCCAATCTAGGAGCAATTACGGGAAGTCAATTAATCCTGTAATTTATTTAAAATCTCAATTTAAATGCTTTAAAAACTGCATAATTCAATTTATTTAAGAGCAACAACAATCTATACCTTTGATAATCAAATTTCAAGGTTCTATGGATGAAAATGAGGATTTTATGGCAAAATATGAAGGATAATGGGGCTAGATGAAGGATTTGTAAGGAAAAATAGGTATCAAAATAGTGACCAACAGTTAGCACTAAATATTTGGAGGAATTATTGTAGGGTAAAGATTTGGGCTTAATTTTGATCACCAAAGCATGGATTATTTCTTAGTATATATAGATCTAAATCCCATGCAGATGTGATGGAGTGAATTTATGAGTGAGTACTATTTTGTAATTTTATATATTAAAGGAAAGGAGAATGTAGTGGCTAATGCCCTGAGTAGAATACCATGGATCTTCTGTCTAATACACTTAAAGGTCGATTTAAGGGAGTGAGTGTTGGACAAGTTCTTGTAGATAATTTGTACTTAAAGGTTACATCAACATTTTAGAATAGGATGCAGTTAGAACCTAAGTTCAAGGGGTATGTCCTTTAGGTAGATGGATTTTTGCAATTTCAAGTGAGGATGTACATCCTAGATGAAGGAGATATTAAAAGCACTATCCTCAAGGAATATCGTAGAGAAAATCATCATGCACATCCTAGTGTGAAGAATATGTATGAAGACATGAATAAACTCTTGTTTTGGGCATGCATGAAAAGTGATGTAGTCCAATTCATGGCTAAGTTCCTTGAATGTCGATAGGTAAAAGTCAATCAGTGCTACCCAATATGTCTCTTACAACCACATAATGTTCCTATGTCCAAATGGGAAGTCATTTCCATGGATTTCACTATAGGATTTCCCCTCACATCTCAATGACATAATACCATTTTGATCATAGATGATAAATTGACCAAAATCACTCATTTTATTTGATTCAAGGAAACTTATGATTTCATAGGTGTAGTGAGAGTATTTATAAGTGAGATTATTTTTCTTCAAGCATTTCCCAATAAGATTATCTCAAATAGAGACTCTTAGTTTACATCTAGGTTTTGGACAAGCTTATAGTTAGCATTGGGGACTCAACTAAACTTAAGCACAACTTATCATCCTAAAATGGATGGGTAGATGGAAACATTTAATCAAGTAATGGAGGACATTCTAAGGATGTATGTTATAAATCAAAAAAACATTCAAAAAATTACTTACCTTTGGTGGAGTTTGCTTACAATAACAATTGTCATAGCTCAATCAAAATGCCAACTTGTCATGCTTTGTATAGAAGGCCATGTAGGACACCATTGATTTAGGATTGGTTAGAAGACCAACTGATCATAGGTATAGAATTGGTTCAGGAGATGGAAGAGCAGGTAATTTATATTAGACAACAATTGAAGGAAGCATGTGATAGGAAAAAGAGTTATGTCGATGCACATAGAACTGACCAAAGTTATAATGTTGGAGATGGGGTTTTTATTTGTATTAGGCCTAATAAGAGTACTATTTGATTTGGAAATGGGACTAAGTTGTTAAATCTATTTATAGGTCCATTTGATATTTTGAAGAGAATAACACCAATTGTGTATCATCTCCACCTCATTTGCATAAAAATCATGTTGTTTTTCATGGATTTGTATTACGACAATATATAGCTAACAGATATTGTAAAATAAATTGGAAGGAACTACATGTTTTAGATGAGGGAACCATCATGGTCATACCATTACACATATTGGACCATAGGGATTGGAAAATCAGGCATCACTTGGTGGAGCAGGTTAACTTCTAATGGGAAAGGTACATCCTAGTATTTGTTACCTTGGAGGATGCAGAAACCATGTGTCATGATTATCCCACACATTTTTATTGTAACTCCGGGACATGGTTTCTTGAAGGTTGGGTGTATGTAATGCCCCATATTTTGACTTGACAACTAAAAAAATGATAACCTATTTTTTATTTCTTTTCTTATTATCTATTGAATGCATCCCAACCAAGAGAACTATATGTGTGGATTTATGGACCTACTATAAGCGGAAATTATGGTTAATTTGATTGTTTATGTTATTAATGATGAAAAATGTGTGATTTACTTCCAACATGCAAATCTAAATGGAAGGTTGGGTTATATGGATACCATTTTATGTTATAATTAAATGAATAAATGGGTGCCATGCACATGATAAATAAATTATCTTGTTTACATAATTTATTTGTTGATAACTTGGCAATTCCATGAAAATAGTAAATGAATATGCATGATCTTATGTGTTGATGAGGCTAACCCACATGTTAGCGGAGATAAGTAATAGTTAAATATGTGTAGTACTAAAGTGGCCCTAATGTTGTTGACATTGAAAAAGAAAAGGGTATAATATGAAGCATTAATTTGTGAGTTAACTATTGGTTCAATACATTTATAAGTTATGTGGGCCACTACAAATTTTTATAAGAAACATGGTTGCCCAAACTAGTTATTCGATTATGCATCTCTAAGAACAACAACAACAACACAATATGATTATTTATATTGTTGAACCCAATTCTATTAGGAGAGGTAGAGGAGTTACCCACCGTTTATCCTCTAAAACCTAGAGTCATGGGAGGGTCATGTTTGTTGGGGAAGTTATGTAGATTTAATCAACAGTTACTTTTAAGGGTTATATCTAGGCTTGGTCAATATAGTTGATGCTCCAATATATTTCAACAGAGGAAAGGATAAGATACAAACATATGGAAGTAGGTTAGGAAGGAAGGGTGATTTGGAGTAGCTATGGTGATGTTTGGGAAATAGATGTGTCACCTTAGTCTTGTGCTTGGTTTCTTCTGGGTTTAAATCATTTGATTAATACATTCAATATAATCTTAGTATGATTTTTAATTCACACTGGATTATTCGGGCTTAGTAGTAATACGGTTAAATGTTGTGTTTACTTGATTACTTCCTTGCATGCTTGGTTATGATCATACAAGAATTATGCATTAGTGGTGGTGATGGTTATCATTAGTGCATGCACAAGCTATTTATATGCTAGCTACACTTACATACCTTGTTTGCATACATGGGTACTATTCTATATATTAGTGATTAAAATGACATTGTTAATAGTTGATGCATGGAGGGTGTCATAGGAGGTTAATTATATGCTTCTATTTTAACCTTCATTTGAGATTTATTTACATGCATTCATAATTGAGTTATATTTAAGTATTAAAAGAGGGAATTTGCATTTCAGTTGGAACTTAGATTGATTTCAATTGAAGATAAGATTTTGTGATTTTGTAACTTACTAAAATTTGATTTGGATTATATATGACTTTATCTTGTTGAGTGGCTTGTCAAGTTATTAATATTGGGTAGGTGAATTTATATTTTAGTATATTTTGACCTATTTGTAACTTACTAAGATTTGATTTGGATTAGATATGATTTTATCTTGTTGAGTGAGTTGTTGGGTTATTAATATTAGGTAGGTGATTCACTATTTTATTATATTTTGACCTTCTTGGGGCCCTTCTCAAAGGGATAGGAAGGAGGTGAATAAATTGGATAAAATGTATTTTGGGAGATGGGTTAGGGGTCGGTTCTTTGGAGAGAATTATCATTGGAGAAGGGAAAACCTTGAGTGGAAGAATATTGAACTTTGGAACCTTAAGCTTGGAAACTTGGGGCTTGGTTAATACTGTTATTGTTGTTGTTAGATTTGTGCACATAGAGGGCTAGGAAACACATAGGTTTCCTAGAAGTAGATAGTTGAATAAGCTACTAGTTGGTTGTGAGGATTAATCCTAGTTTGGGTGACCCTTGATTCATCAATTGTAAAGGATTGGACTATATTGTTAATTCATAAATTTTATTAGAGGTGATATACTAGTTTATACTTTTCTTTAGATTATTTCCAATTAAATTATGATATTTAACTACAATTGGTGAGTTATATTAGATGTATTTGGTATTAATATATGATGCGAGTATAAGAGAATAACAATAGAAAAATAAAGAGGTTGTATTTTGAACTTAGAAGTTAATTGCAAATTGTATGTTATGAATTGACAAAATGGAGTTATGCTTAGAAGAATAATGAATTAGATTAAATTAGTTAATAACACCCATTAGTAAATAGGATTGATACACACAACCTTCTCTCAAGGATAGTACACAACTCTAACTTTTCAAAAATACCTAGCTAGGGTAAATCGACAGCTCAACCAAGAAGATGAAGTGCAAGAATCTCTCCAACACATTTTCCAAGGAAAGATGTTCTCTTATTTTATTTTTCTCCATAAATCCACCCTAATGTTTTCCTCCAAACCATAATATTCTTGCATTCTTAGGGTAGAAAACTAACCCTAGGAATGTCCAGGAAACCCTACCGCCTGAAGACAAGAGTGACCAAGTACATAAGAATATCCAAAGAAAGAGAATATCCAAAGAAAGAGAAGAGTGATCATCACCAATGTCTTCTTCATAAGAGTAAACCCTAGAATTTCACAAGGATCAAGTTACAACAAATGTGTCTCCTCTAGAATTCATATCTACACAAGGTAAGTCCACACGCCTCCATCAAAACCCTCCATGGACTCTAATGGTCCTCCTAAGTAATGCACTCCACTGGGTTAACTACCCTTGAAAGAACACTATTGAATCCCTAGGAATCCTTGAGCCATCTTGAATCCTCTAAAAATGAATCTAAGTTTCCACATGCAGTCAGGGGATTGAATCCCTCCTCTATGTTGCAAAATGATCCTAATCCCAAGTGGGGTGCTTTCCAAGCAAGTGTTTCCTCCATGTGGACATCATGAAGGGAATCCACCAATCAAGAAAGAGGACTCTAGTTCCTTAGGGAATAACACTAAGCCAACTCCATCCTAAAGTCAAGAATCCACTAAGAAATAAATCTGATCAACTATGCATATCCATCATGGACCATATCTCATGTTGTAATCCATCTTGTACCATCAAATGGATAAACATACATCATGTAACTTGAATCTCATGAAGCACCCCCAAGCATGGTGTCAATAGTTTTTTAGTACAATATAAAACTGCCTCTTTATAAGGAAAGTGTTTCCACCACACGTAGTGACTCCTTTTGCATGTATACCAAGTCTAATATCTACAAATTAGTATTGGTTGCAATCCTACAATTAACCACTATGATCTACAACAAATTTATCAACCATGCTATCACGACATCTCAATCATCCAATGAATAATGATCATCTGTGAATATACATGAATATGAAGAAATATATCCTTGGAGCAACAACAACCTTCCAACCTACATAATCCTCCAAGTCAAAATCATTGACCAAAATCAATGGGAATTCCATCGGGAGCTCTGTAGGACATCTTGCAAAGATAACCACATCTCCATACAAGATCAAGTCAATCTCAAAATACAAACATCACAATATAGTCATCATACTATGCAAGTTCATCATCAACTTTCCAACATGAGAATCCCTCTCATGTACCTAAAATCCCCTTGCAATTGAACCATCAACCTGAAATAGGTCACTTCTCTCATTTCAATAAAATATTGAAGTAAGAGTAACATAAAGGGAACGTCCCTCTATTTGAGAGAATCTAGAATCCTTGGTCTTGTACTCTATAATTCTCCCATCAGTTGCAACTTTGGAATCAATCTCAGAAACATCCTATACTGGGGCATTGCACCTATCCTCCATTGAACAACTAGATGGCCACCCATGGATGAAGTCAATCTCATCATCATACCTCTCCTCCTATGTACAATTATAAGTCTCACAAATGGACGAAACTAATGCTATATGACTAACATATCTCCTAGGAGGTACACTCATCCTCACTAATACCACAAGATTTGAACCCAAAATTACAAAATTTGACCATTTTTTTTAAATTGATAGAAGGAGCCATCGGATATCCGACGTATCTGTGGATATCCGATGTCTCTGTGGATATCTGACGAGGCACCTGGAATAGTTACCAACATTATCGGATATCCGACCGAATATTAAGCCCGAGGATGTCGGATATCCGACCTCACATTAAGCCCTAGGATGTCATATATCCAACTCGAAGCGATACCCGAGGATGTCGGATATCCGACTGATTATGATGCACTAGCTCATCGGTGATCCGACATCAACTCTCCAACAGTAACTAAGTTCAAGGTGTTGGATATCCGACGGAGGGATGACTTTTAAAACCTATAAATATCGAAACATTCCAACATGTTTGCTATACAAGCGATGGTTTGCGGAATTTTTTTTTATTCGGCGGACTGTTTTTCATTATTTCCATTGTTTTTGTGATTCAAGCGAGTGAACTGTGGAGCTTCATTCTCTAAGATTGATAATCTTCATTCAAGCTCTTTACGAGAAAATGTCAACTAGAAATATTCCTGATCCAGACGAACAAAATCGACAATTTCTTGCTAGATTGTGGGAAGGAGTTGAAAGAAGGGGTGATGGGAAATGCTATTGTCCATGTAGTCAATGCAGGGGCTTTAAGAAGAGAAGAATTTTGATCACAACAACCATAAAACATTGTAGGGAGCATGGGCACGCTGAGGGGGGACATGAATACCATCCATTTGTAAGTTTTGCATTATATATGTTTTTATTTTGATTGATTTTGTAAATGTATGTTTTATTTTAATATTTCTTTTATTAACTTATATCTATTGATCGTGGTTTCAATAGATGGGGACTAACATGGACAATAAATATTATTTTAATATTTAAAATTTATTATAATATTTTTTTCTTTTGTGCATGTTGAATCTAGGGTATAGTAGAATAACTCATTTAATTGATCGTTAGTGAGACTAATCCACTCATTGGGGAAAGCACTTAACTCTCTAGATTTGTGACACTTTCCATCATTATAATAGAAATAATGACTATATTGGCATGTTGTAATTTCTCTTATATTTTCTCTATAGAAACCATAGCATCGTTTATCTTACCTTAGTGGACAGTATGAGAAATTTTGAGTTATATTTGAGTAGCTTTGCTCAGTAATTGGGTCAATTATTGTGTCTCTTGGATAGTTTGGATGCACCTATTTGACCAACAGTACAATTGGCCGTTGTTCTTTTCATCCTAACAGTACAAAATTTGTTACATTTTAAATGCATCACATATATGTTTACATTTTGTGTTTGAATTTCTTATATTAACTTTTATCTATTGTTGGTTTCATGTAATTATAAAGGAAAGACATCCTACAACATATTGTCCGGAGGAAGTGATTCCAAAACAATTACCGGAGGAACATGGAGCTATGAATATTAATGGAGAACAAGTTAATGATCACATTGAAGAAGATGATCATACTGATAACATAGTTGAAGATGATGTTACAAATACTTTGATCCATGATTCATTTAATGTTAGAATGGATGATGATGATGATGATGATGATGAACATTTTGATGATATTCATGATATACCTCTTCTTGATAAGGCATACGAACCCCTTTATGAGGGCTCCAAGACAAATCTTCTCTCTGCTATATTGTTGATAATGAACTTGAAGGTTATGAATGGTCTTTCAAACATATCAGTCACACTGATGTTAAGGTATGTAATATATTCCATCACAAAATATATATGATCGTGTATTTTATTGTTAATTCATATATAAGTCAAATTATTATAGATGAAATGTGTTTCATTAATATTATTTCTATATTATATTAACTAGATTTTTATTTTAATTTGTTGTAGCATGATAGGTGAATATTTGTTACCACCATCAAATATTTTACCTCGCACATATTGAGATTTATCTGCCATCATGAAAGAAATTGGAATGCAGTATGAAGAAATTCATGCATGCCCCGATGACCATGTTCTATATTACAATCAGCATGAATTTGCAACAGAATGTCCTGAATGTCATATCAGTAGATATCGAATAGATCAAGTAACTAAAAAGGTGCCTCGCAAGGTTCTACGTTATATTCCCATTATTCCACTTTTGCAATGACTGTTCAGGTGCAAAAACATAACGCAGTTTATGGATTACCATGCATGGAACAGAAGTCAAGACGACATTATTCGGATGCCTACAGAAGGGTCTGCATTTAGAGATATGGAGGAAAAATGGCCTCAGTTTAAAGAAGAACCTCGTAATCTTAGGATTTCTTTGGCAGCAGATGGTGTCAATCCATTTGCAGAGATGAGATCCGTTTACTCGGCGTGGCATATTTTTGTTATCAACAACTACATTCCTCCATGGTTGACAATAAAGAGGGATCACATAATGTTGTCGATGTTTGTTCCAGGTACAAACCCTACAGTTTTTTTTTTAATGTAGTGGTATCTCATTTGTCGTATTTTTGTCGCATAATGTCATATATATATTTAATATTTTTCTATTGTGCAATATGGTTTAATACATATCTAAATGGTACGTCTCATAATTATATTTTTTATATGTTCAAATCAATCAGGTAAGTACCAAGTCAAAGATATGAATGTATATATCTAACCTCTTATTGACGAGCTACTGAAGTTATGGAATGGCATCACTATGTATGACGTATCTAGACCAATACGACAAATGCAATTTCAATTCCATGCAATGCTTGTATGGACAATACATGATGCCCCAGGTTTAACCCATTTTTGTGGTATGTAATTATAAGTTCCACTTTATTTGCATTTAATTTTATGAACTACTTGTTAATATACTACGCACGCATGTTTTTCTAAATAATCTAGTCATTTTGTATATAATTATAATTGACATGAGGAGAGATTTGCAACTAGGGTTTGGTAGTCGAATTCAGAAGATGATTTTGGCAGCCATGGATCCTTCCATGGCCACCCTCCTCCTTCTCCCTTGAGTTTGCTTCCTGTTTTGGCTAACTAAAGGTGTTTTCTTTCCGCTCTGGAACGTTGATGGCACCTTGGAACCATGACCCATTGGGTAGTGGGTTTCTTTTGCTTCCCAGTGGGTTTCTTTGTAAAGAGGGAAGTTGATCCGGGGCTGGGCGTTTTTGGCCGGGTGTCGACGGTGGTAGTAGAAGACTGTAGAGCAAGGGCTCCAGTTCCTTCTTTGTTAACGGTGGATCGGCTGAGGGGGTTGCATGTTGGGGATTCTTGTCCCTGGATCGACGAGGATGGTGGTTGATCATTTTGCACTGACGGTAGTGCCCTTCACGGGGGTGACGACTTCCTTGCTGGGGAGCTGCATCTCCCTGGTTCGAGGATGGCAGCAATGTCAGCAGACTCACTCATTACAATGGCGGTTGCACTCAGGAACGAGAGCCGCATCTGTGGGCTGTCGAGGGGCATCCTTTCGGTGGACTGGGGTTTTAATCTTTGCAGATGCCAGTGGTTCTGTTACTTTCTCTGGGTTTTTTGAAAACGTTTTTTACCCTGTTTCTTTCTCCTATTTTCTATGGCATTTTCCTACTGGATTTACCTTGCATGTGAGCCATTCATGGCTATCCGGATTTAGGATTTTCAGATTAGTTTTTTTTTTTAGGTGCCTTAATTCCTTCTTTTTATTTATATGAAGCTGAAAAGCTTGTAGCAGACTTCCTTCTTTTATTGGTACTGCTTAGCAGTAGATACACTCTTCAAGAGTGCAGAAGATCCAATGTAATTTTGTACTCACAAGATGAAATAAAATTATGCTTTTTTTTCAAGGAAAAAAAATTATAATTGACATAGATATTCCATCTCTTTATGTAGGTCTTTAGACAAAGGGGAAATTTGCATGTCCAATTTGTGGTCCTAAGATCAAATCTCGTCGTTCAAAAATCTTAGGAAAGGAGGTGTTTGATGAGTATAGGCACTTCCTCTCTAAGAATCACAAGTATCGAACTACCAAAAAACATCTGTTCAATGGCAAGCAAGAGACTGCATTAAAACCACAGAGAATGACACCTCACCTATGGAAGTTGCAATATAATAGAAATCGTCAAGGTACGTATAATGAATCATCGTATATGATATTTTATATTGTGTGTTGCTTACTGTAATTGACATTGATTTATGTAATTTCATGATTGTCATTCATGTGATCATGAAGGCATTAATGGGATTCCACGAGGAATGACAAGTTATCCTAGAAAATTTAGTAGGTTGCCCTACTATGAGCACCTATAAATTGATCGTCTATTTGATACAATGCATATCGGAAAAAATGTGACCAAAACATTATGGCGAATATTGGATGGAAGGAGTGACAAAGAAAAAATTGTCAAAATTTGCAAAGACATTCAAGATAGCAACCATGCAATGAAAGATGTCATTCAATTTCATAGCAATGGAGAGAAAATTAATATAAACTCACTTCCATGGATGTTAACAGACCAACAAAGTAATGTTGTAAAAAAAGTCATTCGAAAAATTAAATTTCCCCACAGGATTTTGTGTGAACATTAAGAATATCATAACAAAGAAAGGTAATTTTGCGGGGGTGAAAACTCACGATTGGCATGTCTTCATGAAGGTAATTATTATGGTATGCATTTAATTTTTTTTTTCCTATTCCAATGAATATGGTTGGTATTTTTGTTTGTCTACTCTTTGTTGATAAAATGAAACAATTTGTATATTATTTTTACAGTATGTGTTGGGCACTATTTTGACCCCTTTTTGCCTCTTAGATAACCTTCATTTCCTTCATAGAATTTCCATTTTGAGTAGAAAGCCTTAAAGATCATCCATAAACCTTGGTCAAAGAGGTATAATGTCATCTGCTTATTAATAAATTGAGTTTTGTGATTTTTAGGCATTTTAACTAGGATTTTTACTAAAATTACGGGATGTACTAACTTCCCGTATTACTTCCAAAGTTGAGTAATTGCAGGACAGTTAGGAGGGAAACAGAAGATCAGGAATGGATCCTTAATGTCCACAGATGGATGAACATCCAACAGTCAGGAGAAGTGGCCTATGCAGATGTCGAGTCAAGCAGAGCTAAATGTGGCCACCTGTTCTGCGTTCAACACAAAAGAAGGAGCAATGCTGATTTTGTGGAACCCCACGATTTTGAAGATGATCTCGACTAGCTGTTAGCATTAATTAGATGTAGGGTTATAGTAATTTCAGTTTGATTTAGAATTTGTATAAATCATTTGCAAAACAATGAGATAGGGGATCACGATTTTAAAAGAGGAATGCATTACATTTGAGCTTCCGAAACTGCGTGGTGTCTCCTGTAAAATGATTCTGTGAATGAATACGAAGCTTTAAGTTCTGTGAAGTCGTTGATGTGTGTTGAGCAAGGCGTTGAAGGGCCCCCATCGTTAAACTCTACACACTTAACTGTTGCTGGTTGATCGATTGGGTATGCATTTGAATGTAATTTCCAGTTTATGAATCAGAATATAATTTCTAGTTTATAGATCATAGAACAAGTACAGTCAAGTTTTAATTGAATCCATTGATGCTCTGTTTTTTTTATGTATGGTTTGAATTACAAATTCTGTCACTGTACATCACTGCAGTATTGGATAAACGCTGTTCTTCACTGATTAACTGTTATGAATATTGAATTGTTCAGACTACGATTTCTGTGAATTGTCCATTGCTGGTATTCGATACTGAAATGATAGAAAGACATTTACAAATTATGAGCACTGTCTTGTAAAAGAAATTAATTGGTAATTGATTTTCAGTGATAATAGAATCTTGCAGTTTAAATCTTAGGGTTTATAGGATTGTTATTTAATTTTTACTTCAATCTTCATGTTTTCACAAATCAATCATTGCAGGCTTAAAAATGAAACAATGAAATCACCCTTGTAAGAGGATTTTGTCTCTATGAGCTGCAGTACATCAGTTCCTATTAGTAGATTTAATTACAAACAGCTAAATTCTGAATAAGTCTAGCTTCTCTGTCCTAAAACTTGGATGTGTCTCGAAGTTCACAAACCTGGATTGATATTAAATTTAAGTTCTGATTAACACCGATAGATCAGAGCTCAACATTTTGGCGCCGTTGCCGGGGAGGCACTGTAGAAGTAGACTTAGGGACTTTAGTTTCTGATAAAAACAAAACTTTTCAAGCAAAAACACAGATTAGATTTCACTTTTATGTTTAGATTAAGAGACGAGAAAGGAAGATTTATTAAAAACCCCCCAAAAACAGAAATAACAGGAGATTCTCTTCCAAAGGAGTTCATTTCAACAGTTGGTAAATTCAAAATGTCTGAGGAAGAAACATCAAAAGGTCCAACTGCAGAATAGAGAAGGGAATATGAGAGGATGTTAGAGATGGAAAACCAACGTAGACAAGAGAGAAGGGAAGAAGAAAGGAGGGAAGAAGAAAGAAGACATATGAGGGATGAAGGAACAATAGAAGATCAGGAGGCCACCTTTAAATTTCCTATCTTAGACACTAGTGTTATCTTAGGGGAAGAGGTGAAAATGAAGAATATTCCACCCTCTGTCTTACCAAACTTTTATGGCATGACCTCTGAGGACCCTGACTCTTTCCTATTCGAATTTGACATCTTGTGTCGAACCTATGGATATACTGATGATACCCATAAGCTTCGTCTTTTCCCTGCTACTCTTAAAGCAGCTGCCTTGAAGTGGTTCATGGGCTTAGGAGAACACTCTATCACTAGCTGGGATGACATGAGGAAAATCTTTCTTCGAAAATATCAAGCATATTGCAGATCAAAAGGGTTGAAAGATGATATTTTTGGCATGACTCAACAGGAAGATGAGAGTTTGGAGGAATATCTAGAAAGGTTCTCATACAATTTACAGAAATCTAAATACAATTCCTTAACACCTGAAATGATTAGAACAATATTTCTGAAAGGAATAAGAGAAGAATATTTGGACATTTTAAATGTTATGGGAAAAGGTGACATTTCTTACCTTCCTTTTGATGAGATACAGGACTTGTGTCAGAAGTATTCCAGAGGAAAGGCTCGAACTGGGAAAAGAGATAGCAATACCAAAGCAACTAAATCTGCAAACAGTGGTATTTCTAGGGCTGAGCTTGGGAATCTGCTAGAAGATTTCAAGACTGATTTGTTAAGCACCTTAGGCACACAAGTTGAGGCAACAAAAACCAAGAAGAGGCAAGAGCAACAGGACCAACAAGATCAGGCATTATCTATTTTTTGTCCTAAATGTCGAAAAAAACACCCACTGAGAGAGTGTCCTTTAAATACTGTTGAAATTTGTGGCTTATGCACTTTTAATCACAAAACTGATGATTGCCCTAGATTGAAGGAACTGCAGGCAGTACGACTGGAGGAAAATCACAACATGGAGTCTCTTTACTTCATGGGACAAAGGAGACCTTGGCAGCCACGATTCTCAGGTATGTCTCAAGATCCCATGCAGCAATTTAATACAAATTATCAGACTCCAGTTCAGAATTCATGGAATGCACCCATGCCTTGGCAAACTTGGTCTCCTCCATTAACCCAATCTGCTCCAAATTGGAGAGGTTATGCCCATGGTAATCAAACATATCAGCAGGCTTATTTGCAGCCATACCAACAACCTTCAGCCTATCCCCAATACCAGCAGCAACAAGTCCAAACTCCTTATCAAGCTCCACCTTTTCAAACTCCATCTTTTCAACAGCCCAATAATATGGCTCCTCAATTGAGTACACCACATCAACAACTTCAGCTGCCATCTAATCAACCTCCACCTCGGCCTACACAACTGCCAGCTCAGCCAATGCCCAATCCAAATAATAAAACTGACAGACCCATGTATAATGTTGATGATGGGACGGTGCTTCCCTACTCCATTCTTCCACTGCAAAATATCAATTTGAGATCTGGAAAAACCTTAGAAAAACAGTCTCCTGTTATCTTAGAAGAACCACCAGAAAAAGACAAAACTCCAAAAAAATTGAATATAGAAAAATCTCAGTCAGAAAATCACAGTCAACGAGGAAACATCATAACATCTTATCCACCTCCTTTTCCTGAGAGGTTAGTCAAAGAGAAATCTTCAATTTCCTTACCTGACTTCGATATTCTGAATGAGTTAACAAATGTATATGTCAAAATTCCTTTACTGCAGGCTCTAAAAGATATCCCTATTTACACTAAGGCAGTTAAAGAACTCTGTCTTAACAAACGAAGAAAAGACCCATTAAAAATTCATGTGGTAGGCAATCTAGCAGGGTTGATGTCCAACACCGTTTTCATTGAGAAATATGTAGATCCTGGAATTCCAATGGTTACAATTACCATCAATAATTTTTCCATTCCAAAAACATTGATCGATTTAGGTGCTGCCATTAATGTCATGACCCTGGAGACAATGAATTACCTTCACTTGACAAATCTCAGACCCACCACAACTGTTTTAGAATTGGCTGATAGGTCTAAGATTACACCTGAAGGAGTCTTAGAAGATATTATTGTTTCTCTAGACTCCTGGCAATATCCTGTTGATTTTATAGTCCTACAACCAAAATCCAACTTAGGAGGTCACCCATTGATCCTTGGCAGGCCCTGGCTGGCAACAGCAGATGCTTTCATAGGATGTCGATCAGGAAGCATGCTTATTTCGCATGGGACAGAGAGGAAACAGATTGCCCTCTACCCTTCTGCCCAACGACCTTCCACAATCGATCAGCTGTCATGGATTAGTGAAACCAAGGAACAAGAAGAAGATATAATTCAGCCCGTTTTAAGTATAAATCAGTACTTCGATTTCCAAGAAGACAATCATGAAGATCTAATGGATCATTTTATTGCTGAACCTGATATTTCTACAGAATTAAGAGAATTGGAATATGCTGTAGCAGAACAAGTCATGGGTCATAATTTCCAGGAAAATTGCAATGTTCATTCCTTAGCATTGGCATTTGATGACATTTTTAATGTTCATTCTATAACTGACATTCACAGTAAAACTGTAGAAATCAGTCCAGGAAAAACTTTGAACATAGGTGCACATCTTACCACATTACAGGAAGAACAGTTGACCACTTTGCTGAAGCAATATTCCCATGCATTTGCCTGGGAGTATACTGATATGCCAGGCATTCATCCTGAGACATGCACACACCATATTTACCTAGATGATACAATAAGACCCTTGAGACAGCCACAACGCAGAATGAATCCTATGCTAAAGGAAATAGTCAAAGATGAGTTACAGAAGTTGTTAAAAGTGGGATTTATTTATCCCATTTCCGACAGCCAATGGGTTTCACCCTTGGTCGTTGTTCCTAAAAAAAATGGTAAATGGCGAATATGCATCGATTACAGGGAATTGAATAAGGCCACTTTGAAAGATTATTTCCCACTGCCTTTTATTGATCAAGTATTGGATGCTTTAGCTGGAAAGGAATATTTTTCATTTTTAGATGGCTTCAGTGGTTATAATCAGATTAGTATTGCAACCAAAGACCAAGACAAGACCACCTTTACATGTCCCTGGGGTACCTATGCCTACAAAGTTTTACCTTTTGGCTTATGTAATGCCCCAGCTACCTTTCAGCGAGCTGTTTTAGCCATTTTTGCAGATCTGATTCATGAGTGTGTTGAGGTTTACATGGATGACTTTTCTGTATATGGACGTACCTTTGAAGATTCCTTAGCAAACTTAGAGAAAATTCTGAAAAGGTGTGTTGAATCCAATCTTTCCCTGAGTAACGAAAAGTGTTTCATGATGATGACTGAAGGGATAGTTTTAGGACACCATGTTTCTTCATCTGGAATAAAAGTAGATCCTGCCAAAATTCAAGTCCTTAAAAATCTGTCTGAACCCACAACTCAAACAGATGTCAGAAGCTTTTTAGGGTATGCAGGCTATTATCGCCGATTCATTGCAAATTTTAGTAAGATAGCCCTGCCATTGTTTAAATTGCTTTCAAAGGACGTGTGTTTTACTTGGGATATTGATTGTAAATCTGCATTTCAGACACTTAAGGAAAAGCTCTCCACTGCTCCCATTTTAAGGGGACCCAATTGGACATTGCCTTTCCATATTTCCACTGATGCATCTGCTACTGCAATAGGAGCCTCATTGGGCCAGAAAGAACATACTTTGACTTATGCTATCTATTTCATTAGTAAAAATCTAGCACCTGCAGAGCTGAATTATACAGTCACTGAAAAAGAGATGTTAGCAGTGGTCCATGCTGTTAACAAATTCCGTCATTATATCACTGGCTACGAAGTTTTTGTTCATACCGATCATTCAGCTTTACGCTATTTAATGAATAAATCTATCACTAATGGTCGGATTACTAGATGGCTGTTATTACTGCAGGAGTTCAATATTACTGTTTTAGATAGGCCAGGACGAGAAAATCAGGTAGCAGATTTCTTATCTCGCTTACACAATACTGGTGAGGTTGTTCCGGTTTTAGATAGTTTTCCTGATGAGCATCTATTTGCAATTTCTGTTATTACTCCTTGGTATGCTGACATTGCCAATTATTTGTCCTCAGGCCAACTACCACCATCAATGACCTCTAAGGAAAAAAAGAGGATTATCAAACAAAGTGCTAGGCATATCTGGATAAATGGTGATCTCTTTTATACCGGATATGACTTAATCATCAGAAGATGTGTCCGCCAGGATGAAATCTTGGATATTTTGAAGGCATGCCATGATGAACCATGCGGTGGCCATTTTGCTGACAAAAGAACAGCATATAAAATACTCAACTTGGGGTATTATTGGCCTTCCATTTTTAAAGATGCAAAAAGGTATGTCAGAAGTTGTGACACTTGTCAACGAATGGGACGCCCAGTCCGCTCAGATGAAATGCCACTCCAACCACAGATTCTCATTGAACCCTTTGAAAAGTGGGCCCTTGACTTCATTGGTCCCATCCATCCACCATCACACGGACAGAAATACATTCTGGTCTGCACAGACTATGTTACTAAATGGGTAGAGGCCAAGCCTTTACCAAGAGCTACGGAGCAAACTGTGGTAAATTTTCTGTTTGAAGAGATTTTTGTTAGATTTGGGGTGCCTCGGGAAATTGTGACTGATCAAGGTGCCCAATTTACTTCCAAATTAGTGCAAGAGATAGCAGAAAAATATAAGATCAAGCACAGGAAGTCCACTCCTTACCATCCACAAGCCAATGGCCAAGTGGAATCCACAAATAAAACCCTAGAAGGCATCATCACTAAGACTGTTCAGATGCATAGGAAGGACTGGTCAGCAAAGCTTACTGAAGCTTTATGGGCATATAGGATCACTTGGAAGAATAGTACTGGGTTTTCTCCTTATCAACTGGTTTATGGTAAGCAAGTCCTCCTTCCCATTGAGTTTCAGGTTCATACTTTCAAGTTAGCAGCAGATTTGGGCATAGACCTTTCAGAAGCTCAACAAGAAAGGATACTTCAGCTGAATCAGTTGGATGAGATGAGGCAAGCTGCCATCGAACACAATATTCTGATACAACAGCAGAGAGCTCAATGGCATGACAAATTTATCAAAAAGAAGCAATTCCACATTGGTGATTGGGCACTGATGTTTGACTCCAAGTTTAAGGACTTCAAAGCCAAATTTACTACTCATTGGCTTGGTCCATATGAGATTGTCGATGTCTATGATAATGGTGCAGTAAAACTTCAAACCATAGATGATGAAGCACATAATTTTGTGGTCAATGGCCACCGGCTCAAGCTGTACCACAAACCTATCAACATGGCAGATTTTGTTCAACAAATTTCACAGCAACAGGACTTACAAGTGCTGGATAAACACCTCAGTGTTTTTCCTTCACCTGCTCCTTAGCTGTTCTGATACAGTTAGCCAATAAAAACAAACGAACAAAAATTCAAAAAAAAAAAAAATATATAAAAAAAAAAAAGGCAGTTTAGTTGTGAAAACCAGTTCGCTGGCACAATATAAACTGGAATTTTCTGTGGAAAACCAGGCTTGCCTGGCCATTGAAAATTCCCAAAAAAACAAATCTTCTTTTTCTATTTTCCTGTTTTGTTTTCCAAATAATGCATATCTTGTTTGACTTGAGGACAAGTCAAAAATTAGGCCTGTGAGGGGGATAAACTGTCATTCTTCTTTAGAACCCTCCGAGTCTTTTTCAAGCAAAAGATTGCAATTTTATCAGCAAAAGGGACCTGATTACTAGCAATTTTTATCAGCAGAAGGGACCTGACTTGTGATAAGATAGAAGAGATATATGAAGAGATCCGACATTCAGTGACAATAAAGGAAATAGAGACAGCAACAGAAAACATCAGATGGATGATCAGAATACAAGCCAATTTTCACACTGACAGCAAGCTCATCAAGGGAACATCAAACAAGTCTGTAAGAATTCATGGTTTTTATGCTTAAAAAGTTTCAAAATTCTTTTGTTCTTAAGTGATGACATCTTACAAATTGACTGTCTATTATTGCCATCATTTTGATAAATCTCTGCCAAGCTTCTTATTTTTCATTCATCTCTGCCATTACCTCACTAAGTCTTTGTCAGCACTTCATTTTTTTATCTCTGTCAATACTTCATTTTCCACCTTAGGGGTCAGAATGGTTGTCAGAATCAAGCCCAAGGGAAATTTTAAAAAAACTGCATCCTACAGGATATCAATTGCACTCTACAGGATACAAGCTGCACTCTTGAACAGAGTTTTCTTCTTGGTTTAAAGACAAACAGGGTCTCCTTCTGTGCAAAAAGTGAATGATGACACGAAGGAATTAAACAAAGATTCCCTTGTATATGAATTTAGTGCATCAGGCATTAAAATAATACACAGAATTAAGGGAAACAATGGTCATATTCTCAGCACATTTTCTTTTCTGGAAAAGAAGGTTCATAAAAGAAAAAAAGTATATATAGCCTGTTCAAATTAAACATTAGAACCAAGGCATTTTATGTTTTATATTAAACGATGGGCAATATTAAAATATTTACCCAAAAACCTTACCTTCCTCGTTTTTGAAATGACATGTTATGTAATGATGGAGGGAAACGTGGAATGATACCCACGACAGACATAGAATGATGCCCACGACAGCACTTGAAAAATTGATTCCTGTGTTATTCAAGTCTAAAACACGATTCATTCATTCCATTTGAAGCCGAGTCAGTTGTTTTGGAAAATCGATTTCTGTAATACCACAATTTGGTCGTTTTCTGGAGGCCGAGCCCATATTTTTTGTTGGTATATGAAATCGATTGAAGGTAATTGCCAGGAGGAAGGATTGTGAGCCACAGGAAATTTGAATATATAGTTTTGCTGAAGATAATTGTCAGTGGAATGAGGCCGTAAAATCACAGAGACACCATTTGTTGAAGGTTACACGCAGGAGAGAAGACGGCCAGCAAAAGAAGAAGCTGTGGATACCCTAATCTCTGTGAAAATTATACAGGAAGAGGAAAATTGGTTACATCAGGGAAGAGGTAAGCTCAAACCCCTTGTCATTGCTGATACTCCGTTCTATGCTAGCAAACACTTACAATTTCAGGATATTATTAAGGGGGTAGGAAGACAAAGGCAGTGAAAATTTCCTGTTTTCCAATTTTGTTTAAAAAAAAAATGACATCTCGATTGGAACCCGAGATATTCGAGCCTGCAGATGTCCATGAAAAATGTCTAGAAATTTTAAAGAGAAATCAATGGATTCCTTTCTTTGAAAAATTCGATGGGCACAATGACAATGTGAGCTTAGCCTTTGCTGGCTCGTTTGATGGAGAAAAGGCTACAGTGGGTAATTTAAACTTCAGGCTGTCTGAAGATGTTTTAGCACAAGTCACTGGTCTGCCACAGCAGGGAGAAAGGTTCTTCAAAACCAAGCAATTCAAAGATAAATCTTGGGTGCCCTTTCTGTGCAGATCTAGAGCAGGATCAGTCAATTGGAAGAAAGGCATACCAAGGAGCTGGTTGGTACATCCTTGGGATGAAATGGTATACATTATACAAAGATTCATCACCTGTGAGGGGAGATTCAGTATCGTTTACCTTTACCATATCAAACTATTGCAGCACTTGACAGGTGAATGTGAGATAAATATGCCCTTCTTCCTATTGCAGAGTCTAACCAAAATGGCCAAAGCTGTTCAGAAGCGTGAAAAAGACAAATTGATAAGTCTTTTCCACTGTGGACTTATCAAAATTATCATTCGACATGAGCTAAGGAAGCAGAATTCGACATGGATAGAATTTATAGTCCAAAATCAATTTGAGGAACAGGATGAAGTGCAAGAAGAGGTTCTAAAAGAGAAGAAATTGCATGAAGAGGTTCCAAAAGAGGAGGAATTGCAAATGGTAACATGCCCTGAGGCAACAGGCTCAAAACTGCCTCAGGATAAAAAGAAGAAAGAAGAAGTATTGCTCATTCTTGATGATGAAGACAGCCCTGAAGCAACAAGTTCAAAACCTCCTCAGAGGAGGATACGAACTAGGAGTGCAGTAAAGGAAGATAAACAAATTCAAAATCAGGAACAAATCTTCACTACCTACCAGAGGAAGCCAAGGAAGAAGCAGGTTCATACCCAGCCAGCATCAGAGGATGAAGAACACCCACAAACTGTGGAAAGACAAGAAGAAAACTTGGCAGATGAAATAGAACAGGGAACCCTAGATACTGATGAGATAATGAGACAAACAAAGAAAATAAATCTTTTCTTAGATCAGCAGGAGAGGGAGAGGGAGAAAGAGAAGCAGTCAAGACAGGGAGTATTAAAAGACTTAGCTTCTCCTTCCTCAGAGCCACAGATTGTGCATGAAGAAAAGAAAAAGGGTTCAGAACAGGGAAGTGACAGTTTAGGAGCAGACACCAGTTCTATTAAGCCTTCAATGAAGAAGAAGACTTCTAAGAAGAATAAAGAGATCAGGAAATTGAAACTTGAAATCAAGGAGTTAGAACTCAAAAATGAGAAATTAAAAAAGGACAATAGGAAGCTGAGAATTCAGAGGTCACATATTTCTAAGACTGCATCCAGATGGTATAAGCAGAAGAAGAATTACAAAGCTAAGTATGAGAGGCTAAAGGTTCTCTATGCATCTCCAACATCAACAGATGCATCGTCTCAGTAGGAGATCAGAAGCAGGAAAGCCAGCAACAAAATTTTGGTTTCAACACAAGGTCAAAGTTTTTGGCATGAGGACATGCAACAGTTTCCTCTTGGGGGAGATGTTGGGCACTATTTTGACCCCTTTTTGCCTCTTAGATAACCTTCATTTCCTTCATAGAATTTCCATTTTGAGTAGAAAGCCTTAAAGATCATCCATAAACCTTGGTCAAAGAGGTATAATGTCATCTGCTTATTAATAAATTGAGTTTTGTGATTTTTAGGCATTTTAACTAGGATTTTTACTAAAATTACGGGATGTACTAACTTCCCGTATTACTTCCAAAGTTGAGTAATTGCAGGACAGTTAGGAGGGAAACAGAAGATCAGGAATGGATCCTTAATGTCCACAGATGGATGAACATCCAACAGTCAGGAGAAGTGGCCTATGCAGATGTCGAGTCAAGCAGAGCTAAATGTGGCCACCTGTTCTGCGTTCAACACAAAAGAAGGAGCAATGCTGATTTTGTGGAACCCCACGATTTTGAAGATGATCTCGACTAGCTGTTAGCATTAATTAGATGTAGGGTTATAGTAATTTCAGTTTGATTTAGAATTTGTATAAATCATTTGCAAAACAATGAGATAGGGGATCACGATTTTAAAAGAGGAATGCATTACATTTGAGCTTCCGAAACTGCGTGGTGTCTCCTGTAAAATGATTCTGTGAATGAATACGAAGCTTTAAGTTCTGTGAAGTCGTTGATGTGTGTTGAGCAAGGCGTTGGAGGGCCCCCATCGTTAAACTCTACACACTTAACTGTTGCTGGTTGATCGATTGGGTATGCATTTGAATGTAATTTCCAGTTTATGAATCAGAATATAATTTCTAGTTTATAGATCATAGAACAAGTACAGTCAAGTTTTAATTGAATCCATTGATGCTTTGTTTTTTTTATGTATGGTTTGAATTACAAATTCTGTCACTGTACATCACTGCAGTATTGGATAAACGCTGTTCTTCACTGATTAACTGTTATGAATATTGAATTGTTCAGACTACGATTTCTGTGAATTGTCCATTGCTGGTATTCGATACTGAAATGATAGAAAGACATTTACAAATTATGAGCACTGTCTTGTAAAAGAAATTAATTGGTAATTGATTTTCAGTGATAATAGAATCTTGCAGTTTAAATCTTAGGGTTTATAGGATTGTTATTTAATTTTTACTTCAATCTTCATGTTTTCACAAATCAATCATTGCAGGCTTAAAAATGAAACAATGAAATCACCCTTGTAAGAGGATTTTGTCTCTATGAGCTGCAGTACATCAGTTCCTATTAGTAGATTTAATTACAAACAGCTAAATTCTGAATAAGTCTAGCTTCTCTGTCCTAAAACTTGGATGTGTCTCGAAGTTCACAAACCTGGATTGATATTAAATTTAAGTTCTGATTAACACCGATAGATCAGAGCTCAATAGTATGTTCTACCTCTCTCTATCCTGGACAACTTCGACAACAATGTCAAGAAAATAATATATAGTCTCGGGAAATACATGAGGTAAGTGGTGATTTTTTCCATGCGCTTAGTGTTTGTTTAATTCAACATAGAACTTATAATTGATTTCCATTCTCTAATTCATGTTACATAATATAATGTTTTTTTCCTTTAATCTCTTGATTTGGTTGTCATGTCACTTGTAGATGGTTGTCATCTAAAGAATTCTATAAAGAAGACATAAAGTATTGGAGGAGAGAAATTCCTCGTCTCATGTGTGAAATGTCGAAGCATCTACCTTCGGCATTTTTCAATGCATAGGAACACTACCTCATACACCAAGTTGAAGAGATTGAACTGTGTGGACCTGCGCACTCAAGGTCCATGTGGATGGTTAAGAAGCAATTGAAATTTATGAAGGGTTTGGTCAGACAACGAGCATATGCTGAGGGTTCTATGATGGAGGGATATATGGTATACCAAAACATGTTGTATATTAGTGAATATCTTCCTATATTAGTATCAAAGCTCAATTTACGTCGCATTTGTGATCCAGACTCCAATAAATATTTCGAAGGG